>LPNX011126632.1:116157-228609 GCA_001517045.1 Pseudotsuga menziesii | reverse complement strand
GAGAGAGAGAGAGAGAGAGAGTCACAGTGCACAAGAAATTAAAATGATGGTAAATTACAGCTAGATGAGTCAAAGTCACATAACACTCATAAGTATAACAAAATTAATCATCTCAGTATAGTTGTCATGATATTAAAGTACTAGTAGACTAGATATAATGAAGATGTATAGTGGGTTGTGGGAGATCTATCTAAGAATTAAAATCATGTAAAATTACCTTAGCATTCACACAATGTCCATCCATAACAAATATGCTTGTGATCAGTCTCATAAGATTGCACATTCTCGATCCTTATATAAATAGGTGCATTACTCACACACACACACACACACACACACACACATTCTATGCAATATCCATATGAGTACTTTCATTCCTTTGGATTTCTATTGCTAACTAATCATAATAACTAGAAACTCCCTCATGCCATTTTGGTAATTTATTTTATGAAATTAATGTAAAATTATTTATAAGAATGAAATACTACTAGTTTATATTATCATAATAATTATATAGTTATATATGGTTATCCATGACTATATTAGTAGTTTAGTTATGTTAGTCATTTCTAGTAATGACACTTGAAATTTCTCAAATTTGGTAGTATTTAGCTTATAAAAAAATGTCGTGACTAAATTTTTTGGTCACATAGTCACAAATCTGTCTTTTTGAACTAGTGTTATAATTTTGTACTCGGCCTAACCAACAAAAGAACAATAATGTGTACTTCAAACTTTTCATAACCTTAAAGACACTTTGAATTCCATGAAGGCTAGATTAGACAAGGTTGGGAAGCACAAACTTGAGTCCATAGGCTATGTTAAATCAAAAGGGAGATTGTATGTACCATGATTTAAAGGTTGTTGTTATTGAATTGTTCAACTATAATTTAAAAAAAAATTGATACTAAATTGTGTTATGATATGTAGTCAAATAACTATCGCATTATGCCCACCAACGACAATCTAAAAATCACCTTGAAATTGGGATATAAAGCCTTGGTGGGGCACATAATACTTCTATTGTAAATAAGGAACTACATATGTTAAATATATTTTGAATGGTTAATTATAAATGGGTTTAGGGTTTATGGATTAAAGGATATTTATAAATGTTATCATTAGTACATGAAGATGTTGTTCTGGATTAAACACAAGTTACTAAGGTTTTTGATGGTGATGAACTAGAGATTAACCCTACCACCATGTATATTGTACCATGCAATGAATGAGGTGACTCATAAATTATAATTTTTATGTTCATATAATATGAATGAGGTGACTTATAATTGCTTTGTTTTAATTGTATACATGGGTTCTACTTGGTCATGTGCATAAATGCATCTTTTGTATTCACAACAACCACCTCCATCAAGAGAAGAAGGGAACCAAGAAGATGATATCAAAATTAGAATTGTTGATTTTATGAAACTAAATAAATAAAACTAAGAGGAAATAATGTAGTAGACAAAAACATGATGTATGATTGATGCACTTTGACATATAATTTGTAATTTGATGATATTTTATGTTACCTTTGACTATTATATATGATTTTATTTTTTGAATTTTGTCTTTATGTATGTGCATTGTTTACTAATTAAATTGGATATGGAGAAACAAGAATGATGTGGGTGGGCGGGTGAGTGGGGTGGGATATGATCTTATACCTTCTCATGGTTGGTGGGGGGGATATGAGCTTCCACCTTCTCATGGTTGGCCCCTTCAATAGAGAATAAACCATTTTCAAAGACAAATAAGTTCAACGTAGTAATATAAATGTTACATTATGAGCCAATTAATGAGCTTGACCCTTAAATAATTTCTAATTAGATTTTGATTTAGTTATTATTATATGTTTATATTTTTCATATGCATATAAAATCATATGGTAATCAATATTTATAGCTTCCATTAAAGGTCTAAGTAGTGGTGTTCATCTATAGCCTCTACAATTGATTATAAGTGAAGATAAAATCATGTTAGTTGGATAGAATAATACAATAAGCTTTAATGGGCGTTTTGACAATCTTCTCTATTGAATATTGTATTTGTTTATGGTAATATTTCATCCTTGTCTTGTGTGGAACATTTAATCTACAACAAATTAAAATAACATATCAATATAGATTATATTGCAAGTTTGAATGAAATATAAACCATTTTATATGTGTTCTATTTGTTCTCACTCTTGTTTTTCTTAGATTTTGAAAGTTTAACTCGTTTAGTTTAACATGACCAAGAATGGGTTGTTCTTGTCCATATGGTGACAAGTATGTTTATTTTATTCACACTCTTCTCCTCTTTGGGATACTTAGTCTTTAACTTAAAATATTTTATTTCCTCTTCATAAATTGTTTTTTTAGAATACTTCCTATTTCAGATTAGGCGGCTGGGAGTGGTAGCGAGTTAGAACCATGGAATAGGGTAGATAAATAACAATCTAAAGGAAAGTAATTGTTCCTTATAGTGGTGGATTAATAAACTTGAATAAAAAGAATGCTAGAATATAATCCCATAAAGAATCGACACAAATCTTATGAATTTTTATATATTTGTAGAGATTGGAGATTTATCTATGATTTAGGTCATAAATGTTCTAGTCATGAAAATTTGGGTAAAGAACCCAAATAAGTGTTTTGTGATTGGATATCTTTATTAATTCTTGGAAATGTATGATAGTGTTTTATAACTTGTTGGATGGCATTACCATTTCACTACAAAAATTGATTTTCATAAATTAAACCCCAAGTAGGTGTCAATGCCATTCATAAAATATCAACTCATTGATATCTAGGTTTTATTGATGAAGATATCCACTTTCAGCATGCATGATGTATATATGACCACTATGATGATATATTTCAAGTCACATTCATTGAGGAATTATATCCATCTACGTACACAACTACTAAGTTGAGGCTAGGTGAATATATACTTCAAGTTGTCATGGCCGCATTTATGTATTTCAAATATCTTATTCAGAAAATGAATCTTTTTTTCTAACATATGAATCACACAATTACAAATTATGTTTCATAGGTAAGGTACTTGAGTTCACAATTTGGTACTTTGACTCATACTCTCTCACTCTGCTATTTTGGACTAAAACCCTCCCATTCTCTTTTCATGAGCATTGGTAGACACCACAAGATCCAAGCTAGGAGCTTGTAAATTTAATATTGAAGTTCTACAATCAATCTCTTAAGTACAACAAATACATTTCTTCACATTTGTTTCTCTACTCATCTAACCTTGACATATTTTTTCTTTCTCTTGCAATGATGTGATATGATCAACAAATATGGAGAAATAATCTACAATGTATCTATAAATCCCAACAATCATATGAAAATTGTTACATTTTTTACATTATTAGGATTTGTCCATTCTACCTACACTCCATCTTTGAAATGATATTCAATTGAATCTCCCTATGTCAAAACTCATGTATGTGTACTTGGTTTCCTTGAACACTTCATATATTTGCAAATGTTCCTAATGTTGTTTATCTAATCTCAAAATGCATCAAAAGATCATTGGATAACAATCACAATTTACCAAGGTAGTTTTTTAAGACATGATTAATTAGATACATATGTTGAACTCAAATAGGTAACATCATAAATTGATAATGGCTATGGTGTGTTTTGAAAGTAATATTGTGAACATTGTCATCATTCCTAATTTTGAGATACCTAGATCTCAAATAAATTTTCAAGAATAATGTAGCACCCTAAATATAATAAAATAGTAAATCCCTAATGTGGAAGAGGGACCTATTTTTTATGGTGAACTTGATTGGTTATTGCAAATGTTCTCTAGTCATTTGAGTATTTTACTAAGAGTTATTTTAGATCTTTTGGTATTCTAGTAATTTATGAAACATTTGTATTGTTAACAATATGACAGAAGTCCATAAGTCCATTCATTGCACTTATTATGCTGGTTCATATTCATCATTTAGGACGTTTATTTTGATTACTATTTAGTTTGAAATTTCACGTTCCTATATTGACTATTTTTGTTCAAAATACCTATATGTTTTTCAGTGTTTTTTTGAATCGTGTCTATATTATATCGCAATGAATATTACTAAGAAAATATTGTGTTTATTTGATATATTGATGACAACTATGTTGATAATGTGAGTAGAATGGTGTCTAATGAATATTACTAAGAAAATATTGTGTTTATTTGATATATTGATGACAACTATGTTTCTAATGTGTGTTAAACAACGTGTTGTGTGTTTTTGTTTTTAGAATGTTGTAGTGGATATAGGTGAATAAGTTGACTATGCATTATTCTAAAGTGGCGAATTGATGGACCATGGATTCTTTAGTAGCTTTATAAGAGGTATTGTGTAAGATAGCCAGTGCTAAAAGTAAGGAAAACATAAAAATATTTAATAAAGAAAGGCTAAAACTAGTTAAAATATTGCCATTTGCAACATAAGTGGTATAATTGCTTCCATGTTTCCATGAGAGTAAACTATACATTGATCAAATACTTGCTAAGGGATGGACATGAGGAAGTACTTTGTATTTTTGTAGGGATGGACATGAGGAAGTACTTTGTATTTTTGTAGAAATGGTTGTAGTGAAATTCATGAGTATTTATTTCTAACTTTGGAATGTTTATATGCAATGGATGTTTTGTATGCAGTATTTTAATTAGTGTCATTATAATCCCAAACTACATTCATAATATGTTTCTATAAGAATGTAATATTTTGTAATGTTTAAGTTTTTAACTATTTATTTTAATATTGTAAGGAGTTGAGGGGCCCTTCAATATACATCATGCAGTGCAACTGTGTATTTATTACTGTTGTGGGCATATGAACACATGGATCTTATCCAATGGTCAAAATAGAATAGGTGCCTTGATGGAACCTCGATCACTCTTCCTTATATCAAAGGAACAACAAATGTTATAGCTAGGATTCTTCGTAAAAAGAACATTGGTGTCACTTTTGCACCTCCAAACTCGATAGGTAGAATGCTAGATACCTCCAAAGACCTAGTAGCTAGATACCTCCAAAGACCTAGTAGAGCCCTTAAAACAGAAAGGTGTTTACAGGGTTCCTTGCTCATGTGAGATCCCCTATATTGGGGAAACTAGACGCTCTGTTCAGGTGAGGCTCAAGGAACATTGTGCTGACATGATGCACGATCGCCACCAAAAATCAGCTCTTGCTGAACACGCCCACCAATCTCACCACCACATACGCATTGAAGAAACTAAGCTTATTACTAGAGAGGAACATTACAAAAGGCGGAAAATTAGGGAGGCTATAGAGATAGAAAAATTTCCTTTGAACCTAAATAGGGATGATGGACTTAAACTCAATGAGTGTTGGCACCCTATTGTCCGCCATCTCAAAGACACTAATATACAAAAACAAAAAAACAAAGGACTCCAATCATTAAATTAATAATAAAAAATTTCATATTAGCTATCAAGATTATAAAGAATAAGAAATTTGAAAACTAAAACAAACTAAAAAACTCTTAGGGCAATTATAATTACATAAAGGTTAAAAAAGTTTTTAAATAAAAACTTTACGTAAAAACTTTGGAAGAAAAATATTTTATTCTAGTATGAACAAAAAGTAACTTTTTAGGTTAATAAGAGTTACATTAAATTTTTAAAAAATTAGATTATGTAAATATTTTTAAATATTTATTTTATAAAAATTGATTTTCTAAAATTAAAATTATTAAAAATTTATAAAAGTTTGAAGTTAATTTAGGTATTAAATAAGTTTTAAAAAAAAGGTTTTACTATTGTTTCTTAGAAAATAAAATATTAATAAAAATTTTCAACTATTAAAATTAAAAAAATAAAAATTCTTTTAAAAATTTAGGGCTAAATAAGTCGGCTTGAAAGATATTAAAAACCTAAAAAAATTTCACACTTATTAATAAGCTATTTTGTAGAACTAAATTAACCACGAGAGACTTCCTCCTGATGATGAGCCCTACTTTGTGGCTCGAAACGTCGAGAACAAAATTCAGCCAACGCAGTCTTCCTCTTGTCTTCAATATTTACTGCGTAAAATCATGAACAACTTAATTCAATCCCCCCATGGAAGGGATGCACTGGATAGCCTGAAGTCCTTTGAGAAGTTACGTGGCAGATTGGTGAAGAAAATAGCAAATCTAAACTTTCTTAAAAATTGTCGAGATAAACACATCATTCTGAAATTCGCTATAATAAAACACACCCTATTAAACAGAAACCACTGAATCTTTGAAGAAGCTAGTGCTGCATTGTTATGTTCAGAGATTTGCCGAACACGTAGAGACATTAACGATGTCTCTGAAAACCTATACAAACTGCATTTGTACCTCGCGTTTACTCTGCGTCCTGACATTTGGGCACGTGTAGAGGCTGTCTCCGCGGAAAGGTATGAGAAACTAGCCATGATTCTGAAGTTTAAACATAAACACAAATTGGGCAGATTGTTGAAAATGCAAAAACCAGACAACGAGCTGATTGGTAGATCGAAATCATGCGTTATGAACCTTTTTGGAGTCGCATTGAATGAGGAACAAACCAAGGTGCTTGAACGTGGGCTGAAATTTGCTGTTGCTCCTAAAAAATTGCCGCTAGAGGATTTAATATGTAGGGTAGAAGACGCGGTGTCCAATCTCCTGGAAACCCAAGCTGAGGAAGCTAGACAAGAATGTGCAGTTGCCATTAGAAAAGCAAGACCACCCAAGACCAATATATCGCCGGGTGAGAGGATGGCGTTAAGAAGCCCAAGGAATAATGAAAATATTATTGTGCTAAAAGCGGATAAAGGGAACGCTACGGTCATTTTGGATAGGGAAGAGTATGATAAGAAAATGCTTAAGCATTTATCAACAAGTGGAAGTTACAAAAGGCTGGATAAGGATCCCACAAAGAAGATTATAATTGAGGTTACAAAAACCATTAAAAAATCCTCTCTTGACGAAAACACCAAAAAGAAGTTAATCCCGAAGGATACATCGGTTCCTCGGATTTATGGTTTACCCAAGATTCACAAAGAAGGTGTTCCTATTAGACCCATAGTGAACACTATAGGATCCCCTACTTACTATTTAGCAAAATTTCTTGCAAAAAAGTTAAAAGCCTTGGTAGGTCAAACCCCCTCTTACATCAAAGATTCTACACACATGGTGAAAGAAATGAAAGAATTTAAGGTAGAAGAGGAAGATATTCTAGCTAGCTTTGATGTAGTGTCCCTTTTTACAAAGATTCCAGTAGATGAAGCCCTTGTAGTGGTCAGGGGGATAACCAATGAAGAAACAGAAAAACTAGTTAGAGTTTGCCTCAAATCTACTTTCTTCAACTTTAAAGGTGTATTATATGAACAAGTTGAGGGTATTGCTATGGGATCCCCTCTTTCTCTAGTAGTTGCTAACCTGTATATGGAGGCCTTTGAGAAATATGCTATTGAGTCTTTCCTTTTAAAACCAAAATGGTGGAAGAGGTTTGTGGAGGATACAAACATAAACTGGCCACATGGGATAGAAATCTTGAGGGAGTTTTTGGGACATCTAAACAACAGATCAGATCATATCAAGTTCACCATGGAAGTAGAAGAGGACAACAAAATCCCATTCTTGGATGTTCTCACCACAAAAAAGAATAGCGGGGCCCTAGGTCATCAGGTTTATAGAAAAAAGACTCATACCGATAAGTACCTACATGCAGACTCACACCATCTTCCAACACAAAAGATAGGAGTGTTAAATACCCAAATAACTAAAGGCATCATAATTTCAGATGAAGACCACCTAGACCTTGAAATTGACCACTTAACTAATGTCTTCCAAATGAATGGTTACAATAAAGATCAAATTAGGAGAGTCATCAAGAAAGCTTGTAGTAGGTCTCAAAAACATAATAGGTACCTTGATGGAACCTCGATCAGTCTTCCTTATATCAAAGGAACAACAGATGTTATAGTTAGGATTCTTCGTAAAAAGAACATCGGTGTCACTTTTGCACCTCCAAACTCGATAGGTAGAATGCTAGATACCTCCAAAGACCTAGTAGAGCCCTTAAAACAGAAAGGTGTTTACAGGGTTCCTTGCTCATGTGAGATCCCCTATATTGGGGAAACTGGACGCTCTGTTCAGGTGAGGCTCAAGGAACATTGTGTTGAAATCATGCACGATCGCCACCAAAAATCAGCTCTTGCTGAACACGCCCACCAATCTTGCCACCACATACGCATTGACGAAACTAAGCTTATTACTAGAGAGGAACATTACAAAAGGCAAAAAATTAGGGAGGCTGTACAGATAGAAAAATTTCCTTTGAACCTAAATAGGAATGATGGCCTTAAACTCAATGAGTGTTGGCGCCCTATTATCCGTCATCTCAAAGACACTAATATACAAAAACAAAAAACAAAGAACTCCAATAATTAAATTAATAATAAAAAAAATTCATATTAGCTATCAGGATTATAAAGAATAAGAAATTTGAAAACTAAAACAAACTAAAAACTCTTAGGGCAATTATAATTATATAAAAGTTAAAAAAGTTTTATTTAATTAAAAAAAGTTTTTAAATAAAAACTTTACTTAAAAACTTTGGAAGAAAAATATTTTATTCTACTCTGAACAAAAAGTAACTTTTTAGGTTAATAAGAGTTGCATTCAATTTTAAAAAATTTAGATTATGTAAATATTTTTAAATATTTATTTTATAGAAATTGATTTTCTAAAATAAAAATTAATATTAAGGTTAAAAATTTATAAAAGTTTGAAGTTAATTTAGGTATTAAATAAGTTTAAAAAAAAGGTTTTACTATTGTTTCTTAGAAAATAAAATATTAATAAAAGTTTTCAACTATTAAAATTAAAAAATTAAAAATTCTTTTAAAAATTTAGGGTTAAATAAGTTGGCTTGAAAGATATTAAAAACCTAAAAATTTCTCACACTTATTAATAAGCTATTTTCTAGAATTAAATTAACCATGAGAGACTTCCTCCCGATGATGAGCCTACTCTGTGGCTCGAAACGTCGAGAACAAAATTCAGCCAACGCAGTCTTCTTCTTGTCTTCAATATTTACTGCGTAAAATCATGAACAGCTTAAATTCTTTGTTGTTGGGTACATATTGAACACCACTGAAGACTATATCAGAGATGATTTTAAGGAACCATACTTATTAAAAAGTGTATAAATGTTGGCGAATATTACCAATTCTTAAAACACCAACTATAAAATGATTGGCGATATTTTTCAAAAAATATTTTAATTTCCAAGGATTTTATATTGTTTATATAATAATTTGGCAATTTTTAGGGTGGAAAAAATTTACCCCATCAAAATTGGGCGAAAAGGGCTTCAAAAAATGCAAAATGGCGATTTTTTTTTGGGAGAAAAACGTGGAAAAATAGCCCACTGGGCTAAAATTCGCCCCTAAAATTATCCCTGGACTATATTGTCCATCTATTTGAGGACACTATTAGCACTATATTGTAACAAGATAGGAATATGGTCAC
The DNA here is from genome assembly GCA_001517045.1 of Pseudotsuga menziesii. Classification (NCBI taxonomy): domain Eukaryota; kingdom Viridiplantae; phylum Streptophyta; class Pinopsida; order Pinales; family Pinaceae; genus Pseudotsuga; species Pseudotsuga menziesii. The sequence continues at coordinate 219,094 of LPNX011126632.1, read as the reverse complement.
TTATTTACCATAGTATACTTCTTCATATGACAAATTAATTTACAATTCATTTTACTTGCCATCGATTACCACGGGGGGTTCACTAGTGAGTCAATATCATATCACGTCCATTCATATTGGGGGTTTGAATACTCCTAAAAGCCTAAAATATGTATTGTCTCCTATTAAGGGGTCAAAGGGGATTTTAATTTACATAGTAATATAAATATTAGGGATTATATTATTTGGGTGGGTTGAGGAATAACATTCAAATCATGGGATGGATTCATATATATATAGCTTATTTTCATATATTTGTAGGTCACCCATAAATACATGTTGAATTCCTCCATGGTTGAATGCACACCTCTCTGCACTACAAGAAAATTGACATTTCAACCTCATGTAAAATTATTGTATATTAAAATGTTTAATTTAAAATAATATTTTTATTGTATTATAATGATTTTGGCAATATTTTTATTAATTTTAATATATAGATTTGAAATAAAAAATATTAATATGATCTCTCTCAAACACATACATATATAATTGTTGCATATGAAAACATTTTATGCTAGAATATGTAATTTCATATTTTTTTAAATATTAGCATTGTGCTTATGAATGTTTTTATTAGTTTCATTAAGTAGTTTAAAATTAAATTCTTCATATGATTACATTAACTATATTATAATATAATATTATTAATTGAATTCTTAATTCGAATTGAAATCTAACTCCATAAACCCATCTTAAAAAAATACCAAAGCATTTGACTATATCATTGGATCATATACGTAAAAAATTGAGGATTTTTGTCTAAGTTTCATACAAAAACCTCTTCCCAATTAAACCATATTACAAATATTCCAAAATAGAGTACTCCGCTACCCAAAAAAACTCAATAACCTCATGGATAACCAATGTTAAATTTATATGGCAGTACCATTTAATTTATTTTAAAAACTTAGAGAGAAAATGAAGAGCAACAACTCTAATCTTGGATTAATTTTTTTTCTTGTATAGATATATAAATGAGATTCATTTATTGTTGAAGAATCCATGTCCACTAAACTTGGAATACTGTAAGCATAAGAAGATATCTGCACATAATTTATCCAAATAGTTAGAATGTTGTTTTACCATATTTTATTGTGCATGTATTAAAAATCGCATACAAATACAAATAGGTTTAAAAAACAGAATAGAAAACATTTATTAAGATTATTAAAAATATCTTATGGATTTTAATTTATTAAGCTTATAGAAAACATGATCTTACTAGATATAAAATTGGTAGATTGGTAGGTTATGGTATGAAACATCTACAATTCTCACTTTTCTAAGCATTGCACTGAATATAGGATTATCGGTATTTTACATTCTTTGTTACATTGATCTCTTGATTAGGTTGCCTTTTACACTTTTTTCCTTCCCCATTAGTATTTCGTTGGGTCTTCCACTATCCAACATTACAGATTAATCAGTGCCGCATGCAATCCCACTGTGATCATTATAAGCACTATACTATTATTTTATTTAGCATAATGTTTGCTTATAGTAAGATGTGTTAGGGCCCCTTTTGTTACAACTTGATAATATGATATAAAGGGGGTGTTAAAAATGGGTTGATAAAACTAGGGGTTTTCTTATTTGGAAATATATATTGGGAGGGGGGTTCAACAATGCAATTTTAATTAGCATTTTTTCAATATTTAGTGAAATTAGGGATATTCTTTAATACCCTACGAACGACCGTACTATGTAACAAGTTCATTAAGTGAACCCCCGATGTCGATTACATGGGTTTCTATTTATTTCTTATTAGTACTTGCAACAGAGCTTTCCTTTCAATTTCATCGACTGACATCTCTACCATAAATTGACTAGACTTGCTTTCAAGCACATAACATTATATTGTCTACATACACACAATTCTCTCTCATTTTATAGTATTTTGAAGTTCTTCTTGACATTTCATTTCCCTTGCTTTGGGGGTATGCTAGTTATTGTATTGAAAAGAGACTAAGGTATTTACCTATATATCATCACCTTCATGGCTAGCAAGTAAATTCGAGATGTGACACTACAAAACTCAAATATATCTAATCCGAACCAAACCAAAATTATGACAGGGGACCAAATAATATAGTACTGTTACCTACTAAGTCATACTTAGTCAGTGTTATCAAGTGAGCCCGGTGAGCCGGACAAAGATGATTTGTTCGGACTTCATAAGACCTTCAGACTTGCTTCTGGGAAGTGTTTTTTTAATCTACCACATGTTCATACCCCCTTGGGGGAGTTGAAATAAAATATTCTACCATGGTAGTGTCTGTAAAAGACTCGGTCTCTTGGACTTTATTTGTCAATCTGATCAGCCCAGGGTGTTTTTCCCTTGGTTATTATTGGTTGCTGAATAAACGACTGATAATTTCTGAGTTTTTCACTCAATACCTCCAAAGTTGGGGTGGTCGGCTTGGCATTTAGGCCTATTGAGGTTATTAGAGAAAGTGTGTCAATGTATAAACATGCTAGGAATAATGGTCGAGTCATATGAACATGTGCTAAGTCCCCCTAGGTTTTGTTTTTTTTAAAATTTTTCCACAAAACCTAGGCTATTTTTTAATAGTCTAAATGGAAAAATTGGTCTTGTAATAAAAGTGGGGTTAAAAGTTAGATTCAGTCATGGGGGTACTCATTTTCTAACTCGGAGCACCCGGTAAACCCATAAACCCACTTTTCCTAAGTTTTTGAGTAATTTTTACATCACTCAGGTGAGAAATCCAAAAAAAATCCAAAAAACTCAAATATTAATTAATTTAATTAAAAATTAATTAAATAATGGAGCAAATCCAAATTCCTAAATCAGTGGATTTTGCTTCGATTTGATTGAAGTCAGTCTCATCAACTTCAGATTGACCGAGAGTTCCCATTCCTTAACTGACGGCATGGATAAGGACTGAATTGGAGCTTAACAGGCTCATGCAGACCTAGGGGTTGCGCCCTCCTTTCTCTCTCCTGCACACGTGTGGATCAAACCGGGAGTTGTTTGATGGGTGGTTCAGTTCATTGAGTGAGGTGTCACTTCAATTTGCAGTTCCAGTCCAGTTAGACTCAGTTCATCATCGGATCAGACTCAGTTCATTAGATCAGACTTAGTTCATCATCAGATCATGCTCGACTTGACTCTCCATTAGCTGCAGTCTCTCCTTGAGTCAGGCATGCGCCCCTCTTGGCCAGTCTGGCTATAAATAAAGCAACTTATTCCTCTTCCAAGATAGTTAGAGTTGGGAAGAAAGGCTTGCCATTGTGTAATATTGTATTGTTCATCCTTTTTGTTGAAATAAATAGAAGCTTTGGAGGCTAAATTGTGGAGTACTTTTCATGTGTGGATCATCATTATCATGCTGCTTTTGATGTGAACTGCTATTTTTTCAATTTTTGCATTAAACTGTTGCCTACCTGAATGATTATTGGAATCATAGGAATTGATCATTGTAAGTAAGTTTACTTACTCCTATTTTTCTACATATTTTTGAATGAGCTAATATTTGCATGCTAAATGAGATTATTTTCATGCTATGTCATCTATTTCTTATATGTATATTCAGATTTAATGGTTTTGTTTGCAGGATTTGTTGTTTATCTTGCAGGTTTGCCGTGATTGGAAGAGTTGTGGTTCAAGTTTGATTCCACTATTTTTCCAATAGAGATTGCGAAGATTGTGCCCCTCGGTGCTTCACTGACAAGTTTCTTTTGCAGATCTATTTCAGCAACAAGCACTTCTCTTTTCCTCTTCCTCCTTCAAAATTTAAATCTTCTTGGTCACTTGGATTTTATATTTTGGATCTGATATTTCATATCTTTCTAGATATGAGCATATAGGAGCTGCATGCATAGATTTAGTTTCATTTAAGAAAAAGATTCAAGTCCTTTCTCTTTAAAAAACTAGATCTAGCAGTAAACGTCTTTCATTTTTTATAAGCAGTTTTAAGCCAAATCAAAAGCTTGTTTAAAGTGAATAGTCTTTCTTTATTAAAATTTAAATCAAACATATAAAGTTCACATTGAATTGACTACCCCAAAGCTAGCCAAGATCCTCAAGAGGACTTTTCCTCTTGAGTTATTTTTGTCTTTTCTTAAAAAGTACTTTAACTTAGTCTTTTTCGGTAGTTTTTTGGGGGTTGTCCAAAGACACTTTTAAAGTGTTTTTGGGAAATTTACACTAATTAAAGCTTGCTGGTTTTTAGCAGGTCCATCCGAAAAGAGGATGAGGTGCTGTCCGAAAAGCGATTTTTGGGCCATTCGAAACTCCCTAGGGGTCTCCCCATCTTCCGTAATCATTATTGTTGTACTTTGTAAGCCCTTGGGTTCGTTCGGTATAAGAACCAAGTGGAATTTTTTCAATTAATTTTCTGATATTTGTAACTCTTAATAATAAAAATAATTACTTCGAGTAGACTCTTTCGAGCCCGCTCCCCATCCCCCCAGGGGGGATCCTGCGTTTTGTGATTTTTTCTCTTTTTCACTTTTTTCTAGTTTTGTCTTGTATTGCAGCATTGTATACTTTGAATCATAATAATTTCAATATCTTTTACAAATTCAAATTAATCATATTACTTACCCCATGACTTCCCAATTGACCCGAAAGGGGAAAGAGATGAGTGGTAGGACTAATTAGATAACCTGTGAGTTGTGTTTTGATGTTTGTTTTATTTTTATTTTTTATCATCTAAAATTAACCCCTCATTTCTTTCTCGATTGAGGTCCACTTGGACCGAAAGAGATTCCTGGAGGTTTTCCTTTTTTAACAAAGAACACAACTTAAAATTTACTAAAATTGACAAGACTCCGGTGTGTATGCTCTGCACTTGGATGCGGTTTGTTTGATCAGTTAAGCTGTATCAAAAGCAACGCGAGTGAATAGAATAATTAGGATTCACTTTCCCCAATTAACCACCTCAGGCGAAAATCCAATGCCTCGATTAAACCGTAAATGGTGGAAAAATACCCAAAGGAAGTGGGAACTACTAGACAATGACCTCGAGGTGCTGATCTATGTTACATCCTAGTAGGTGTATTATGAACACAGTCTTATAGACTCCATTCAGCCCACACATTCCTTGCGGGTAGCCGTAGCGGTTGTTACTTTTGGACATACTCCAAGTACCCCCTGGGTATATCTGGAGTCCCCCTGCCTAATTTAATTCACTCATCATACATTAAATTAAAATTTGACCAAGAGCACTTGCAACACCCATTTGTATTGCAACAACAATCTCAGTTGTGGACTCCATTATTGGCACTGATCTATTTGATATTATCACATGTTTCCGCATTACTGCTTATCAAGTTTTGATTTCTATGTTGTTGTGGTATAATAAATCTTGCAAATATCTTGTGTCAAATTCATTTGTCAAAACTCCTAAAAAACTTACTCATTTAATACCATCATCATCTAAGTAACCAACATTAGTAACTCGTAGAGTATACCCCCCTTGGTTTCGTTAGGAGTTTGCCTAAACGGAGGAGTCAAGAACAAGGTGATAGCCTTGACTCGAGACTTGCCCCCAAGGACACACCGAGTGTCTTGAATATTTCTGCCACGTTCCCCTCAGGTGTGTGAAAGGCGACAACACCCTTTCGAGAGTATCAAAACAATTGAAGGACTAGGAGGTACACCTACACACCTGTCCATGCCCTCTCTACAACATGTATGTACTTTGAAACTTCCAGATTGCACTTATTAAATTGTTTATGCAATCCATTTGTCAACTCAATACATATTACATGATACCTTATGATTGTGTACATGCATAATTAAAGGAAATACCAAATGAAGTAATGAACATCAATGATGATTGTGTACATGCATAATTAAAGGAAATAACAAATGAAGTAATGAACATCAATGATGATTGTGTACATGCATACTAAAAGGAAATGCCAAATGAATTAATGAACATCAATGACTTCACATAGTTAGGGTTATACCTTCGTAAAAACCAATACCAACAATATTACCTCTTGCGAGAAATAAAATACTAGAGTTTAGATGTTAGATGTTTTTGTATTGAAGACATGCATATATTTAAATCAATATTTTAATAATAACATCAAGTTATTCTATGCAGAGTGGAACTCGTAACATAAATTTGATAAGCATTTCTTTCATATATTTTATAAAACAAATACAAATTGCACCATGACCATCAATGCCTAGGTTTTACTGGTTATAATGTTTAGATATAAATATGAATTTGTGGTCTAAAGTAATATTAAACCTATTATCTTAAAGGAAGTAATAATATGAGTTAACATGGTGTAGATACAAATTTATCACATAAAAAAATAATAATTCACCGAAGTTAGATTTTCACCATCTCTTTATAGAAAAGTTATAAACTAAGCATTACTCTTTAGACACAAAAACTTCCATAAGTTTTCAATTAACCAAAATTAGAATATCATTTTGAGTTAACCAAAATTAGAATATCATTTTGAGTAGAGAATAATTTAGGTATGTGAAAACCACTAAGCATACTCTTCACTTTTCCATCAATTTCACGTTCATTCTTTTTTAAACTCCATTCCATTGATGGATGGATGGAGTTATATTTTGTTTTGTTATCATGCACTTCTTATAGAACTCAAGTTCATATCCACATCAATATGCACCATTATCTTTTCTCGACAAATTTATCTTATTTTCTCACTTTCTGTTTAGTTTTCTACACGACCCTTAAACTATTTGAATTTATTGAGAACTTTTGATTTCTACAAGAAGAAATATATCATGGTATTCTCCAATAAGCATCTATAAACAATACACATTATATATATTTATCCAATGATGTACTAGGAACAATTCCAAACACATAAATACATAATCCATTCTATTTTTTAGCATTGGTAGGTAAGTTCACCCAAATTTTCCATAAGCATAATGTTCATAGAAATTGAAATGTAGGCAGTGGTCATAAATTATTTCAACTATACCTTTATTGTAAAAAAGATGAAGGCCGTTCTCTGCAATATGTCCCAAACTTTGACGCCACAACATTGCATTCTCTACAAGCATTGTAGGAGTCATATTTGCTTCTTTTCTCATGTTAGGAGTTACAACAAAATTGTTACACCACTCAGTCAAAATGCTTCCTCGCAACTTGTACAATTTTTCACTCTGAACTTCCTTTTCCAACACCATTTCTCCTAGAACCATCTTGAAGTATCATTTTCAAATATAGTCTACACATATGTATCACCCATCTTACTCATAGATATCAAGGTTTTGTCCAACCTTGGAATACTTAGAACACTTGGGAGGGTTTTAACCCTTCTATATTTAAGAAGTGACATGAGCTTTCACATCTTATGTTTTGGTTTTCAAGTCATCTCCTAAGAATGCATCACCTTCATTATTCTTTTCTTATTCACATAACTGATTTTCATATGAAAATAAGCACCCAAGTCAATCAACCATGCATTATGGTCTAAATGTGTACTTGTAAATGCCAAGTATGAATCCCTTCCTTTTATGGAGGTCATCATTTATGTGGAAGGGGATCATTCAATACCTTAGCTATGTTAATATTATTAGATCTAGAATATTTCTTCAAATGCCCAACTTAACCTCATTTCTAGTGTTTTCATATACATTTACTAAGAGATTATGTTCTCCCTCTAGAGTTTGATCTATCCCCAAACTTATTTTTACTTATACCTTAGGAACAACCTCACATATGATCCATCCTTACTTATACTCTCCATGGATTTTCACTTCATTTTTTATGATAAGGATGCAAATACATCCTCAAACTTTAATGTAGATTGAGTAGTCACACTACGAACGGCTATAACTAGTTTATCCCATGAATATGGTGAAAAAACTAATAGAGTAATACACTTGATTTTTTCAAACATATTAATTTAAAAAAAAAGGCTAGATGACTTACCACATTGTTAAAATCGTTGAGATGCTCTCTTATGGAGTCGACATCATTCATCCTAATGAGTTACAACTACTTTTGAAGAAGCAATTTGTTTACCAGAGACTTTAAATGCTACAAAATCCCTACCTTCTCCCATATCTTTTTAGCATATGCTTCTCCTAAAACATTTGAAAATGTATCAAAATGGCACAATTGGATATTACTCTTTGCTTTCTAGTCCATGTTCTCTAGTTTTATTTTCCATACCCACAAGTCTATTTCTAGACACAATGACCAATTAACCTATGTCCACCACCAATTAACCTATGTCCACCAGCACATATTCCATCTTAATCTTCCATTACTTGAAGCTTTTGTTATTGAAGTTTTACATCTCTATCCTCTCCCTACTCACCATTTTCATTCACACAAGAATCACCCTATAGAGATTTCACTTAAGAATAGGTTTATAATCATCCCAATATACCCTTGATGTTCAAATAATGAGATAAACCCTACAAACAAAGGTATCCCCTTGAAGCCAATAACCTTGCTCTAATACCAAATGACAAGTTTAATAAACCTATTAAAAAAATGACAATGCTTATATAAATTTAAAGTATAAATTAAAAATAGAAAATATACCAATATAGACAAACATTTACCTTGGCCAAAAACCTTAACCAAGAAAACAACAAACCCAGTTCCACACATCTTTTAGACCATATTGACAAAATTAGTTTACAATACAATATATGGACATCGTGTAACCCCATTCAACCCTAATCTGCCTAGAGGTATTAGAATGTGATTAGAATACAATGGGTATAAAACCATGAGTTGAAACCACTTGACACACATAAAACACCTATAGTGGCCTCCATAGATTAATTATCAAAAAAAATAATCCTTGGGAGTCACAACCACAAGCTCCATAACATGTATGTGTGCATAGTTTATACCTACAAATAATACAACATATCCAACACACTAAGAGTTTCTTAGTTTGTATGACACAGTGTAATGACTACTAGAGGATTTCCCTCTTCATGAATAGCTATGTCCATTGTAACAAGGATGAGTTCAATGTAGAACATGATTGGGCCCTAGTGCGGAGGGTAGAACCCATCATAACTTAATATTGGGACTCTCATAGGGCATGTTATAATCATGCCGTGGTATTCCCGTTGTCGTTCCCATTAACATGATGAACTGAAAGCTCATTAGCATTCATTTCCTGTTAACATATGCATCGCAATACGAATGTTTCCATTGATGGAAAATCCATTTGTTGCTGCTTTTTTCATTTTATATGGTGTAAAGCTGGGAGAAGTCATAAGGAAGAAAGAAAATGCTAGAGATGTTGGAAGCACAGAAAGCACAAAGTAAGAGCGAAGGGCGAGTTTGAAGACGAGAAAGGCAGAGTGGTCTTCTAATGCAATCATGAATTGGAATGTGTTGGAAAGCTTTGAACGAGATTTACAGCATGAGCATGATCAAGAGACTTTGAAGATGTTATATAAAGTCTTTTCATTAGGCACATATACAACAACATAAAACATAATTGAGAAGACCGCGGATCGAAGCTTCTCAATAGCGCTCACCGCCTCTATGTTCCGAGCTACTTCGTTCCTGAGATTTGTTATCAATCCTGCAAGCCCCAATTGTTTTCCTTCACGAAAGCCTTAATGGCCGAAGGGTTGAGGGATTCGTTTACTAGACTCCTAAGAAGGCTCTGCCACAACAGTTAGTAAGTGGCAGACTTGATGCTAAATTCCGCAAACCAAATTTCCATGGAAAACTGTATTTTTATGGAAAAAACAAACTTTCATGGAAAACTGCACTATAAAGGCATGCCTCTTCTGGATCAGCTATTGATATTACAAATAGAGAACATGCAATTTCATGGAAAACTGCACTATAAAGGCATGCCTCATACCTCTTCTAGATCAGTTATTGATACTACAAGTGGAGAACATGCAAGGAGGTATGCAACTAGAATGTTGCATATTGATTATTGATACTACAATGGGAAAACATGCAAGGAGCCACTCAAGTATTACCATTACTTTCAAGGTGAGGTGAACTATTCAAGGTGAAGTGAACAAGTCGAATGTTGCATGTTCATTTTATTTTATTTGAACAAGTAACCCAACATGGCAATGATTTCCATCCAGGACAATCAGGTTTAGGTTTTTGAGGCCAGTAATTGTAAAAAAAACAAAAAACAAAATTTATAGAATTAAACCCATACGTTATTGGTTACATTATAACATCCATATTGGTCTCTGCGATACACTGAATTACCAAATCTTTAGACTTACCAAAATAACTCAAACATGAAAAAAAATTGAATAATAAATTGGCAAAAGATATGTTTGATAGGAAATTGCCTTTTAATGAAACCCTTAAAAACCCTCTTTTGCATTTGACCTATCCGTGACAGCATCAGTATTGGTCCCTGAGATACACTAAACTACCACAGCTTAATTAAAATATCTATTACACCATCCGTACTGGTCCTTGCAATACAGTAAATTACCATAGTTTTCGATGCACCAAGAGAATTCACACATGAAAACGTTTTGAATAATAGATCCTTATCAAGAGAATTCACACATGAAAACGTTTTGAATAATAGATCCACCAAGGATATATTTGATAGGAAATCCATGTGTATTGAAACAACAATATTAGACCTATTTGTTACAGCATTCGTGTTGACCAATTTGAATAGGAATTCAGGTAAATATATATTTGATAGGAAATCGTTGTTTATCGAACCACTTAAAATTAAAAATAATACAAAACTAGACCTATTTTGTTACAACATTAGTATTGGTGTCTAAAGATTTCAAAACCAATGATTATAATTTGTATACTGATCTCATTGACAGTACAAGCCACTACTTTTAAGGTTTTAAAACTTGTAAATATTCACACATAAAAAACAATTCTTCGACTTTTTCTCACCATTGTCCTATTTTGAGAAAAGTTGTGGTGAAACTATCTTGTTAGTCAACGACGACCAATCAATCAAGTTATTCAATTAAAAAAAACTTTTGCCTGCAAATTCAAATATTGTTAAAAAGCTTGCTTTCCCAGATTTCACAGAAAATAGAAATGAACGTTGGTAACAATGCCAAGGGCACAGTCAAATTCATATGGACCCTCTTGCAAAATAAATCATTTTCCCAGATTTCACAGAAAAGAGAAATGAACGTTGCTAACAATGCAGAGAGCACAGTCAAATTCATATGGATTCTGTTAGAAAATAAATGGCTCCTCCAAATTTTACAGAAAATAGAAATCAACCTTGCTAACAATGCCGAGGGCATATTCAAATTCATATGGATTCTCTTATAAAATAATTGACTGGCTATAGTGATCTACCTCTCGAATTAGAAAATATGTTGGGTACATTGTAAACAAGATTTTACACAATCAATCAAAAAAGAAATCAAATGATAACAAAAACAAATCAAAATCCTCTCTTTAAACCCTCTTTGACCCATCTGGTAAATCCAGAGTTGGTATTCTTAGGCACAAAAGTATTAGTAATTACCCACCAGAGGGCACGGTGACAAAACATTATCTAATATAATTTCTTGCTTGCCTCAAAACATTATCTAATATAATTTCCTGCTTGCCTTGGATTATAGGTTTATGTGAGACCGTATGAATACAACCCTGCATGTACACAAACATATCCAAACAGATAATAACAACAAAGCAGGGCAATATGCAAATCCAGGTGGAAATGAATTTAGATAGGCTATAATAAAAAAACACCGTAAAGCCAAAAGCTTAACCAGGATAGAAGGATCTGGATGGATACTCCAATCCACACAACATTTATTATGAAACGAGTTTATATGAAAATGCATTCAATAGCAGCTAAATTATACCAGACTGGTTAGACTTGACACAAGGGATAATCTTGACAGGTTAATTAAGTACGGTGTATTCATGATATCATGATATTAGGGCGCAATTTAATATTGAGCTCTAACAACCAGTTTTAATTCATAATCCAACACGTGTTTCTCTACGACTACCCGCTGCTAGATTTTCCGTTCTCCACATAGTCTCCAACCATTATATTATTATTAGTAATTAAATAGATCATAGATCGTGCTCATTCGCTGTACATGCAATCAAGTTTTATCGAAAAGATGTTGCATTTTGCACATGTTCCCACGGGGTTTCACGCGGTTTCATCTGCCAGAAACCCTTATTTTTGGAATATGCCAAAACATTATATTATTATTCGTAATTAAATAGATCATAGATCGTGCTCATTCGCTGTACATGCAATCAAGTTTTATCGAAAAGATGTTGCATTTTGCACATGTTCCCACGCGGTTTCATCTGCCAGAAACCATTATTTTTGGAATATGCCAAAAAGATATGGTAATAGATGGATAGATGGTGGATAGAACAACTAAAATGGAGAATAATTTTTTTTTGGGTGTAAAGCAATATCAGAAATCTTTTAAAACAATTGCACCCTTTAGATTTTCACAGATTTTTTAAATGCGACTGGATTGGTAAGAAAAAATTGAACAACACCTGGTGGACACTCTGCTACGTGTACTGTTCCATTAAATAAATGATCCACTCTCCAAAGTAAAGACAATGTTGTGTTGCTTGAGAGCTCACTAAATAAGAAAAGACCAAATAAACCTGGAAAATAATGCAAAAAATCTCAACGCAGTCTTCAGATAGAGATGCATAAGCTATAGCATTATTCCCGACTGTCATTGCTCGAAATAGTTTTAAGGAAAGGACATTTTTAACAATGCTGGTAACCGATTCAAAGCTTAAATGCAAAATATTGGGCACAATATATATGACAGTGGAAGGTCAAGATGAATATAGTGAAATCACATGCAAGCTGTCAGAGTAATAAATGCCAAGGAAGTAATGCCGATCAGGGTTGGAATTATTTTTTTTTCACACAAAATTAATAAAATGGTTGAATCAAAGTATTTATGAATGAATCAAAGTTAAAATTACAGAAATTTGTTTTTGCTCAATGTCGGTAACAGCTGGTAACAACATGAAACAATTCAGATGCTTTTATAAACAAGGTAAATCTCACAGAATTGACTTCATACGCGTCGAACACACTCCTTCAACCCGTGTACGCGATGTTTGCAAGGCATTAGTAGATATTTAATGAATTTTAATGATTTATATCCAGCCTCTCGAATTCAACACACAATAAAAACACATTACAGTGAAGGTCAGTTTAACTGCGGATGCATTAAATCTCCCTTGTCTTGAGTCATGGGACAATATGTGTGCAGAAACCCTAAGTAGCAGAGGGCGGATTTTTTAGAAAATATCACAGCCTATGAGCAGCCTTGGGAGGCCCATCGCTGCCAATTGAGGTGATGCATATAAGAAGTAAGGGGCATTATATTATTTTAAATTAAATATAAGCCTCATTTGTATCACAATTCATTTATGTAATGCACTGCAACAAATTAATATGTGTCCTGCCACCATTATTACCTTGCTACTAAGAAATTGTCGAGCAAATTGCTACACGCTGCTTACGCAAGCTTGCCGCCGGGTCTTGGGGCACAAAGTCCCAGGCCTACGTCACCTATATAAACCAATAAAAAGTAAGATAAATCAAGATTTAAATAATTCCCCCCAAAAAATTGATACAAACTATAGCAAAAATTATATGTTTTTATTAAAGTTGCTACAAATTAGTCCAAATATATATCCCCTTGTTAAGGACATAATAATGCAAAGATACATGATTCCATTCTTTATTAATTAATTAATAATAATTATAAAAATTACTTTATTAAGACAATTATTTTTGTTTACTTTCAAAGAACAATCAAACATGAACATAACAACAACCATAAAGGTAAATGCCTGCCTTTCTATATTATTACATAAAAAAAAATTCATTAAAAAATTTAAAATTTTAATTTCAAATAAATGATTTTTATATTAAAATTTTTAAATTATTATTATTATTATATGATTTTTAAAATTTTAATTTCAAATAAATGATTTTTGTACTAAAAATTTTAAATTATTATTATTATTGTATGATTTTTAAAATTTTAATTTCAAATAAATGATTTTTTATATTAAAATATTTAAATTATTATTATTATATAAATTTTTTTTTTATGAATATATAGATGTAATAAAGAGAAACATTTTTAAATAAAAAACTAATTTGATAATATTTTATTATATTTATATGTTTAAATTTTTCCTCATTCTTTTATATGATAATATCTCTTTCTTTAAACATTTAGAATAATTTCAAATATTTTTTTTTTTAATTTCTTCTAAAAATTATAACTAATTCATTATCCAATATATGTTTTACAAATCCTTAGTTACATATTTATGCTACCTAAAAATGTAAAACTTAAAGTTTTACTAATATGTAAAAGATTATTATTATTATTATTTTTTAAATATTTTTTAAAGTTTTTAGCCACTACATTTCTATTCAAGAATTCTCTTTTATTTTTTATTTTTAAATTATAAATATTAAATATAATATAAATATGAATGAAACTTATTCACTTCATATTCGAATTACTATTATTATGTAGTTTTATATAATATTTTATATTAAATGTAAACTTTCTTTTATTTTTTATTTTTTAATTATAATTATTAAATATAATATAAACATGAATGAATCTTATTCACTTCATATTCTAATTACTATTATATTATATAGTTTTATATAATATTTTATATTAAATGAATATATTTTGGAAATGTGATAAATTTTATATTTTGTTTATTATTCATTACTTTATGGTATAAAATATATTTCTAGAAAATATGCATTTTTAATGTAAAACAAATAATTAAAATGAAAAAACTAAGTTAACATCACTTAAAATAAGGAAAAAATTGATATTCAATTATTTTTAAATAAAAAATTTACTGTATTTTAATTAGATTTTTGATTTACATTTATATTAATCATACATAATTTTCTATAATATAATCATACATAATACATAATATATTATATAATCATACATAATATATTATATAATATTTTATATTAAATGAATATATTTGGGAAATGTGATAAATTTTATGTTTATTATTCACTACTTTATGATATAAAATATATTTATAAAAAATATGTATTTTTAACGTAAAACAAATAATTAAAATGAAAAAAACTAAATTAACATCACTTAAAATAAGGAAAAAATTGATATTCAATTATTTTTAAATAAAAAATTTACTGTATTTTAATATTTTAATTAGATTTTTGATTTACATTTATATTAATCATACATAATTTTCTATAAAAATAAATAAGAAAATATATTCTATATAATAATAGAAAAAAATAGATTAATATAATTTTATTTAAGAAACATGAACTAGTATGACTCTAGAAACAAATAAGAAAATATATTCTATATAATAAATGAGAAACAAAACATAGATTAATATGATTTTATTTAGGAAACATGAACTAGTATGACTTTAAAATGATATTTTGAAATGAAAAAATAAGCAAATATAGAATACACAATAATAGAAAAAGAAAACACATAGATTAATATGTCTCTATTTAGAAAACATGAACTAATATGACTATAAAATTATATTTTGAATTGAATAAATAAGAAAATATAGAATATATAAAATAGAAATAGAAAAACATAGTTTAATATTATTCTATAAAGAAAAGATGAACTAAGATGAACTAATATTATTCTATGGATCATTTTAGATTGTAAATCTTGAAGATTATTCTTGCCACAGAGCAGTCATCTCTAGACACAGCCACATAGTGATCATCTTTAGCCACAGAGCGGTCGATACGTTAACTTTCAACTTCATCCTCAACCTTCAAAATTCTAGCCATTTACAGATAATTTTCAATATTGTTTAATTGCAATTATAAATTGATGAAATTAAATTGATTAAAAAAATAATAAAAACTTTAAATAGATCTATTGTGTAGTTTGTTTTCACAATTAAGGTAATTATTCTGTTTAAATCATAGTGTGAGCTCTCTTAACGGAGTGCGGAGCCTCAAGGAGGGCACATGCCAACTTTCCTTACAATAATTGTTGTATATGTGTGTTTAAAATTGATGCATTACTTAGGAATGAGGGCGATCCCTTCGGAAAAGGGCACACCTCTTTATATATATATATATATATAAAACTACATGGATGAGAAGGTGCAAGTCTTGTAGAGCGCATGTCTTCCTAATTTCTTTGAATTATATATATATATATTTTGTAAATGTGGAGAGGTGTAACCTCTCCTTCAAATCATAGTAACATAATTTGGTGGTATTAGACTTTTTTGTACTGAAATTAGGAAACAGTTCAAAAATCGCTTCGACATAATAGGAATACAATAAATTTACCAATATTTTTTTTCACATATAATTAAATAATTTAATAAGAACTATTTAAATTTTAGTGTTTTATTTTTAATTTTGTATATAGTAAACAGAATTAGTGTTAGATTTTAAAAGTTTAAGGCTTTAAAATTTATAATATACATTTTGTTTTGTACTTTAATCATAAATATCAAATATTAGATTTGATTAGATTTAATTTATGTTTATTTTGTAATATAAATTTTAGTAACTAGTTATAATATTAGATTTTAGTTAAGGTAATATTTTTGGAATATATTATTAGAAATTTATTTTATTATTTGATAAGTTATTTTTGTCATTTTAATTATTTAATATTTTTAGAATTTAATTTATAAATGCATTATTACATAAATTCTCCTCTTTTTTGGAGACTATATAAAAGTTTAAATGTTTTCTTTGATTTTTTTGTAATACTATGTAAAATATAAATTGTATTTGACAAAAAAATGATTTATATATATTAAAACAACAACTTTTAAGTTTTTTTAAATTTACAAACAACCTACTCTCTTATTTTTTTAATAGTAAATTTTTTTGTTACCTATTTTTTCCGTAACTAATCGTATTAAAATCTGTATATGCCTATAGAAGATACATTTGTTTTTATATATTATTTTCACTTGATTGCTTTTAGCAGGAGCCAAAGAGCGCATGGCCATAATAGGTTATTTATTTATTTATTGAAAATGTTTTCATCTTATACATTGGTGGTGTGTAAATAAAGGTTGCAGTTTTTGGTATAAATAAATAAATAAATAAATATTTTTTGGTAATTACTAAATAATAGATGGTGCAACATTATTCATTATTTTATCTTTTATTTTATAAACTGTTACAGTCGATATACAATATAAATTAGATAAACTAAAACCATAAATATTGGATTATACTTGTTCTCAACATCTTTATTTTAAAAAAAAGTTTACATCTTGAAAAATTTGATCCCTATTAATACTTGATAAATCTTCTTTTAAATAAATATACGAGAATATAAATATTTTGATTTCTGAATTAAAAAGCACTATGACAAGAATTGCTTTATTTCATAATTGAATTGATGCATGAACCAGGGCATAAGCCCAGCTTTCTGCAAGCAATAATTTTTTTATAAATTTAAGCTCAAGCTTACACTTTGCGCAATTGAAGTTTGACCTGGCAATGGGAAGCTCGATTGCTTGGCCCCCAGACACTTATTTATGTTGGCTGTAGCTACGTAGGGGCAGTCGATGGTAGCACACAAACTTGGTAATTCGATCTACGTAGTTTTTTTTTTAACGTTTACAAAATTTGAAATAAAATTCCACAGTTTAAGCTACATTATAAGTATGGGCGCAGCTTTCTTATAATTAATTTATCTACTTACCTACTTACCTGATCATTTGCACGATAGGACTACCGGCAATGTCGGATGTGACCGCTCACGTGAGCCAAGTCGATCGATGCAAATAGTCGGTTAAGTAGTGAAATCCTTAATTTATATGTCATAACTTTAAAGAAAATTGTATGATGAAAACCATGGTAGTTTTTTTTCACGTAATGGGAAATAACAGTCCCTTGCTATTTCTATTAGAAATCAAAGGAGACTTTTACATTCTTAAGTTGTTGCCAAACTAGTTCGAAACCACAGACTTCAAAATTTTGACCCTTTCTATCCATATATGCCCCCAATGTCTAATTATACCAGTGCATCCCACAGAATACATGATGAAAACCATGGTAGTTTATATGCTTTAGTTTTATCTTTATTGTAATTGCTTATATATATATATATATATATAGATAGATATATATAATTGATTTTAATCAAGTAAGTATATTATGTTTTATACAAAGTGATTTATAATTTATATAATTGATTTTAATCTATACAAGTAATTTATAATTTATCAATACATTATATGGTCATATAAAATTATCACATGATCATGATGTAGTATTGATAAGATTTAAGTGCACTTTGGTTATGATTGTTAATTTATAATTTATCACTACATTATATGGTCATATAAAATTATCACATGATTATGATGTAGTATTGATGAGATTTAAGTGCACTTTGGTTATGATTGTTGTAAATTTGAGATAAATAAAAATATAATATTTATTGTAAAAGAGTTTTGTAATTAATAGAAATATTAATTATTTATATTTTTGGGTTCCACATAAAAATGTTGATGAATTCATGTAGTCCAAATATTGTTGTAAATTTTCTTTTGTAATTGTAGATACAATGTTAGGAATGAGCATTAGAAGGACTAGATCAAGCAAATGCAACTCGCCAGACACATGGTCATAGATTGTCATAAAATATTCTATATAGATGCGTGTAAGTTGATATGAATGTAGGTAGGATACAATTAAATGGGATAATTAAGGGGTCATGTCATGTGGTTGGTGTCAATACTATAGTTCATGTTTTCTTAAATTTTAAGGAGATTATTATAACGAGACATTCAAGGATACACAAGAGGATACACATACATATATATCTGTGTGTGTACATATATATGTAGGTGTGTATATATATATATATGTATGTATTATGGTTGTTCTGAGGGGTCGTTACAATACCTTCAACAAAAGAGGTGTCACCTTAGCACTTGGCTTGAATTTGAAATATGTGAGGGACCAGTTTAGGGTTAATTTGCAAAACAACCTTAAGTATAAGCGTCCTCCGATGGTTCCAGAGAAGGAGTTGAAGGCTCTCATAGATGATGCAAAGGAGAATGCACTGAGAAAACAAGGAAAAAATCCACCTGGTTCAACAAGTTATAATGCATATGGTATTTTCAATGAAATATGCTCAATTGTTTTTAGTTTTAAATAAAAATTGTGATATCTAACATATCTGGAAGTTTTCATAGGATCCCTGACAACTCTAAAGTGACAAAGGAGAGATTGGAAAAACACGAGCAACACAAACTGGGCCAGGGTGGATATCAAAAACTAAAAGCATGAATTGTAAGAATCAAAGGATTAATTGTAGCCAAATTTACGTAACTGTAGCAAACAAATAAATGATTTATTACAAGCAATTTCATGATTTAATGAATTGCAGGGAAATGCATTCCAATCAACTGCCACCAAAGAAGACCCGAAGCTCGGTTTCATGTACGATTTTCAACGTGTGTTGGAATATAAAAAAATCTTTGGACAAACCCCACGTTTACCATCAATCCACACGCAAGTAAATAACAACAATAAGGCCATCATTATAATATACTTGTAAAATATATTCATGATTGATTATACACTAACAAATAAATGTGTTTGTTTGTTTTAAGCATGAGAGCAACGAAAGCAGTGAGGGTAGTGCTATTTAAAAGGTACCAGATGAGAGTGGGAAGTTGCCTCATGATGGTGGCGAGAAGCGTAGCCACTCAAGTATGGAAATGGAAGTATTTACTATGATTATAAATATTTAATTGCTGACGTGCATTTATAAATTTTCTTCTTTCAATGGAAGATCATGTAGCTGATGATGCTCAATCAAAAGAGGAGCAAATGACATAACCAATGAATATTACAGTTGTCCCGTCTAGTCCAAAAGGTAAAGAACATTGCAATGATATTGGAAATAATGAAATACTTATATCAATAATAACTAAGTAGATCTATATAACCATTTTCGTTATTGCAGTTAATGCCCATTTACACCGTCCTCCACAGAGTTATCATCAACGTACTAGAAGTATGATATGTGAGAGCATGTAAACCAAATCAACACAAGGAGAGGACACGACAAATATTTTGGCAAATGAAAACGACGATGCCCCAATCATGGGTTTTTTGAAAAAAAGATCAAAGCTGGAAAATAAGTGATTGTATAAATTAAGAATCGTATTTTTGAGGAATACCTTTATTAATATAAAGTTTTTGTTTCAACAATTCTTGACTTTGGTTGACTTTGTTTAATTGTTAGACAAAGTCAGTGAAAATATTCTCTAGTATTGGAAGCCAATGAAAAACACGACTTTGGAATTTCCCTTGTATGCATTATTTATTTACTATGAAAAAAATCAAAGATAAGAATCATGAAAATCCTATTGTGGAATGAATGTGAGAAAAAGTGGAATTACTTCTTATAAAGAGTAGTTTGCACATGCAATTATAATGAAAAGAATAGTTTTTGGAGCTATTGCATGAGACCAATAGAAGATGCAATTCTTCTAAGATGCAATTCTTCTATTGAATTGATTTACTTTATTTAGTCTATGATACATAGTTTTCTTTTTTCAAGAATCATAATGTTCATATTTTAGTGCATTGTTTCTATGGCATGAATGAAACAATGCTAGGGGAGGCAATTGATGGTAGATGCAATCGAATGCACAATTTGTTTATGTATCCAACATAAGCAAGCATAGAGTGAAAAGAAAATTGCATCATGGTCCCTCTACTACATTTAAAAAATAGTGAAAGAAGTGGGCCTCTTTAGGGAAAGTTGATAAAAAATGATCTAACATCACGGTTCATGTGCAACACAATGTTTTTTTTTCATGAATTCTATTAATATTTGTTGCTTGGTATTGGTTTTTAATGAGAAAAAATTGAAGTCTTGTACGAATATGACATGTGTAATACTTGGCATATTTTTTGATAGTGTGCAAAGAAAAGTGTACCAAAGACACATCAACCAAGTGGCCAAGTATTGCCTTATCCAGGAATCTCATCAAGTTTGAATGATAATCATTTTCCTAAGAATAGATACAAAAATGTTGCAACAATGTATCTAGAGTGCATATCAAGCAATTCATAAACCTTGCGTAGTCAACTAGTTCCATTTTACACTCTTTAGCTGCATATTGTATTATTTTCTCTAAGAAATGTTTTAAAGGACCATTTCAACGATGTTTGTAAGTCTTCCTTTTTTGATGTAGAGGAAAACATCTATGCTTCGGGGATAATATCCACCTAGCTAAGGAAAAATTAGCAACAACAATATTTTCCATGTTTAAAACCTGTTAAAACGAAGAACCATTGATGCCATTGGTTACACGATCTAGAAAAATAATACATTTTGAGAGTGATGTGAGGTGGGCGGAGGGGTCATCACCTTCACGTGGTTTTCCTTGTTTAGTAGAGAATAAATTATTCTTGAAACAAAGAGAAACTCTTTAAGGTATTCCACTTTAGTCTTTATAGAGTCTTGTACATGTTTAAATGCTTGTTTATTTGCTTAATTATTATTTAGTCATAAAAAATTTAATCTTTGATGATTTCTGTAGGTCTTGGCGATGGAAATGTAACTTGTGGGTGGATGCATATTAAATAATCATCAAAAGAGGGTACACTGGTTTATTTATTCAGTTATTTATTTTGATTTCACTTTGTGGCATTTAGATGTATGAAGTATACTATTTATTCACTTATTTATTTTGTTTTCACTTTTTTTGGTTGAAATATTTCAAATTTTTACTTAAATCAAGAATTTCCTACTCCATATGAGGTATTTGTTCTAAGTTATTTATCTACGAGTAATTCTCTTGGTAGTAATGCTTATGGTTCAAATTTTGAAATATTTTGTAATGTACTTAATGAAGAACAACAAAAGTTAGTCAATTTGTCAATTTTCACCAAAATATTAGTTCATGATTCCATCAATGCAATCTCCAATCTTATTGACCCTAAGATAAACCACCTTGTTAAAATTTATCTTGGATATGTAATTTTCACCTTTAGAGATAAATTATAGGAACAAACTAAAGAAAAAATATGGGATCTCCCTTATATTCTATCATAGATAGAGCCTATACATGGAACACATCGAGAAAAATACCCTTGACACCTATCCCTTAAAACCTAAATGTTAACATCAATTTATTGATGATACTTATGTAGCCTATCCCCATGGACATACTAATCTTAAATCGTTCATGAACCTAAGCAATCTCAATAGACACCATGTCATTGTAGTTATCTACTTATTTTTATTAAAAACACATAACCCATGGAAAAATCACCTAAAAATCCCCATCAATCTAATGGATACTTTAATTCTTAAATAGATATAGCTTTTATTAGAGCTAACCATCAAAATGCCAACCCTGATTATAAAATTGTGTCTTACGATACTAACACCTTTCTTCCCTAAATGCAAGGTGTAATAAACAAAATTATCAAAATCCTCATAAAAAGGAACATAAAAAACTATCTTTATACCCTAAAAAACCTTGCTAATAGTATTTAACAATTCCAAAGATAATAATGATCCCTTTTTGAACTAAGATGTTTTTTTGAAATTCCATTCGCTTATAGAATCTCACACATAATTTCAAATGCTAATATGTAAAAACTAGTCCCAAAGAAAATATTGTTGATACCAACAGTCGATGTACTACCAAACTTGTAATCACTTAACACTCCATTCACACAAACCATGATATATGTTGTAGACAAAGCCAAAATTCTAGCTAAAATTAACAATTACACTAAACTTATCCATAAATGTTGGTGCATAAGTATTTGCGCATATTCGGGGAGGCAGGTGAGGGTGAGATCATCTTTGATCCCGGAGGAAATATAGTGGCATCATATGCCTAGGGACTTGGTCCAAAAACCAATAATGAAGTTGAATGGATTGCGCTCTTCTTCGGATTGAAACTAGCGAAGCAACTCAATATCACCAAAATAACTGTTCTATGAGATTCCAAGCAATTAATCTACAAAATGATCAATGGCTACAACAAAGGAGCAGTAAAAATAAAAAGAATATATGAGTGCATTCGACAAGTCGTTGCAAACGCTCAAGTCTTCTATCTCCATATCCTCCGAGGTAACAATTCAGAGGTCGACAAGCTAGCAAATAAAGGTGCCAAGCTAAAAATGGGATCTACCAAGGTGACGAGAAATTTGAACAATATTTTTTATGTCCCCTAAGAACATATGTATGGTTAAAAGGGCCCAAGATTTGTATAAACCTAGTGCCAAAACATTCCTCATGCGTTATGTGTCAAGCATGGAAGAAACGATTTTTTTTGAACGAAGAAATTCCACCTCTTTCTGGCGATCCGCCAGCTGACAGGCATCATGGCCTCCTGCTCCCATCTGTCCCTTCAAAGCCCATGTGATGTACTTAAATGTAATCCCTTTCCTTTGTATATGGATTAGAATGTTCGCACAAGCCCAGGATGACCTCCAAATGAATCCTCCTTCAGCTCCCAACGCTCATTATGCTCGTGTTTCATCGAGAGCTAAGTATGTTTTAGTCGGTGCAGAGAAATATTTATTTGGTGCAGTAAGCATTTTCCCTGGCATTGAAGCTGCTATCGTTGCAACAGGTATTGGTAAACCAGAAGCAGGGTATGAATTTTGTGTAAAAGAATTTATTTTTGGTGATGCGAACCGATTGTCTCATGCAACTTCTGATAATTTTGGTTCAGTGAGTGATTCTTCTTCTGGCGAATAGATTTGGATGACTGGTGCAACAAAATATCCCTTCGAAGGGTCTTGCTTGCGTAAATATTGTTTGCGTAGTTCTCAAGTGAAATATCTTGCAGTGCTCTCAGGTAAAGATTGTTTGCGTAGTTCTCAAGTGAAATATCTTGCAGTGCTTTCAGTTCTGATTTCATCCCAGAAAGAAATGGCAGATAAGGAAGTTACGCTGGAAGACATCCTGAATTCTCTCAAGGATTTCAAGTGACATTTAAGATGGATCTATGAAATAGTGAACAGAGGTGTAACTGAAAGGAATAAAAACAACGGAAGAAGTCAATTGGATGGCCCATTAGATGGGAAATCAAGTCCATCCTGAATTCTCTCAAGGATATCAAGTGACATTTAAGATGGATCTATGAAATAGTGAACAGAGGTGTAACTGAAAGGAATAAAAACAACGGAAGAAGTCAATTGGATGGCCCATTAGATGGGAAATCAAGTTGACCAAATTGAAGACAATCATCGATATCTGTATGAGTTAAGGGTACTATAGGTTATATGAAGGAGTATTTGCAGAAGTTGGTCAATATGAACCAAAGCAGCCATATCCATGAATCCCCTATCAGAGATTAGGCAATGGAGGAAGCCTCAGTGGTTCAACCAGCCAAAGACCCAAAGGTTCAACCAGTGGTTCAACCAGCCAAAGACCCAAAGGTTCAACCAGCCAAAGACCCAAAGGGAAAGCAAGAGGAGTAATTATAGCTCAATGGGTGTTCATGTTTTTTGCATTTTTGTTTTAGGTGTCTATGTTCGAATCTACCCTTCGAAGGGTGATAAAAGTTTACTTTAGCATAGTTGCAAGTTTAAGACTCTAGTTTTCAGCTCAAACAACTCTGAAATTTTGGGTTTCTACAGTATATTATGTAGGTCTCAGACCTTCTATCTTTGTATGCTTGGCTAGCTCCAACTTTTTTAGTATAATACAATATCTTCAAGGTTTCTGTTAAAAAAGAAGTATTTGTGCATATTAATAATTGATTTTGCTAATTAACTATTCACATAAATAATTATTTATATGCACCTCATTGTTGACCAAAAAATATACATTGGACCTAACATGAACTTTTTCATTTCATACCTTTATAGGGTAGCAAGAGCATTTCTATAACTAGACATTCAAAGGTTGGTTTCAGATAATAAGGCAATGTAAGTGGTCACTATCATTTTTATCGTCACATTAAAGAGTATTAGGCATGCATTGTGATTGACTATTTCAAGTTTACAATGACATATCAAACATTACATGAGTATCATTCACCATCAATTGTTCATTGGGATATGATAGAGGATGTGGACATTGTTTTGATTTCCCGTTGGTTAAGGCATTATATACCGAGCTTGGGATTGTGTTGCTAACAAGGTTTTGAAATTTGTATTTTTTAGGACATGCTATGACCCTCCTTGTATGTTTATTGCAACTGTTAAGGCTACATTTCCCAACAAAATCTTGTTGCCATGCAATTGAAGTAAATTTGACCCCTTTTGGCTCATTTAGAATACCATATATATTAAATTTTGGGGTAGCCATCCCCAACTTATTGTTTTGAGTTCTGAAAACCTCCGATATTAGAAATGGGTATGTTTAGGCTCTTTCTCTTAATTTTGTCAAAAGAAAAATCAATTTGCAAAATTTTCAACGTTGACTCATTTCATTGGTCGGTAGGTGGGCTTCACTTGAGCTAGGTCTTGCACATAAAGTAAAGGAAATTATCAAGTATTTTCCAAAAAATTAATAGTTTTACTTTGCATTTCTCAAGATAATATTTCCAATGATTTCTCATTTTCTATATTTTGAGTTTGTACACTTGATTTAGACCTGTTCTTGTGATGCATCTCTTCAGGGACAAATTTCACTATCATGTAACTCCATGAATCAAATCCTATTCTAAACCAAAACCAAAGTTATAAAAACAAACAAACAAACTTGCCACGATGTAGGATAGTCTAATATATCTCAAACAATGTATCATATGACCATTTCCAACCTCCTATAATTGAGAATGGTTGGAATTTACAACTAACCCATGCTTTGTGGGTGGATAGAATAACACTAAGATCAATATTAGTAAGACATTGTTCATAATTGTTTATGGGAAAGAGACAACATGCCTACTATGATATAAATTTGCACTTACCATTTATCCTTTTAGAGTGAAGAATTGGACATCAATCCAATAACTCAGATATTTAATGCATTAATGGATTTGTAAGAGCAATGAAAATTTGCAGCCAATAACTTGTATTTGGACATCAATCCAATAACTCAAATATTTAATGCATTAATGGATTTGTAAGAGCAATGAAAATTTCCGGTCAATAATTTGAAAAAAATACAGGGTATTGTTAAGAAATATCAATACAAGAAAGAAAATTTCAAGTCCTTTAAAGTTAGTGAGAGGGCCCTGCTTTGGGATTTGTCTCATGAAGAAAAATCAATCACATGAAGTTCCAAAAGTTATGGCTAGGCAGTAAATTAGAAATAACGTGTTTTTTCTTAATGTAAGGAAAACCAAGAGAGATTGTTTTAATACATAGTGAAGGATTAGACATAAATCCCTATTACTTTATTGAAAGAAAATATCTATATAACTAAAAAATAACACACACAAAAATATTATAAATACAAAATCCAACAAAATTTGATAGTTGTTCTGCATACCACAATTGTATTTTTAGGTTCCATTTTAGGGTTTTATTACTAACGCCATTTCACGATTGTTTCCTTTTCTTTCTTTTATTTTAGAATTTCTCGTTTGATGGTTTATGTTTTAGATTTTAGTTTTTTTACTTGTATGGATGTTGCATCTTTATTTAGTGTTTTTTTAGTTTAGCACTTTATTAGTATTCCCAAGATAGTCTAGGTGCATTACATTTCATTCTATCACTATATGGATTCCTGGGAAATTTTGAGGATACTTATATAGCTAAAGGAAACCCCAAATAGTAGTTTCCTAGTCAACATCCAAGTGCAAAAAAGAGAGTGTGATTCTTGTTCTCTCGAGGATGAACCTACTTAATAGGTTCGAAACTTGTCGAATTGAAAAATTATCATCGCAGATTTCCTCTCGCTTTTAATAGTTGTTGTTAGTTTAATGCCATGGTAGGTTTATATTATGAAACATAAGTAGAATGGAAAAAAAGTTCCTATTGTTTAGCATGAAAAAGTTTGAATTCTTAATAATGTTGTTGAGTAATTCTTAATAACATGGTAGGTGGATGAGTAGTACTCACTAAAACTTCCAATGATGTGCCATGCATCTCATTCCTACCTTGCATGGTCTTCATCCACTCTCGATACGTCCATGGAAAAATGGGTTGAAACATTTTTTTTTAATGTGGGTGCATTAAATGTTTTAAAATTACACGCAAATTAAGCAAATTGAAAATTGAGGTTTGATAGAAAATTAGGTAGAAAGGATTGAACACCAAAACTCGATCTAATGATTGAAGCTCTCTTTATTAGCCAAAGGACCTAAGATCCACTTCTTGAAGAGTTGAGTGTACTTTGAATTCAAAAAAATATTAGCAAGTGCACTTGGATCCACCCAAATCCATGCACCTCCTCCTCGTGAGATCTAAAAATGGGAAATCCTTTGGAGAAAATACTAAAGGTAAAAAATAAAACATGCATGCTATATTGTGTAAAGTAGTACAACTCTAAAAATGTGGACACTTTTGTAGAGAGGCCAAAAGGGAAAAGAGGAAACATGCATGCTCTCTTACCACCATTTCTCCTCCTTTCCCATCATCATTTGGAAGAGTCACTAAGCAATGAGAACTTTCCAACCCGTAAGGAAAATAGGAACACGATTTGTTGAGCAAGGAGGAGGCCACATGTTGAGCAAAGAAAGAGGGGACACATTGAACAATAAATAATGCAAGGTGTCCAAAATATTTGTGAATATTTAGCTTGATACTTAGGCTTACGTTTTTGAGATCCATGCGTATAGACTTACAAACCACTCATTGGCGATTCTGATACAATCCATGAACATCTTAGCATTGCAATAGAAATGGGTACGTGCCATATACACACGTATTAATGAAGAGGTTCACTCTTAATGAAATTATTGATCTCATCATCCCACCTATAAAATGATTTCAATTCTTGAACAAATAACAAGAAATAATAGCTCAATAAAGCTAAATTTCTTGCTTTCCTTAAAAGAATAACTGGAAATCTAGCTCTCCTCGGATATTATTTTTTTTATAAAATCCTACTTATATTGTTGCTATATGGATGGTTTTCTTTGTTTTCTTTACCAATTTTCGTTGCTTGTATAGCATTTTTGTAATATTCCCCAAGTGATAAACTTTATTTGCAATATTTTTGAAAGTCTATTTTATTTTGTTGAATATGATTGACAGACCTAGGATATGCCAATCGGTCCTTGAAGGACAAATGTAACTGAAATGTTATGCTTGCAATAAAAAATCTGAATGATAGGGACAACCATGTTGTATGAGGAAGCTATGCATGCGAGAGTGGGGGACGTGAAGGGTCTCTCTGGGAAGTTACACTAGGTGTGGGAATGCCAGTATGGCGCTAGACCCACTATGGGGAATCAAAGAGGTAGTGTAACACCTCGGTTTTGACCTCGATGCATTAAATATACATGATACATATATTGTAAATAATCATGGTGAGGAGCTAAAGGCAAAGGGCCCACCATCGATTTGGTTATGCTATATTTCAGATTGGAATTGTCACCGATGGTATATCGGGACATACAACATGTATTAAATTGTGGCATCATGTAAATGTGCATTTTAATTAACGGAACCCAACCAGCTATGTTCACTGCAACCATATTGAAAAGGGCATGATTTCCTAAGGTTAAGGGGGGGAAATGTTAAACCTTGAACCCATGGGGGGAAAAGCCATGTGTCACCACCCTGTTTGATTTGCTCACCTTCCCTTGTCTCATCCAACCACCACTTTAATTTTCTGTTGATTTAACTAGGGCGGTTATTGTTGGGAAGTGGTGGGTGACAGGACTGTCAGTCTTTTCCACACGCTCACTCCACTAGCCGTTTCTCCACCTTCACGTGGGTAAGAGAACCATTACTACACCACTCTCTCAGCCGTTGGGTTCACTCTCATGCCAAGACGTTTTGTTCTGTTCACCTTCTCACACGCAGGGGGTTCGAATGGTCTTCCTCACGCAGAGCTGAGTTAAGAAGGAGTGCGATTTATTTTATGGGGGTTCATTCTCCCTTTTTCTCTCCGATTGCTAGTCTGTGAGATGTTCACTCTCACGCAGGAGATTGTTTTCCCTTTCCCATCGTCATACTGTGTGATGTTCGGTTAGTTCATCGCTGGACCATGGTTGTTATTCTCCTCTGATCAATTGGGTTTCTCGGAGTACCTACATTGTGTGGGCTATGGTTTTCCCTTGTGATTTGGGCTGCTGTAGGTTACTGTGGGATCGTTTTGGCCACGATAGGGCCAAGAACGATCCAGGGAGTTGTATATCCCCTGTTAAAGCTTTAATAGCTGGTTGCTGCATGCACACAGTGGTTTTGTCCTTGGACTGCATTCGAGTGGTGAATGAAGGCCTGATGTGCTTGATAAACTTGGTGGATTGGGAACCACACAGACAGAGCTAGTGGGCTGGATTTCTTCTCCACAACCCATGAATAGCACTGGAAGGGCGGTCAGGTCTTGAGGGACTGCGTAGCAGAGAAATGACTGATTTCCTTGTGTTGGGTGTGTGTGGGTGTCCTAGAAGTCAGGCTGGTTTTGGTGTAGGTGTCCTTGGCTCTTCAAGGAGCTCACCAACTTAGCATTTAGCCTTTCCCAGCTCCTGGATGGCCTGATAAACCCAACTTAGTTGGCTTGGTTGATCTGTTGTTCGCCTGATAAACCCAACTGTGTTGGCTTGGCTGAACTGTGTATCCTTGTCGTGTTGTTATCCTTGGCTATGTGTAAGCCTGCTAGTTCTTTATTCCTTGGGGAATCATGTCCGGCTTGGGGGTGGCAGCATTGCTAAGAGATTAAGGAGCACGCTGACCTATGGTTGGGTGGAACGTTGCAGCGAAGTAGCTGGTTGTGGGATAGTTCTCATAAGATAAGTATTCTTGACTAATCTGTTTTGCAATCGTATTTACTGTTAATGAATTATGATGATAGACATGTTGAATGCGGGATTGTATATGAATGAATGAATGTTGTTTTGATTTCACTACATATATTAACAAGTATGCATCGTAGTATGTTTTATGTTTTTAAGTATCTTGCTTCAGAATTATATGTATGATCATGTTCATGGGGCTAGATGCCTGGATGTTTGGTGTTTAGTAGCATCCTCTTCGCCAGTAGGAGGGTCAGGGACGTTACAGGTAGTGGAGTGGAAATTTCTGGGGGAAATTGGTCGTCAGCTACAAAAGACCTAGGAAAAACAAAAAAGGATAAATAAGGAAGCATATGCTAGGAGGCGGGACGCCACTGAGTATGTTGGAACAAGGAATACTTGCTGTGTGAGCACTCTATGTTAGGAAAGTGATTTCTTAGTGGAGAACTGAACTGAGTTTGACTGGTACCACTCTCAGAATGCATAGTTTAGCTTAGGGGTGATTGAGGACAGAGCGATCTGTGCCTAATATATAGTTGGGTGGAACAAGACTGTTCCCTTTTCATTGCAGCTCATTTTACAATAGGTTCCATTACTGAGTATTGTTTCTGCAAACCTATTGAGCTCGGGGTATGTTTGTTTATGTTAAAGACGTGTTTTAATATCCATGAAATGATGAAATAAAAACTTATATCTAATGATGCTTATGGACGGTTGTAGTCATATGATGTTTGGAATTATTGTGCCTTGCATTTGGTAAAATGGTAACCCAAGTGGTGGATCGTTGTTATATACGGAGTTATTTACACACTGCATGATTTCTGTAAATGATGATCTTAGGGCGCATTGATGGATGTATGAATGTATGTTTCCATGTTGCTGTAATGATAACAAATTGCCTTAGGTTTGATGATGAATTGATGTTAAACAGGTGTGTGCATTCATATAAGTTTTTTTCTGGTTGTTCTTAAGTTCCACAATGTTTTTTTTCAAGAATGTACTATACTTGTGATGCCAGGACCTTGTATACAGTCTTTAAATAGTCTAATACGTGTTTTTAGTCGATTCTAACTTTAACCGAATTGCTAAGTTTAACCAACCCGACCTATGGTCCCTATAACGCTCGACGAAGAGGGGAATTCAAGTCTGTGATGAACTGGATTTCACAAGAATTTTGTGTCTAGGATTTGCAAATAACTCCCCTGCTAGTTATTTAGCGAAATGAACTAACAACCATTGATCTTCTTCGCCCAAATCCCGACCTTTGAAATATCCGGGCCCTTTTAAACCGTTGCACTCCATAAAGTGATTTTCATTCCTCCAATATCCGAGCGTGATATCCAATAGGGAGGGGAGACATCATTTATGCACATTTCCTATCACGCACAACAAAGTTTTCTTTGTCTGTGCTAGTTCTCCTAGCGAAATCACTGTCAACTGTGGATCTGTTTGGGGATCAACCTTGTCCGTCGATCATAAAGGTGCTTTATCCTCGAGCACTTCTGCATCTCAGTGCTTATCGTAGGAGTCATCTCATTCAGTGGAATTATCCTTGACTGTTGATCTGATGATCTTGACCGTAGATCTACCAAAGATGTACGTTATTTACACTTTGCAGTTTTCGCTGAAATTGATCACTGGAAGGATTAATTCCCCTTGCAACTAGAAGCTTATCATTTATTTTTCTATGAATTAGAGTTTACCTATCAAGCATGATTATATCGTTGTTGATGAAATTATTGTCTGGTGAACGGGTGCGTCCTCATATGATCTTGGTCGCATTGGTTATGGGGTGCATTAATGGTATGATACACCTACTATGTTGATGTCCTGCTTTGGGTTTTTTTCATTCTCATAGGAGAAGTACTCTTGGTCTGTTGGGAATGGTTATGACTGAAGATAGAATGCATATACTCTTTCTTTCAATCCATTGTAACTTGTAGGATTGATTTAGTTTCACGAAAGAGCCTAAAATTGTAAGGAAAACGTATGTTTTCCGCACCTCAGAGTCTGCAGCGGAAGGTGAGAGGTGGAAATCAAAAGGAGAAATGAGGATGAGCGTTGGTTTTCGAGATCTAGAGTCCGTTTGCGGAAGGCGAAAGGTGAAAAGTGGAAGGTGAACAAATGAAGTTGTCATTTGTCAAGTTTTCGATTTTCATAATCCGTAGCAAAAGGCAGAAGGTAGAAGTGTGGATGAAAGATTCTATCATGTGTTAAGTTTTTGATTTCCGCAGTTCATAGCAAAAGTAGGAAATACGAAAGGCAAAAGGCAGAAGCGTGGAGGAAAGATTCCATCACGTGTTAAGTTTTTTGAGTTCCGCAGTCCGTCGTGAAAGGTAGAAGGTGGAAGGCGGAGGTGTGGATGGACGACTCCGTTGCATGTTAGGTTTCCGATGTCTGCAGAGAAAGGCAAAGGGAGGAATGCTGAAAGTGAAAGTCAGAAAAGTTAGTTTCAGTGCGGAAACGAATTTGCTGGTTGCAGAAGTAGATTTAAGTGCGGAAGGTTGATCTTTCTTGTGGTTTTTCATGTTGGTTACTTTCTTAAAACTTAAGGATGAAATATTATGAAGGTTATAGTCAAAATTCATGTGGAAGAAATTATAAATGTAATTTTTTCTTATGCATTTTACAGGTTATATGGGTATGTTACATATGGTATCAGAGGTTTCAACCTTGTCGCCTTTTAGGGAACATCTAGTTCCACTGCATTATGGAAAAACCTTGTTCTAAATTTAACATATGTGTTTGAAATGTTTTGTGTACAAAATGAACATGAGTACCCGCCCGAGGAAGGTACACTAGTACCTCACCCAACGCAACCAGAACCAGAGCGTTCTGAAGCTAGCCAGGTACTTGAAACCATGAAGAATCTAATAGTAGAATTACAAAGCTTCAAAGAAGAAAATGAACAGCTGAAAAAGACTCAAGAAAAACGACAAGAGATCAATGAAATATTATTGCAAATCTTGCAGGAGAGGAATAATAGGGAAAAACCACCAACAGAAGCAGGGAAGGACCCAGAAGTTGGGGAAAATACCGAAAGAAAATGCAGTTCCTCCCAGGAAACTCAAAAGCCTGGGAATCTATCCTAGAAAACCGGGAAGAGAAAGTACACCACCAAGAAAGAGAATTCAAGAAAATTAAACCCACCAGTTTTGATGGGGAATCAAGGACTGGAGAAGAAGCGGAAGCTTGGTTGCTAGATATTAAAAAGTACTTCCAGATATACAACTACTCCAGCAACATGAAGGTAAGAATGACATTTTATAACTTGAAAGGAAAGGCCAGTATTTGGTGGTAGGACCTAAAGATATCCCATGGATTAAAAGAAAAGAACCTGGAATGGTTAGAGTTTAAGAAAATATTCAAGAAGCAGTATTTATCAGAAATCTATTATGAAAGGAATACCAAGGAATTCTATGAATTGAAACTCAGTCAAATGACCATGGAGGACCTCATTAATAAATTTCTAGAGTTGCTCCTTTTCATGCCGTACATTAAAGAAGAAAAAGGTAAAATTCCAATGATTATTAACCTGCTTACCATAGTCCTACAAAGATCGAATTGAATTTGCTAACCCCAAGACTTTGGATGAAGTATTGAGAAAAGAAAGGCTATGCTTTGAGTAGTATAAACAAAGGAATGACCTATCCAAATCCTGGAAGGAAAAGAAGCAAGAAAATTTCAACCAACAGAAGAAGGGCTTCCAACCACCACCTGTTCAAGAACATGCCAAGGAATCCTCAAGGAAA
Source organism: Pseudotsuga menziesii (assembly GCA_001517045.1). Classification (NCBI taxonomy): domain Eukaryota; kingdom Viridiplantae; phylum Streptophyta; class Pinopsida; order Pinales; family Pinaceae; genus Pseudotsuga; species Pseudotsuga menziesii. The sequence continues at coordinate 185,496 of LPNX011126632.1, read as the reverse complement.
TTCCTACAACAGAGATGGACAGTTTCAGCGTAAGGAAAATAAAACTGTGCACCTTGGACATGAAGGGGCTGCTGGAACCCCTAAGGAACCTCTAAAGTGTTGGGAATACGAAGGTCCCCACTTATGAAGGAACTTCCCACTCCTCGGGGAATCCAACAAGACTGTACACAACCTATAAGAAGCTTCCACTGTGGGAGAAACTGACAAAAGTTTCCACCGGATTAATGCAGCTCTTGAAGATGGACAAGCAGATCATTAATCTGCAATCGTAGAGATTGAAGGTACTATTTCTAACTGAAATCTCTCTATATTAATTGATCCAGGAGCTACTTTGAGTTACATCACTCCTAAAATGATGGAGAATTGTCATCTCACCAAGGTAAGGCATGCAAGGCCTTAGTTAGTCCAACTGGCCACTGGAGCAAAAAAGAAGGTAACAAAGTTTGTTGCTAATTGTGAAATTTCACTACAGAATCATGTAACTAGGATCAGTTTGATTGTGTTGCCTCTAGGTTCATGTGACATGATTATTGGCATAGAATGGTTAGAAAAGTATAAAGTAGTACTAAATTGCTTTGATAAAACCTTTACATATGTAGCTAAAGATAAAATTGTTAGGAAGGTAAATGGTTTTAGTAAGCCTGTTTCTTTAAGGAAGATATCTGCCTTGCAATTAAAGAAGTGTTTGAGGAAGGGCTGTAAGCTCTATGCTATAAATATTGATGACCTACTCCTTAATGAAAACCCAACATCTGTAAGGGACCACCCAATTTTAAGTAAATTCATGGATGTGTTCCCAGAGGAGATACTTGGACTACCCCCTCCACGAGAAATAGATTTCTCCTTTGAAGTTATACCTGGGTCTACTCTAGTATCCAAAGTACCTTATCGAATGAGTATCACTGAGTTAACAGAATTGAAATTCCAGTTATAAGAACTACTAGATAGGGGTTATATCAGGCCTAATGTATCACCTTGGGGAGCCCTAGTTTTATATGTAAAGAAGAAGGATGATACCTTAAGACTGTGCATAGACTATAGATAATTAAATAAAGTGACCATAAAAAACGAGTATCCTCTACCTCAGATTAATGACTTGTTTGATCAAGTAGGGGGAGCAATAGTCTTCTCCAAGTTGGATTTGAGGTCTGGTTACCACCAGATCAGAATTAAGGAAGAATATGTTAACAAAACAACCTTTAGGACTCGATATGGGAATTAAACAACCTTTAGGACCCGATATGGGAATTACAAATTCGTAGTAATTCCCTTCGGCTTGAGCAATGCCCCTGCTACATTTATGTGTTTGATGAATATCATATTTAACAAGTACTTGGATCAATTCGTGTTTATTTTCATTGACGATATCCTGATTTACTCAAGGACAAAATAAGAACATCAATAGCACTTGAAAATCGTACTACAGATCCTAAGAGACCACTAGCTCTATGCTAAATTCAAGAAGTGTGAATTCTTCAAGAAAGAAATTTAGTACTTAGGATATGTCATCTCAGAAAAGAGGAATGCGGTAGATCCATAGATTATAAAAGCAATTATAGATTGGCCTGTTCCTAAGGATGTCACTGACATTCGATCTTTCATGGGACTCATCGGGTACTACCGGAGGTTCATCCAAGGGTTCTCAAGGATAGCCTATCCTATTACTTCCTTACAAAGGAAGGGAGTAAAGTTTGTATGGTCTGTGAAGCGTCATGAGAGATTTGAAAACCTAAAAATATTGTTAACCATGGCCCCAATATTGAAGGTAGATGACCCCTATAAAGATTACATAGTATGTACTGATGCTAGTAAGGAGGGATTGGGGGGAATACTATCTCAAGAAGTACGTGTGGTGTGTTACGAATCTCGCAAGTTGAAGGATCATGAGCGAAATTATGTAGTGCATGATCTAGAATTGGCAACCGTAGTGCATGCCTTAAATGTGTGGCGTCACTACCTGTTAGGGAAAAAGTTCCTCTTATTGAAAAATAACATCTGTGTAAAGAATCTATTTACTCAGCCTGGACTCAATGCCAGACTTACACGATGGATGGCCTTCTTAAGCGAATTTGACTTTGAAGTGAAGCATATGAAAGGTAAGGAAAATAAAGTTCCTCATGCACTCATATGAGGAACTCATGAGGTATATGAGATCACCATGAGTCAACCAAAACGTGATTTGTTGAGTAGAATAAAAATAGCTAGCATCTATGATGTTGAATATGGGAACCTCCTGAATAAACTGCTAACTAAAGATGTAAAATTGAGTGGGACATAATTCAAAGTAGACCAGAAAGGATTAATTTGGTTTAAAAGAAGAATATACATGCCTAATGTTGCAGATTTAAAACTATTTATTTTGAATGAAATGCACAAACCTCCTTGTACAGGACACCCTGGTTACCAAAAGACGATAAAAAACCTCAAGAAGCACTTATTTTGGCCTAATTTGAAGGCATATCTAGTTGATTACATGTCTAAGTGTTTGGTATGTCAACAGGTGAAGGCTGATCACCAACATCCAGTAGGTTTGTTACCGTCCCTTACCAATTCCTAAATGGAAATGGAAGGTAATATCCTTGGATTTTATCACAGGTTTGCCTTTGACTAAAAAAAAACATGATTCAATTATGGTTATAGTTGATTAATTAAGCAATTCTGCTCATTTTATACCTGTGAAATCGACTTATAAGGATTTCAATGTTGTAGAAATATTCCTAAGGAGATATTTCGACTTCATGGAGTGCCAAAGATGGTAATTTCTGATCGAGATGTCAAGTTTACATATAACTTTTGGAAGTCATTGTTTGTAGGATTGGAAACCAAGATAAACTTCAGCACTAGTTATCGCCCTGAAATAGATGGGAAAACAAAATGAACAAACCAAGTCATTGCGGACATGTTAAGGATGTATGCCATTGAAAGACCCACTAAATGGGAAGACTATCTGCATCTGGAAGAATTTGCATACAATAATGGTTATGAGGCCTCTTCCAAGATCTGAGTCCATTTGAAATCTTGTATGGAAGGAATTGTACTACCCCTATTAGTTGGGATATCCCTATGGATCGTTTGATGAAAGGAACTGAAATGTTGCAATACATGGAACAAACTGTTCGGGAAGTACAAAATAATTTGAAGGTGGTGCAGGATCACCAAAAGAGTTATGCTGACTTGAAAAGACAACATAAAGAGTTTTCAGTCGAAGACCATGTTTACCTCCGAGTCAAGCCCAAAAAGAGATCCCTAAAACTGGGAAGCTGCACCAAATTAGCACCACGGTTCTATGGACCCTTTCAAGTCTTGGAAAGGATTGGATCCGTGGCATACAAGCTGGCTCTTCCAACACACTTAAGAATTCATAATGTTTTTTCATATTTCATTACTAAATAAATATGTATATTATTCCACTCAGATCATTGATTGGAATGTGGTACAGGTGGAACCAGAGGGCAAATTCCAGGTGGAACTTGTGTGCACTCTGGACAAGAAAGAAACTATGCTTCGAAATTGAGTCGTCGCTCGGGTTAAAGTGCAATGGAAGCACTTTAGCCCAGAGGAGGCGATCTGGGAATTAGAAGATGCCCTGCGAAATAAGTACCCAGGCCTGTTTCCAGAAAGTATGGAAGCCGGTTGAGAACACTGTGGACAGTGTTACATTAAGGGGGAAAGGATGTAATATTCCCCAAGCGATAAAATTTATTTGTAATATTTTTGAAATATTATTTTATTTTGTTGAATGTGATTGGAAGACCTGGGATATGCCAATCGGTCCTTGAAGGAAAAATGTAACTGAAACGCTATGCTTGTAATAGAAAATATGAATTATAGGGACAAATATGTTGAATGAGGAAGCTATGCATGCGAGAGCGGGGGACGTGAAGGGTCACTCTCAGGGAAGTTACACCAGGCGTGGGAATGCTAGTATGGCGCTAGACCCACCCTGGGGAATCAAAGAGGAAGTGGGGTAGAATTTCCTGGGGGAATTGGCTATTAGTTGCAAAAGACCTAGGCAAAACAAAAAGGATAAATAAGGAAGCATATGCTAGGAGGCGGGACGCTACTAAGTATGTTGGAACAAGGAATACTTGCTGTGGGAGCACTCTGTGTTACGCTAGTGATTTCTCACTGGAGAACTGGACTGAGTTTGACTGTCACCACTCTCGACATGCATAGTTTAGCTCGGGGGTGATTGAGAATGGAGCGATATGTGCCTAATATATGGTTGGGTGGAATGTGGTTGTTCCCTTTTCATTGCGGCTCATTTTACAATAGGTTCCATTACTGAGTATTGTTTATGCAAACCTATTGAGCTCGATGGTATGTTTGTTTATGTTAAAGATGTGTCTTAATATCAATGAAATGATGAAATAACAATGTAGATATAATGATGCTTATGAACTCTTGTACTCATATGATGTTTGGAATGATTATGCCTTGTATTGGTAAAATGGTAACCCAAGTGGTGGATCATTGTTATATACGGAGTTATTTGCATACTCCATGATTTCTGTGATTGATGAGATTAGGGTGCCTCGGTGGATTTATGAATGTATGTTTCCATGTTGCTGTAATGATAAGAGAATGCCTTAGGTTTGTTGATGAATTGCTGTTAAACGGGTGTGTGCGTTGATATAAGTATTCTATGGTTGTTCTTATGTTCCGCAATGTTTTTGCTCAAGAATGTACTATACTTGTGATGTTAGGCCCTTGTCTACAGTCTTTAAATAGTCTGATACATGTTTTTGGTCGATTCTCACTTTAGCCAAACCGCTAAGTTTAACCAACCCGGCTTATGGTCCCTCTAATGCTCGATGAAGAGTGGACTTCAAGTCTTTGATGAAATGGATTTCATGAGAATTTCGTGTCCAGTCTCTGCTGTTAACTCCCCTGCTAGTTATTTAGCGAAATGAACTAACAACCCTTGATCTTCTTTGCCAAATCCTGGTCATTGAAATATGCGGGCCATTTTAAACCATCACCCTCCATAAAGTGACTTGCATACCTCCAATCTCTGAGCACGATATACAATGAGGAGGGGACACGTCATTTACACACGTTTCCTAGCACACAACAAAGTTTTCTTTGTATGCGCTAGTTCTCCCAACGAAATCACTGTCAAGCATTGATATGTTTGGGGATCAACCTTGTTCGTCGATCATAAAGGTTCTTTATCATGGACCACTTATGGATCTCAGTGCTTATCGCAGGCGTCATCTCATTCAGCGGACTTATCCTCGATTGTTGATCTGACGATATTGACCGTAGATATACCAAAGATGTATGTTATTTACACTCTACAGTCTTTACTGAAATTGATCATTGGAAGGATCAATTCCCCCTACAAATCGAAGCTTATCGTTTCTTTTTCTATGAATTAGAGTTTACCTATCAATCAAGCTTATATCATTGTTGACGAAATTTTTGTTTGGTGAATGGGTGAGTACTCATATGATATTGGTTGCATTGGTTATAGGGTGTATTAATGGTATGATACACTTACTATGTTGATGCCCTGCTTTGGGTTTTTGTCATTCTCATAGGAGAAGTACTCTTGGTCTATTGGGAATGGTTATGACTAAAGATAGAGTGCACCTACTATGTATTTGAATCCACTGTAACTTGTAGGATTGATTTAGTTTTTGGAAAGAGCTGAAAGTTTTAAGGTAAATGTATGTTTTCCGCACCCTAGAGTCCACAGCGGAAGGCAGAATGCGGGAGGTAGATTTCAGAAGGAGAAAAGAGGCCGAGCGTTGGTTTCCACGATCCAGAGTCCATCTGCGGAAGGTGAAAGGTGGGAAGCGGAAGGTGAACAAATGAAGTTGTCATTTTTCAAGTTTCCGATATCCATAGTCTGTAGCAAAAGGATGAAAGGTGAAAGGTAGAAGTGTGGATGAAAGATTCAGTTGCATGTTCAGTTTCTGATTTCCACAGTCCGTTGCAAAATGCAGAAAGATGAAAGGTAGAAGTGTGGAGGAAATATTTAGTTGCGTGTTAATTTTTTGAGTTCCGTAGTCCGCCGTGATAGGCGGAAGGTGGAAGGCAGAGGTGTGGATGGATGACTCCGTCGCATGTTAGGTTTTCGATGTCCACAGTCTGTAATGAAAGGCGGAAGGGCATAATGCGGAAAGCGAATGTTGGAAAAGTCAGGTTCAGTGCGGAAATGAGTTTCTGGTTGCAGAAGTATATTTAAGTGCAGAAGGCCAATTTTTCTTGCTATTTTTCATGTTGGTTATTTTCTTTAAACTTAAGGATGAATGATTATGAAGGTTATAGCCAAAATTGATGTGGAGGAAATTATAAATGCATTTTTTTATGCATTTTTACAGGTTATATGGGTATGTTAAATTTTTTGTCGCAGAAAAATATGATTATCATCTCTCTTTCGACGTTATTCAGTTGTAAAAATGACGATTTTTTGTTGCAATGTCAAGAAGAATGTCTTGGAATATCGATGCTTAGGCATTGTAATAGTGAAACTATTTTTGTTGGAATATTGACATTATATAGTACCAAGAGGGATGAAAAGACATATCCATATCAACACTTGGGAGTTGAAATAGCAACACTTTTTCATTTCCATAGCGACGATATTTCATTGCAAGTGGGACAGGAAGACGTTGCCATATCGGGGAAAATGTGAAAGTTACGTCGCAATACCAACAAATTGGTGTAAAAAAATACAAAAAGAAAAAGAAGTCAAGAACACAATAGTGGTCACTTGGTAGTCCATGTTGGTCCGTATTTCAATGGTTTTTTGCAGACGTCAAAATAATGACGTTAAAACATAGATAAATATTAAAATTTTCTTTTGTCACAAGTGCAAATATTTTTTCTCCAAAATCGCAATGATGGTCATCGAAAATGAGTCACATATAGTAGTGGTTATCACGATCCCTTTGAGATATTAAAAATGGAGTAGGAAACTTGGCTTACAAATTATTACTACCCTTTCAATTAAGTATAGGTCATAATGTGTTCCATGTGAGTATCTGTGAGAAATATATCTTGGATACCACGAACATAATTAATTCGTAAAAAAATGAAATAAAACCTGGATGTGAATTTATGGTTGAACCCCAAAAAAATTATAGATAAAATAATTAGATAATTAAGAAACAAAAATTAAGGAACTAAAAGTTAAATGGACATTTAATAATGAAGTAAATGCAACATGGAAAATTCTGATTTGATTAAAAAATAACAATATCCTTATTTAGTCACTCATTTTGATGGTGATTTCATACAGATAAGGAAAAGGCCATTGAGGACATCAACAATTAAAGAAGGGGATAATATCACAGATTAATTTTCTGCGTGATAAATAAATAAAAGAAAAAGAAAAGAGTTTCAAAAATAAAAGAATAAGAATGAAAATTATGTAAAAGATTTAAATAATTTATATATTTGTATTTAAACGATGATTTATGATAATGTGAAAAGTCATTATTTTTTGGTATTCAACCTTATATACTATTTAAAGATGATTTTTTGGATTGCAGGGGTATTGGAGGAAGTTTTCACGAGGAAGAGAGTGGGGTTAAGAGATATTCCATTTACACGAGGTGTATTTTTCCATGTGTGGGAACATGTGGGGTTTCACCATGTACACGAGGTTAGAGTGAGATCAATACTTTACATGCTGTGTTAAGCAACCACGCGGTTTCTTCTCTATCCAATTGCACTAGTGTACCCTCCAAGAGACCAATGATTGCATGTGTAACATATACATTTCATATTTATAATTGCACATTGTTGTTATGCACATATGTAATAAAGCTAATTAAATGTTGAATTATATCTTTTAAAATATTTATCTTATGGTGTTCAAAGTATAATTAACTATTTATCCATTTCTTGATTATTATTTAGAATGGATATATACTTTAAAGAATAGAAATTAATGTTAAAACAAAATGAAACACCTTTTCATCAATTATAAAAAGAAACTAAAAACAAAAAAATTAGTTTATGGAAAGGAATCTTCTTCCACCTACACATATTTCACTAAATAAAACATATTCATAATTTTATTATACATAATGCAATTAAAATAAAATAGCACATTATGGGAGGAGGAGTGTTATCTTGAAAGTTCTTTTTTTCATAAATCTACGAATGTGTAATAATAGTGATGGAATTCAATGTGGTATCAACAACAAGTGTTGTGAATTGTGTTGGGCCTAACAAACCGTGGTTTCAATTTATTAAACATGCTAAAGTAAATATTTACACCTTGATTTCCTTTTATGAATTTCCTCAAATATTTCAACTCATGTCATATCTAGAATGTGTCTACAATGCTCATCATACATGCCTCTAGATAAGCATTGTCCTAATCTGGTATAGCATGCGAATAGGTTTCCAAAATACTCTACCACTTTCTTTAGAATGCCTTCTAGAAGGCTATCTCAATAGGGTTTCCTACAAAAATATCCCAACAAGTAGCTTCATTCTTTTCATTTATACAAGCCTTACCAGGGCTTCAAATAGAGAGGCTCACTCTCTATTTATGCTTGATTCCGACTTGACAATTACTTACCAAGGCTGACTTCTCTAGGAGAGTCTAATAACCCTAGTACCCCAAAACTGTGGGGACTATTGCCCTGACTTACAAATGAGGGTTAACCTCTATGAATGTACATGACTTGATTACATTAATGAGTCTCCTGATAGGAACATCGAGGTACAAATAAATACAACATATAAAGTATACAAGTGAATACATTCCAAAGTTACAAATACATCAACACTCCCTCTTAACTAGGAAGGTATTCTCTTAACACAATTCATCAACACAAGTCTTCGTGACTAGATCATTCATCAAAGATGGATCATCATCATAGCTAGATCATCATCATCACTACTCCCACTGTCTTGAGCAAATGGTGATATCTCTCAATTCTACTCGTCATAGGAAGTTCTATAGAGCCAACCCTTTTTCATGCTGGTTGTAGGCCTAGCCTCCATGTAGGTTTTCATCTTCTTCAACACTTATATCTGACCATGGGAGGCCCAACATGCCACCATGTCGGAAATTTACGCCCAACACTTATATCTAACCATGGGAGGCCCATCCTTCCACCATGTCAGAAATGCCCAACACGCACATCTGACCATGGGAGGCCCAACCTACCACCATGTTAGAAAGGATCATCCAACACTTATATTTGACCATGGGAGGCCCAACCTACCACCATGTCAGAAAGTCCCATCACTCACATATGACCATGGGAGGCCTAGCCTACCACCATGTCAGAAAGGTTCAACACTTATATATGACCATGGGAGGCCCAGTCTGCCACCATGTCAGAAAGGATCTGCACTTACATCTGACCATGGGAGGCCCAACCTACCACAATGTCAGAAAGGCTCTGCACTTACATCTGAGCGTGGGAGGCCCAACCTGCCACCATGTTAGAAAGGCTCTGCACTTACATCTGAGCATGGGAGGCCCAACCTGCCACCATGTCAGAAAGGCTCTGCACTTACATCTGAGCATTGGAGGCCCAACCTGCCACCATGTCAGAAAGGCTCAACAATTATATCTGACCATGGGAGGCCCAACCTTCCACCATGTCAGAAAGGCTCTGCACTTACATCTAACCATGGGAGGCTCAGCCTGCCACCATGTTAGAAAGGATCTACACTTACATTTGACCATGGGAGACCTAGCCTGCAACCATGTCAAAAAGGATATCAGACTCATCACTTCCCCTTGGAAGGAACCTCGATCTGGAGAACACCAAGCTCCTCCTAGAAGTACTAAAAATTCATTCTTGCTAATGGATTGGTCAACACATCAACTATCTGCTCGTCTGTCGCAACATACTAGAGCTTCACTGCTCCTCTCTGCACCATATAGTGATATTTGATCTCGATATGCTTCGACTTGTCATGGAACATCGGGTTCTCTGACAACTTCACACAACTCCGATTGTCGAAATATATACAAGTAGCATCCAAATGGACATCAAATAAACCAGATAGTAGCTTCCTCAACCACACTTCCTCACAACTAGCCAAACAAGATGCGACATACTCTGCTTCGGCTGTACTCAGTGCCACATAGGACTGCTTCCTGCTAAACAAGAGATCACACCTGATCCCATACTGAAGAAGTTCCTCGAAGTGCTCTTCCTATCAATGGCACCAGCTTCCCAATCCGAATCCACATAACCTTCTAGGTTAATATTTTGATTAGCCTCATACTTGAGCCCATAATCAACTGTACCCTTTAGGTACCTTAGAATATTCTTTGTAGCAATCAGGTGAACATGTCTCAAATTTGTCAGGAACTGGCTCAGTGTGTTCATAGTAAAGCAAATATCTGGTCTCGTATTCGTTAGGTACATCAAGGACCCAATCATCTAATGATACATCGTAGCATTAACCAACTTTGATGAAGCATCACTCAATAACTTCATGTTCGATGGCATAGGTGTGGTCATGGTCTTGTAGTTCACCATCCCGAACCTCTTCCCTTGTCCCAGGGGTATTCCATCTACATTTTTCCACACCTCCATTCCTAGAAAGTAGTGCATCATACACAAGTATTTCATCTCGAACTCAACAACAAGCTGCCTCTTTGTGTCAACAATCAACCCGTCCTCACCTGTTACAAACATGTCATCAACATTTAGTAGGAGTATCACAAGGTTCCCTTCCTCAACCTTATAGTAAAGGTTGGAATCTGCTTTACTCTTGGAAAAGCCTAAGCCACTCAGGAAGCTGTCAATTATGCCATACCATATCCTGGGTGCCTGTTTCAAACTATACAGGGCCTTCTTCAATTTGCACACATGAGTCTCCCTATCATGTGTCTCAAAACCAAGTGGCCGCTCCACATACACTTCCTCTTCTACTACACCATTCAAGAAAGCAGTCTTGAAATCCATCTGGTGTATCTTCCATTTCATCACTGCAACCAGAGCAAGTACTGATCTGATGGAAGTGTATCTAGCTACAGGTGCAAAAGTTTCTTCATAATCTATCCCTTCCTTTTGGGAGAAGTCACGTGCCACAAATATTGCTTTATATTTCTCTATGTTTCCATTTGCAGCATGTTTGATCTTGTAGATCCATTTGGAAGTTACAACAGACTTCCCTTCTGGTCTTGGGACCACATCCTAGATATCATTCTTCATGATTGACTGGTACTCCTCAATCATAGCATCCTTCCATTCTTTCTTTTCTGCCGCTTCTTCATAGTTGGAAGGTTCTTTATCAATGATGTGACACAATAAGGATACATAACCAGAGTATGACCTAGTTCTCTTTCTTTCTCTGTGCATTTCTTCTGGAGCCCCATATCTTTCTGCACCTTGGATAGCCTCTCTTACCCATTCAGGTTTTCTTTTGTAAGGATTCTTTTTTTGGGGTGGATCTATAGGTTCCTAGGGTTCTTCTATTTCTCGATCTTCTTATGGAGTTGCATCATTCATAGTTTTATCTTAGATCCTGGGTGCTTTTGTTTCTTCAGGGTCTTCAAGTAGTCTCTTTCTGGATTTGTTGTAAGCTAAGTCTTCGTCAAATGTTACATCCCTACTAATGTCGATCTTCTTGAATACTGGGAAATATACTCTGTAAGCCTTCTAGCTTTCACTATATCCCACAAATATACCCTTCTTTCCTGAAGGATCTAACTTTGTCCTCTTTTCTTTTGGAATATGTATATACACTGGACAACCAAATATTTTGAGATGACTGACTTCTGGTTTCTTTCTAGATAATACTTCTTCAGGTGTCTTGTTATCAAGTACTCTATGTGGAGTACGGTTCTGTACATATAGAACTGTCCTAACAGCTTCTTCCCATAGATGCATGGGAAGATATTGATCATGAAGTATTTCCCTTGCTACTTCCATACTCATTCTATTATTCCTTTCTGCAACTCCATTCTGTTGTGGATTATATGGAGTGTTCAACTCCCTCTTAATCCCTGACTCTCTGCATAATTCCTTGAATTCATCTGATGTGAATTCTCCACCATTGTCTGATTGAAAGGTCTTGATTTCTTCTCTGTGTGATTCTCGATCAAGGATTTGAACTCCTTGAACTTACTAAATACTTCATACTTGATTTTCAAGAAGTATATCCATATCTTCCTAGAAAAATCATCAATGAAAGAAACATAGTATACATACCCACTCAATGAACTGGATGACATCGGATCGCATACATCTAAGTGGATGATTTCCAAGATTCTTTTTGCCTTGCTCTCGCTACTTGGAAATGTCTTTTTTGTGTTCTTTCCTTTCGCACATCCTTTGAAAAAACCTTCATGTTTTTCCTATATTTCTGGAAGACCTTCAACAACTTTGCTTGAAAGTGGTAGTTCCCTATAGTGCACATGTGCAAGAATTCTATGCCATAGTTCACTTGGCTCTACTGAGTCATTGACCAAGGATTGTTCTGTTTGTCCCTTTAGCTTGTATAAGCCTCCCTCTTGCTCTCCAATCACTACTGCATCATCTATAGTATTTCCCTTTGGCCACATAAGGACTTGGTCATCTACAAATGCAACCCTCATGCGTTTTGCATCCAATGTAGATATGGAGAGGAGATTCTTCTTTAGTCCTGGTACAAACAAGACATCCTTCATCTTCATAGACTTTCTAGAGTCTAGTTTATAGGAGGATTCACCACTACCTTTTATGGGATACTGGTAGTCATCCCCAAGTTTCACTTTGTGGGGTGACTCATGTTTGGATAGTTTCACAAAGGATTCTTTGAATCTTGTCATATGCTTGGAAGCCCCACTATATATGAGCCAATCATTGCTTCCATGCGTGATTGTTCCTGTGAGGGAAACAATAAAAACATACTCTTCATCACTTGAAGAATATTTACTTTCTTGTTTGACTCTTTTTCTGGGAGGTTCATCATCCTCTGCATTATGAGCATGATGTATTCTTTTGTCCTTCTTCTTGTGAGAGTCACTCTTATTTCTAGGACAATATCTACAAAAGTGTCCTCTCTCATCACATGTAAAGCATCTGTATTTATATAGATCTTTGTTAGATATAGGGTTATCTTTCTATTGAGAATGCTTACCTTTGGGATGATGATCGTCCCTTCTGATCTTCTTGGTGTGTATTGTGAGAGATTGATATTCATTTCCGATATTTTATTCTTGAGCTGCTATTCGAGGTTCTTCTTGTGAGCATTCCTCCCACAACCTACTGAAAGTGATTAGCTTTCTTCTAGCACAAATCCCTTGAATGAAGGAGTCCGATGACCTAGGGAGACCATTCAAGGTGGTAATCACAATTTCTGCATTCTCCACTTCTTCTTCTACTGCCTCAAGTTGTTCTTTGATTTGAGAGACCCTTGTAAAGTAAGACTGTATGGTCTCTGCATTCTGGATCTTTGCATTCTTCAACTGGTTTCTCAAAGTCATCTTCCAATTTATGTTCTTTCCTTCGAATAACTTGGTCAAGGAATCAAACATATCTTTAGGTGTATTTAGGGAAGACACTTGTGGTATAAGGTTATGGAATAAACAATAATTCTCTTGGCCTTGACCAAGTTCTTCTTGTGTAAGGCCTTGGCCTCATCTCTCTCTGGAACTGGAACCTCTCCACTTATGTAGGAGTCCAATTCATTTTCTTCAAGAACCAGTGAGATCATATACTTCCATGCTCAAAATTTATCAGCTCCTTCAGGCTTTTCATCAAGCTTCGTGTGATGAGACATCTTGAATGAGAACCTCAAATGGAAATACAAAATATTTAGTTCTTACAATTTGAGATGTTGAAACTGGATCTGGAGCTGATCTTCTGCAGCGTTGATTTTCTGGTTAAGGGGGAAATTAGGGTTTTAGTTTCCTAGAGTTCTACCCAACGAAAAAATTAGATCTTGGTCTCTAAACTTTGATTTTGAGGAGGAGAGCAATCCTATGACGGGCTCACTCAAAATTCCACTTCTGTGAAAATCCCTAATTTCCTGTTGGAGTGGTAGGTCAAAAATTGAAAATGCTCAAATTCAGATTTTGCTTCATCAGATATATGCACCCTTCAATGGAGAGTTAACCTAGCCTCCTTTTGCTGATGATCTATGGAGAGAGAACCAAAAAATAAGAAGCCCTAGCTTCTACAGCTGCACAATGTCTTCTTCTCATGTTAGCTCTAATACCATGTTAGATTTTTATCATTTAATCAATATGATATAAGATCTTATTTGAGAGAATAACATGCACAACAATAATCACAAGAGACAAGAGACACAAAGAGTTTTCCTCGGGGAAACCATAAAGGAGAAAACTCGACAACTTCCTCAGAGATAGAATGAGCACCAATGGAAAAAGTAAAACCCAAAGACATATGATGATCTCCAAAAACTGTTCTCTCTCTCACGTGTGCGAGCTCCTCTTCTCTCACTCATGTGCTATAGTTGAGTGAGTGTGTGTCTCAAATAGAGAGGATCATAGTATATATTTATACTAGTTTCCGACTTGACAATTACTTACCAGGGCTAAGTTCTCTAGGAGAGTCTAATAACCCTAGTACCCCAAAACTGTGGGGATTATTGCCCCAACTTACAAAGGAGGGTTAAACTATATGACTTTACATGACTTGATTACATTAATGATTCTCTCAATAAGAACATCGGGGTACAAATAAATACAACATATAAAATATACAAGTGAATACATTCTGAAGTTACAAATACATCAACAAAGACATGGTGGGGTCCTATGGAAATTGATTATATTTTATCCCTACATAATCTAATTAGTTTGAAAATTCCATGTCAAAAACTTCCAAATACCATAGCCTCTCAACATAGCTACAGTGCAAGTAAATTATAATTATGTGAGAAGGGAAAAAATGCAATGATAAAACATGGTAAACATGTTAATAAAGAGTATGTAATCACTATAATGCATTAAATACCGATGAAAATAGCATGATATTAGGACACATAGTCCATAATACATAATCATTGGAATAAAGTTTTTAAGATATGATAGTGAATTTAATCTTTGGAACACCAACGATGTTTCTTGGATCCAACATATGGACCAATATTAAAATACAAGGTCTAATTCCATATAAATGGTCTCTGTGGCTCATGATTCATGCATAGTACTTCAAAGAAACACTATCATTCCCTACATAGGGAATGTTTAGTCTACATGTGAGGTATGGTCATAATTTTGAGTATTAATGCATCGAGGACGGTCCTTGGTGCCCATGTAATGGTTCAAGATCACACTTTTTGGAAATATAACAAAATACATTATGTCAAGGGATCATGCACTATGTATTGTATCCCTATCCATGAAATAGGAATTTAATATGGAACGCATATATGATGAGTTCAATGTGGTGTTTATTTCATGTTTAGGTGCACTTGGAATAGTTCTTATGAATTAAGCCATGGTATTGAGTACCAAGGTCCATGTGTGATACCCAAAACCATCCAATTATTCCCAAATGAACACTAATACCTCATGTCCCTTACAACCCCTAACCCATAAGATCCCAAATATGAAAATAGAATCCTAAAACCCTTTACCAATATGACCTCAAGCCAACATTTCCCCATTATTGCAATGACCATCTAGAAAATGTACTTTCCCCCACACAATTAGCATTAAAAAATCATGGATCACAAACATGTTATGCCCCATTATACACTAACTAATCCCAGCCCTCATACAATACACCCCTAACCCATACTACTCTAGAAATGGAAGTACACTCTAAAACACCTTAAACCTTTATCATTATGACATTGAGCACATATTATCCCATAACTACAATTAACCCATAACACACTTACACACCCCACCATATCCCACCTATTATGGTCTAAGACACATGTTTCCCCAATTCACACTAATCCATCAAAAAAATTTCACATTTTATACCCTAAACGATAGGATCTATCACATGATAATTGATCCCTAAAACACCTTAAAATTTGAAATTATGAATTTGGGGCCTCTTCGGAACCAAATATTGGAGTCTTAGTTACACCAAGAGTGGGAAATAAAAATGGAATATTTATATCTGGATCCCCTCTGCAGGAATAGGAGGTAGGTTATGCATTACAGGTGATATAAAGTGGTGGGTGATGGTGTCAAGGTTGGACAAGACTGTGTTTAAGTTCATGGTTGGGTGGAGCTTGTAGTGTGTAGGTTGATCAATCTTCCCATGAATCTTAATAATATTTTTTTAATAATGTAATTGAGCCTTCCAAACAAGAAGTGAAGGTACGATAGAGATAGTTATAATGAAGGGTACGCAGGGAATATTTTAGTAGCCAAAATATATATGACTTGTGTACAATCATATCCCATGAAAGTCACCTTGGTGATGATATTAGGTTTTGGCCACTGATATACCTTCTTCAAGTACAGATAAGAAATGCAACCTCAAATGGTAATGAGTCACACATTAAAAAGCAATGGGTGGCTTAAGAAACCTTTGAGAAACATGAGATATTGGCTTTAACATCATAGGGAATCACATCATTCTTATCTTGATTTTTTCACACTTAATATAGAAGGATTTCAAGCTTCCTAGAAAACAATTATGTTTCAAATGATAAATGATTGAGGGGAATTACTTGAATGCCTAGACCAACAATCCTAAATTAGACTATAGTTTGTTCTTTGACCTCAACAAACAAGAATTAAGTTAGTTAATTATGTTGCTTTAGAAATGGGTTGACCTAGAAATTCTTCTCGTTCTCTCAAATATTTGTGTATTTGTCTCATTCTCTCTCTAGCATTCTCATGTACTTCATTTTCATCAATCCATTAGTGATCATATTTCATACTACTCTTTTTAATATTTCCCATCTTGATTGAATTTATTTATTCAAAATCCTTCTTTTCAGTGTTCAGTGTTGATTTCTTAATGGTTATCTTATTTTTTATTTTTATTTTTTTAAGCAAATAGTGACTGGATTTTCTTAATATTTCATTTTTCTTGGATTTACAAAACCTCAATCAAGCTATTATTCCTACTATTCTTTAATATAATAGCATAAATTTTTTGGTGTGTTTGAAGGACCTCTATCAATCTCCATATCTTGATCAATATCTTTAAAACATTGAAATATTGGTGGTTGTGAAGTCTTCATTGTATTAATTGATCCCACTAGCTTGGTTAAGCCATATGTTTGATTGAGATATTTCTCTTGATCTATCAATATGTCAAATGATAAAAACCTTTGATTGAGGGTTGGATTGACCATTAATCGAACTAATTTAAAAGTCATGCAAGTTGATTTACAAGAGGGTGAAACCCATTCATATGTTTCATCTTAGGTGGAAGAATTAATGCCACTACATTCCTCGATGAATGCTTAATCAAATGACATATCATTGTCGCAGTTGATTTCATATTATATTTTTTTATTTAACTTCATTTAAAACTTAAACTTTTTTTTCCCATAGTTTCAAAGGTGATCAAAGAAAAACTAATAGCTTAAACAACACAAACCATAAAATTATAAAAAAAGTGGGATATTCATGAATATTTCCTTTCAAAAAGATATATTTTTTTTCAATTTATTTAAATAGGTGAAAAAAGATTGACGAAAACACAAAGGTGTATGAAATGTGATTCAAATGTAAATGGTTCAACTTAAAAAAATCATAACAATATGTGGATCTAGTACATTAATTATATATATGTATGTATATATAATGTACTAGATCCACATATTGGTATTTTTTTAAAGTTGAACCATTAACATTAACACACACACACACACACAGATATATGTATATGTATATGTATATGTATATGTACACATACACACACACACACACACATATGTATATACGTGTATATATTGTTGGAATGAATAACTCCTGATGCTTTTATTCCATTTCCAAAACATTTATTTATATATTGATGTGGTGGTTGAGTTTCACCTTCCAACTAACCCTTTCGATTTCCTATGTGACTCTTCATGTTCATATTCTATATACAATATTTACATTAACTATGGAACCATAATCTGAGGATTAGGTTTCCAACATTCCCCCTCTTAATCTGAAGGGGTCTTTGTGAGTCCAATCATGGTTCTAAATCTTTCAAACTTTTCTCATCTAAGTGCTTTGGTGAAGATGTCGACAATTTGCTCATTTGTGGAACAATGCCGTAAATGAACTTTCTTGGCTTCTACATGATATTGAATCAAATGGTACTTTTTGTTGATGTGCTTGGTTCGATCATGGAATCTGGGTTCTTGGATAACTTGACTGTAGAAGTGTTGTCAATTGGTAAGGGAGTTTAATTTAATTTCTTCTCTTGTAAATATTCAAGTATCCTTATGAGCCACACAATTTCCTTTGTTTCTTCTACAATTGCCACATATTATGCTTCTGTTGTCGAATCTACTGGAACTGACTGTTCGTGTGATATCCAGGATATCACTTTTAATCCAAGAGTCATTGTATATCCATAAGCGGATAATCCTGTCTCTTTATCACCATTGAAGTTTGAATCCTTGTACCCAATGATTTTAAAGTCTTCCACCTTAGTGTACTTGAGTCTAAAGTCTTGAGTCCCCTTCAAGTACCTTAGAACTCTTTTTGCTGCAGACCAATGTCCTTCACAAGGTTTGTGCATGTATCTGGAAACAATGGAAACAATATAAGAAATATATGGTCTAGTAGTGGTAAGGTATATAAGGATTCCTATAAGCTGTCGGTACTTTGT
The DNA here is from genome assembly GCA_001517045.1 of Pseudotsuga menziesii. NCBI lineage: Eukaryota > Viridiplantae > Streptophyta > Pinopsida > Pinales > Pinaceae > Pseudotsuga > Pseudotsuga menziesii. The sequence continues at coordinate 166,810 of LPNX011126632.1, read as the reverse complement.
TGCATCCTCAAATTATTTTTCTTCACTTGATGTGAGATTCAACTTTTGTTCCATTGGAGTTGAGATAGGGTTGCATTTTGTCATGCAAAATATGTTCAACAATTATCCAACATATTTTTTCTGAGACATGAATATGTACTTAGTATGTTTAGTCACTTCAATTCCTAAGTAATACTAAAGATGTTCCAAATGAGTCATTTCAAAAAATTTATTCAAATATTTCTTTATGGATGCTATACAATATTCATTGTTCCCTGTCATCAAAAGGTCATCAACATATACTACAAGAAACACAATAGATATTCCGACTTTCTTCACAAACAAAGTTGCATCATCAATATTAGAGTGCTTGAAATTTAGCTTTAGAATATGCTTGGTTAGCTTTTCATACCATGCTCGTGGTGCTTGTTTTAGGCCATACAAGGATTTGGCAAGATTGCATACCTTTTTTTCTTGTCCCTTCACAACAAAACTTTCTGGTTGAGACATGAATGCATTTTCCTTCAAGTTTCCAATGAAGAAAGCAGTTTTTACATCTATTTGGTGTACTTTCCACCCATTTTGTGCTTCCATGGAGAGTAAAGTGTGTATGGTACCCAATTTTGATGTGGGAGAGAATGTTTCTTCATAGTTAATTCCTTATTCTTGTGCATGGCCTTTTTCCACAATCCTTTCTTTGTGTTTATCAATTGAGCCATTTGATTTGTATTTGTTCTTGTATACCCACTTGCAACCAATTGGTTTGGTTCCATTTGGAGGGTCAAACAACTTCTTGGTTCCATTATTTTTGAGTGCATCATATTCATTTTGCATATATTCTTTCCATTTACCACATTTAGAAGATTCTACAAAGGAAGTTGGTTCAAAGTTAGCAGATAATTTCAATTCATAATCAAATGAGACATCCATGTAACCACCTTAGTTATATGCTTCTCCTCCATCATCTTGTCTTGTTGGATTTCTTATTCATGTATTTCCAACTTCATCTGCTTGGACACTTCAAGTATCTTTATGGCCCATTTTGAAATCTTCTTTGATGGTCTAGGCTGATCAGATGGAGGTGCTTCATTCTCTTCAACGTTCAATCTTCCAATAATTTCAATAACATCATCTAGTTCAGTTGAAGTGGTGGGAACTTTTTCTTCATGAGTCTCTTCATGAGGGGGTGTTGGTGCTTCAAAAGTAAATTCCAAAAATTGATCCTCATCCAATATCACGATTTCCTCTTCAAGTTTTGAAATTTCAGTATCAAAATCATAAATATGTTTTTAGATGGGAAAAATTCTCTAGACGATCAAGTTTACTTTCAATAGACTTGTAATTTTTATTAGTTTCAAGAAAAATGACATATCTAGAATTTTTTTTCTTGTTTATCTCATCATAAAGAAGATATTCCTTGGAAGTTTCTGAATACCCCAAGAAAATACATCTTCTACTTCTAGCACTAGGTTTGTTTCTTTGCTCCTTTGGTATCAAGGGATAACAGGTGGAACCAAAAACTATGAGATGCCTAACCAAAGGAAAACGGACAATCTACATTTATTGTGGAGCATTTTCTTCAATAGCATGATATGGAATTATGTTTCTCAAATATGCTACATGTACTACTGCATCACCCCAAAACATCAATTTCAAATTCTTGAAAAACATCATTGATCTTTCCATTTTTAATTAGTGTTCTATTCTTCTTTTTTGCTACACCATTTTGTTGAGGATTATAAGGAACTGTAGTTTGATGTGTAATCCCATGTTTTGATAGATAATATTCAAATTAATTAGAGGTGTATTCTATACCATTATCATATCGAAATGTATCAATACTAGCTTGTGCTTGATTCTCTATCCATGCATGAAAGTTCTTGAATGTTTGAAATGCTTCGAAATTTTTCTTCAATAAACTTACCCAATAAATTCTTGAATAATCATCAACAAAGGTCATGAGGTACTTGTTACCACTTGTAGAAGGAACTGGGATGGGGCCACATAAGTCAGAATGAATCAGTTCTAACTTTCTACATGCTATGAATTTAGACTTCTGAAAAGGACGCTTACTCTGTTTTCCTAAGATACATGCATCACATTTATTCCTTTGCTTAGGAATAGTAGGAAATCCATATACACCATTCTTTATTAACAAACACATACTGTTATAATTCAAGGGACAAAAAATTGCATGCCATAATAAACTGGATGACATATTACCTTCTTCAAGTTGGGACATATAGGAAAAGTTTTGAATTATTGCAGAACAACCTTTCAACTTCAACATATTTCCATATTCATATATGGTCATGATGACCTTATTTTCAGAGGACTTCCTTATCTCGACAATTCCATCAAACATGTGGATGGAATGGTCTTGTTGTCGAATATGCACCAAGGACAACAAGATTCTCTGTAACTTTGGAAAATAGAGAACATTCTTTAACACAAAATCAGGGGAACCAGGAAACTTGAATCTTATTGAACTAATTCCCCTTGGTTTGAGGCTATATTTGTCCGCAAAGTATACTATGCACTTTCAATGTCATTCTTTTCTTCAAAACAATCTCTTCTAAAAGTCATATGAGAAGTTGCACTAGTATCAAGCAACCAACAATCTTTGAAAGATGAAAGATAAGTTGTTTCATTTATACCAATATTACAATGTTCAACTATAAAGTGAGCTGAATCATGAGCTTTATCGACCTCTTGATTAAGATTGTGTCTTTCTTTGATGGAATCCTAAGGATCCCAACACTAATTTGCTTCATGTCCATTCTTTCCATAGCATTTGCACCTCAAGTTTGATCATTTTCTTGGGTTGTTTCTGCCCCGTCTTCCTTTGAAATCTCTTCTTCCTTGTCCTCTTCTACTTCAATCTCCATTGGAATGGTTTTTGGGCTGTTTTTTTTCTTTTTGAATAAATCAAATGGATTCTCTAACAGGGTCACTTGATTTCTTGATCTTTCTAGACCATTATAGATATATGTCCTTGCCAGTGAGGACAACACCAACAATAGATTCCAAAGAGTGCATATTCAATTTGGAACCTCCAACTTACAGAATATTTGAAAGAAAAAACATGCGATGTAGGTTTAAGTTCCTACTCCTTTACAAGTTACAAAAAATGATTTTGCAGCTTATTACACAATTCTGCAGCCTATTACAAATGATTCTGCAGCTCTTAAGAATAGTTATGCAACACTATATAAGTAGATCAAGAGTGCTTTTACATTCAATTGATTTGTTTCTTACAAGATTTTAAGAAAGTATTTACACTTTGTGTGACAACTACAATATCACTCTATTACAAAAAAAACTTGTAGCAGAATAGTGCAAGCCACAACACTTCAACTCTTTTTAGGAAATATTAATACAATATTTTGTAGCAGACTTGTACACTAGTACAAAATGAGGAATTAGCTACTAGGTGACTAAAAATTCTAGTCACCATAGGTTTTTCAAGTGAATTACTACTAAATATGAGCAATTTTGATTGACCCAACTATAAACGACTAAAATTAATGACTAATTTAGTCACTAGTTAACAAATATGACTAGATAATAAGTGTCAGAGTTAAAAATGACTAACATAAACGACCAATTTAGTCACGACATAAAAAATGACTAGCTAGAATAATATGAATTAGTCATTTATGTTAGTCATTTTTTAATTGTGTCATGGAAAATTGCAATTTTGGCATTAATGAAGTGTAAATTTTGTAAATTGTCTACATTCTATTAGTAATATTGGTGCCATGCACCTCGATCTTCAGATATCCAATAAAGAAATTGCACGAATTTTCTCTTGTGCACAAATCTTCTCCAACATCCTCGATCCAAGTTTATTATATATACTACTATAACAAAAATAACATTAAAACAAATATTATATTTATATTAAAGACAAATTAATTATATTTTATACTAATCCTACTTTATAAAACTAAACAAGTTTTATAATAATTATTAAACCAAGTATAACATAAAACAAATTAACATAATATATATAATAATAATAAAAATAAAACACATATATGAAAATATAATTTCTAAAACAAAAAACTATATGCAAATGCAACTCTTGACCCAACTCCATTTGACGACATTCATGGTCGATTTTCCTGAACTCGTGGAGATTTCATCCTCCAATTCTATAGATGGCTACTCAACCAGTCTGCTGGTACCAAATAACCTGTTCAAGCACACCGTCGATGCCAAATATTTTGCATTGGCTAGAGGAAAGAAGGGTTTGGTGGGTTATGAGGGGCAAATAATGTAAATTGGATGGCATTTTTATCGTTTATCAGGCCACCTTTGATACCCATTGAGGAAATTGTGATGGATATTCACCATTATTGAGGGTTTATAATTTGGGAATTTAATTGCCATCACTGCCATGGATAAAAAAACATTGGAAAGAACCTAGAGGCTCTGAGGTGAGCCACAAATTTTGCAGCTCTAGAGTCAAAATCACCTTCTTCACTTACAAAATCGTAGGTATGTTTCTTGGTTTACTCAGATTTTTTAACTTTTTGCATGATAATATTGGTTATAATACTGAAGCGTAGGTAGCTAGATTAAAATCGCAGGTTAGTTTCTTGGTTTACTGTGAATTTTTAACTTTTGCATGATAATATTGGTTATAATACTAGATCCTAGGTAGGTAGGTTAAAATCGCAAGTAAGTTTCTTGGTTTACTGTGAATTTTTAACTTTTGCATGATAATATTAGTTATAATACTGAAGCATAGGTAGGTAGGTCATGACTTAGTCCAAACTACTCATAGAGGTCACAGATCTGTCCAAACAACCCACAAAGGTCATGGTTATGTTCAAAGAACCCAATTTTTAACTTTTGCTCTTTGAGACATGCCTATGTGTGTTTATCGATGCACATAATCGACACTTAGATATTTTTATTTCCCATAATTTAGGTGCTTTGCAAGTTGTAGTCTCCTAAGTGCTACTTTTAGCTGTCATGTTTATGAAATCTCCAATCTCCATAGAAACCTGACAAACATCACGTGGGAAAAAGTTAGCAATATCTTCGAGTTTCCATAAAGGAAAGTGTATTATTGAAATCTCCAATCTCCATAGAAACCTGACAAACATCATGTGGAAAAAAGTTAGCAATCTCTTCGAGTTTCCATAAAGGAAAATGTATTATTAATTTATTCTATATAATTATTACAAGGTGTTGTAATAGTGATCCCAATTTTTGCATTGTATAAAATTTTCAAATTTAGAAAAAACTTATAAAAAAATGTATAAGTTTCCAAATTTCAAAACAACTTTTTAGCAAAAACTCTACCTCATAACTCTTGTTTCAATATTTATTAACATAAGTATTAACATGTCATATAGTTATTTTAATATAATATAACCTATATAATATAATTAATTTATATTAATATTAACATCTAAATACATAATATTATAGTTAATTTATTTTATATTTTCATTGATTAATATTGATATAGATTATATATATAAATGAAATAATCAAAATTGAAAACAAATATATAAATAAAATTGAAAACAAATCTAATACAACTAATTACTTTTAATTCTAATGCAAGGTCAATTGCCCAACATCATGTTGGGTTATTTGGGGCAGTTCCAGTCAATTCAAAGCCTTCCTAAATCGGGCCTTAGAATTGGGTCTCCTGTTTCAGGGTTTGAAGAATCTTTTACAACTTATAATAAGCTGCATTTTTAATAGTGAAATGAATCAAGGTTTTGGCGCCACAAATTTTAGCAATGTGTGAAGAATAAGTTTTTCATATTGAAGAAAGAGTTTTGGCATTATAAAAAAGGTTTTGATCGAACTAGGGTAGTGATGAAATGCAGACTTTGCATCTGACTTGTGTATATCAAATCAGGCCACATTGTTCTGGCATCCAACATGGGGGAGACCTGCACAATCGAGGTTTCAGGGATCTATACTACAATTTTTTATGGCCACCTAGTAAGTAATGGATCTTCTCTATTTCCTATTCATTTTCTACCATTAATTAGATACTTGGATCCTCACTATAAACATTTCCAACAAGTTGAAACAAGTCCTAGAGTCACGTTGAATCTCTTTTGTTAAATGCAAGAAGAGGATCTAAAACCCAATGTGGTGACCATTATTAGTCTTTTATTGGCATATGCCTACTTGCATATGTGCTACAGGGAAAAGAGGTCCATGATTGTAGAGTGTGAAATGAATTTGAATAAGATGTAAAACCCAATGCGGTGACCATTGTTAGTCTTTTATTGGCATATGCCTACTTGCATATGTGCAACAGGGAAAAGAGGTCCATGATTATAGAGTGCGAAATGAATTTGAATCAGATGTGTATGTGGGAAGTTAATTAATACATATGTATGGTAAATGTGAAGCAGAAATCTTTCATGAAAAATGTTTGACAAAATGGTAGAGGTCACAAAACAGACCCTTATTGAACAGGTTTTGAATGAGTAGCTTAAGGAACAGCAGGAAATGGAACACAAAGTCCAGATATTAGCAAAATGGTAGAGGTCACAAAACATACCCTTATTGAATAGGTTCTGAATGAGCAGCTTAAGGAACGACAGGAAATGGAACGCAAACTCCAAAAATTAGGAAAAACTATGGATTATTTGGAAAGGGCCAAAAGATAAGAAGAAACCCATCTTATTAAGTAGCCTATCAAAATCACTTGGTGGATGATGAAATATTTTTTGAAAAACAACAGGTTAGCTTGATTTTGATTCTGTATCCAATATTTACGTTATGTTCCTAAAACATATACTGTACCTTTACTAGATAATGTAAATTATTGTACACATAACCCCATTGGAGTACATAATGTTTCCACTGAAAGTACTGTAAATCATGTTCCCTCCAAAAACTTGGTAACTGTTATCCCCTGCTCTCTTGGTACCACCAGAAATATCTGTAATAGTCTTCAAAAATATTTTCCTACCTCTAGCAGTTTTTCAAGCAATTTGATAGAGCCTCTAATTTCTGAACATGAACTCGATTACTCTTCAAGTTTCCTACGGGATATTTCCAGTACAATAAGCCATATGTCTGATTTCTCCAAATATATTATCCCTAAGAAAAGTATGGATTCAAATATCCTTTTCACAGATGTCTCCCCTGCCGAGAATCTGTTTGACCAGTCTAAAATCACTAAGAGCCATATCTCATATGCTTCTAGTCCTAAAACTTATATGCGGGATTCTTTGAGTGATATTTCTTATTTGTATCTTCCAAGTTCCTCAAGTTTTGTTTCTAGCAATGTCTCTAGTTCTGGAATTTCCTGGACTAGTTCTCCTTGTCTAAAGCCTTCAAACTCCCTTAACTCAAGCTCAACCTTAAAAAAAATCAATGAGGAAAATGAATCTAATTCTACAATTTTGGCATCTTAAATTCAGGGCCCAAGGATTTATTTTTCCAACATCAAGCCGTGTTGGATAGCTGAAGTATACATCTTTAAGCTCAATGTCACCTTGAATATCCTCAAGGACCAATCCATTTATATTATAGATGCCAATATCTGGCTTCCTATTAATTGTCTCCAACATTTTGTAAGTTGCATCTTATCCAACTCCAAATTCCTTTAAACATGGCGAAGTCTGGCCCAGCGACTTGAAATCCAACAACATATTGATCATTTTGTTCTTGTTAATCAAGATGAATTTATCTACTTGAATAAGTGAAAAGGAATATAGTTGAATTATTTCGTATGTAATAATGATTCTGCATTTGACAATGAGGATTCAACGTACATGCCTCAGTCAGAATTGCAAGCATGACATTGATAACTCTTCTGCAAGAATACCCTTCATTAATAATTAACCGTGATCCATACCAAAGAGCCAATGCATAGCTACATAACATAATGAATTGCACAGACCCAACACCAAAACCAGAGGCCAGCCCTTGCTGAATAGCAGCCTTGTAAGCAATCTTAAGTGCCTTATCATGTTCACTAACAACTTTGTTCTCCCCGATAAAAGAAACAACCTAAATGAAGTTTCTGCATAAGTAATACTAATAGATTATATGGAATATGACCTGTAGATATACAGACATTAACCTCAATTAAAAATAAAGAAACATGGCCATATGATATGATGAGTAGCGTATTGTATTTCTGATCACATACTTACCGTCCTAATCATACTGATTGTCTCTTCTACAACATTGCCTTCTTCTGCATATGCTTGCTGGCCTCTGATTGACATCTTTGATATTATGATAGACATAACACCAACCACTACCACAACAAGAGGAATCATAGATAGCATCACATGAGTAAGTTTCATTCCTTTGATGAAATATACAACAAGAACTCCAAAGAATGTGGACATGAGATGAGTGAACTTCCCAACCTGAGCAAACAATGGAAAACATAATATATAATTAGGCAATTGTACAGTCTTCTCTGGAAACTATAGATTGTTTTTTCCTTTACGTTTCATTAAACATTCTACTTGCTAACAATCATAACTTTGTGAGACAAAGAGCGACATGTTGACTTGCACATCGTTTCAACCCCTTTCAGTGTACCCATGTATATCAACTTGCTATCAAACAATATATTTTTCCACAACCAACTGGGATAAGGCAATGCATATTAATTGGAACATCCTTTCAACAATTTTTTTGTGGATGGCAGCTTGTCAGCCATAAAATTATTCCTCTATAAAAAGGAATGTGGTTTCGACATGTGAAATACAAAAAGATGATTACACATGCCATAAACTGTTTTAAATACAATTTCATTGATGTAGCTAAGCAAGTAGGTTGACAAGGTTGGATTGTACAAATGTGTATGTTCCTACTATGAAGAGATGGCAAGCACATGGCTAGTTTGAGAAATATATTTTCATTGTGAATATGTATGAACTCTGTTGTTTTCATTCGCTAGACATACCAATGATCATCCTAGTTTGAAATCTTTTTCAATGTTACCTAGGCTTGATGGAGTTGCTTAAAAGAATTGGATTGAATAGTAATTAGTGGCCAACCTTTTCTCCTATGGCCTCTTGAATTAGTACAGTATCCCTTGACATCCTTTCGATAACCTCCCGATAACCTTTTCTCCTATGGCCTCTTGAATTAGTAGATGTATCCTTTGACATATACTATTACAAATCTTCCTTTTAAAATATGCATTATATAAATGGTTTCATCTCCACTGGTTACATCAAGCCACTGAAGTAGAGCCAAGTATTTATATAAATTTTCAAATTTCTAGCAGCTAACCTGAAAAGAAACAGAGAACCTAATAATACAGGGTTGTAGGTATTTGGCAGCTAAAAATTCTATTTGATATTCAAAACAAAGCTATCATTGTTGCTATTTTCTGGTTTTTTACAGGTAAGACAGATACATTAGTGTCCATCTCTTTCACTTGCATTTGCATCTCATGACATAAGCATCAACTACAATGGATGTTTTAGCCAATTGAATATGCAATATAGGTTACATCTAATATAAAATATCTAAAGAATTTTGGAGACATGGGAGAAACAGTCACTTAAACAGGCTTGAATCACCTTGTTGATATTGGAAACAAATTGTTGCAGAGAGAAGACTTGTGTGTTCAATTTACTTTGCCAATTGCAGTTGAATTGCAATCTCTTAGATCCCCAAGACATCTTTGAAGAGTTTTCCTCGGTTCCTTTGTTAGCATTGTCGTTGAATTTGAAGAATCATTTTTTTATTTCTCATATTTGTCTCTGTGCATCTAAGGAAGACCTGAAAATGTGGGTAAATCATCAAAAACACATGCCTTGAATGAACAAAAAAGACTCTGCCAAGCAAACACATGGATAAGAAGTGTGTTTGGGCTTCATTTGTTGAGCTTAAACTCGTCTTAGAAAAATTATATATTATAATTATATCAATCTCATTACAAGACAGTCATAACTTGAGTTTAGAACATTGGCAGTTAAAGTAGAGATGTTATTCTGATATGAAGATTTACGTGCATTTAAAATTCTCAACAACATGGCAGTTTGCAACAATTAGAATACACATGTCATGATAACCAGTTCAGGAGATAATAATTTGTTATTTAGAAATTCTAAGAGAATCACCAAAAACAATATAAAAATGATTCTCTATTAGTTGATATTGGCTTGTAAGAATGGCTGGTAAGGTGTTCAGTAGAGCTGGAAAATGTTTGTGGTTACTATTTTTTTGAGGCTAGGTATCTCCTACAAAATTTTCTCGTGATGCATGATCGACACTGGATTTAGTTAGTTTCTCTACGTGATCTCTAACTTGAAGTATTGTTTTAAATGAAGGTTAGATGTGTGAATCCTTTATCACTTTCTAAAATGGAAAATTTGTTCAACATCCTTCACATAACTGTTTCTCCAGGACTTGTGAGTATAGTCTTGTGTATGTATTTTTAAAATATCTTGTCTTTGATTGATAGATTGACTACATGAAAAAATAATCTCTTACAGGATCCCAATCCTAACAATTTAGTTGCAAGTACCACATTTTATTTTGAGGCTACCAAATCTACACTTTGCTTGGTACACAACTAACTACTCCATACAATTATTTTCATTTTTCATTTCTTTAGTTTTCCCAAGGAATATTGTGCTTATGCCATGTATTTTGATGCATCAGATTAGAGTTGAAACAGACCCATATGATCGAACACAATTGCAGATGACTATTGCATCATCTGATCCCTTGACGACATTTGAGTAAGCTATCTGTCTGCCTACTCTTATTTTTATTTTTATTGAAGGAAAATGTACTACTGTTATTTTATTTTTACATTCAATTGTATGTTTAAGGTATTCATCAAGGAGAAACTTGTCAACAATTGCTCCTTTGAAACAACTTCATGATCAAAGTCTTCTTCTTTCAAATGCATTAATATCAGATTGGCATTCCATGGCTGATCTGGCATACCAATACCCTCTTTGTACTCCTGTATGCAGGACCCGGGTTGTATTGAAATTCAAACTCAACCCTTCATTTGGCACTGCATTTAATTTTTTATAAACATGGATAAATGACACATTTCAAAAGGAAGATTCCACCTGTTTTAATTGGGCTAATATTGGGGAAAAAACAGGTAGGTTGTTATCCATCCTCAACCTGGTAGTCATCCTATTAATATAACATTTTACATTGAATTTGAGCTGTCCAGAAAGGCCATATCTTGCAATTTTTTTTAGTTTCTTCCTAGCCTACTAAAATGATAGTGATATCTCCTAACTTCTTTTTTCTCATTTTTAGGTATTCTGGTCTTGCCTTTCCAAATGTCATAAGAATTTCAAAATGAAACGTAACCCTCAAAAGGTGAAGTGGACTAAAGCATGTAGAAAGCTACATGGAAAAGAACGTACTAAGGTTTCTTTTGTGTGCCCATGACACATGTTGATATGTTTTCCAAAGTTGTGCCATAATTTTCATCCAAACTTGCAATACATATGATTAATTATTTGGGTCTATCTCTTTGCACTTAGATAGTTTCCAGAACAAACTTCGAGATTAGTCAATTTTTTCAACAATAGTAATTTTTTTTAACAATTTTGAAGAATGCAAGGAAAACCATTTCATTTTTTGTGCAATACCAGATGCTTAAGGCCATGTTTGGATGTGGATGGACTTAATTTGATGACATTATTAGACATACACATTTTTTAGTTAATATCGTTGCTTTGAAACAAATAGGACACAATGCTCGAGTTTGAGAGAAGAAGAAACGGACCTGAGAGATATGATAGAAATGTTCAAAATACTTTGAAGGCCATCAAGAAGATTCATGAAGTTTGTGTTAGCAGGGAGGATAAATTATGGGAGAACATGTTTGTCTCATTATCTTCAACTTTCCTTGTAAAAGAGTCTAGGGATAATAATTGAAAATTAGCTAATTGGTTATCTTCTAGATAACCATATTTTATGTTAACTTCTATTCTCCCATTAAATGAAGGACTCAATCTCATGATGAAATTACAAGGATAGTGTATGTCATGTCGTCGGTGAAGTTGGATCTAAAGAGAATTAGAGCCAAATTCCTAGAACAAGCCAAAGGATTATGGAAGAACATATTTTTAAGTCCTCAGTTTCACTCTAAATCATGGCCATCGATTTTTTTTTTCATTTTTTCCCATATGTGGTTGCAGACATTTTTTTCCATATGTGATTGCGAATTCGAAACTTTGAAGCAAAGATGGTGGAGGACAATGCAAGGATTGTCCTATGTGAGGTCATGTAAAGGCATGGAAAATATATTTTAGTAGTGTACAACAATGGCTACTGTTACGGAGAGAAACTCCTATGGCTTGGGGTACCACAACAGACAGCTTAACTCCAGAAATTAATCCTTTCGTATATGCAAGAGAAACTAAACAACTAACACTAAAGGATCTCAATTCATACCTTATTTCGAACGGTTGATGTAGATCCCCATTGAGCTTTCCAACTTTAGCTAGAATTGATAAATTGCTTCCTCAACATTCAATAAACAAGACAAGCATACTATATATAATAGTGTTAGCTCTACTCTAGCATATATAATCAATAACATGTAAGCATTTGAAATCATCCATGGATAAAATATTCATTCAAACACACATTATTGGACAGGAAAATATATTTCTATTAACATAAAATCATAGATTACAATGAATACAACCTCTGTCGGCACGTCTGCGAATCAGAGAAACCGAGTCCCCCACTTGGGCCTCCACCAATTCAATCCTCCATCTCTTGAGAGTAAGCTCACAAGCAAAAGGTAAGCTTGGGAAGAACACAAAAGTGCTCCAAGGGACAAAGGGGATGCAGACTCAAGCACAAATTCTGGCAACAATGGACTATAGTTCTTTTGCTCTCAATTCCTCATGCCTTCAATGTATCCAAAGGGTTCCTTATATATCTCTTCAATGGGGTAATGAAAGGTTGAATCGAAGCAATCTCAAGGAATATGGAAGGCCAGGAGACAAGTGAGTCTGATCCACATCAAGGAAAACTCCAAAAGAATTTGGCCTTTTGAACACATCTTGATGTACGCGGTTTTAGGGGTCAAACCCGCGTATATACGCGATAAAGGGTTTAAAAGTTGCGTATGGAAACTTTTACATGTTTTTAGGGATGATCAAGGAAACATCAAAGGAACAAAAATGGTCCATGGGGTCTAAGGAGTCTGCATAGGGACAGGGAAGGCCATAAAAGTGTGATTCACCATGTGTGGTAAAATCAGCTATAACAGATGCCCCCTAATGTGTGAGGTCAGAGGGGTCATATAATGGCCGAAATATTATAAGTCCATCCCAGAAATGAAGTGATGAAGAACCCAGTTGAAGAAATAGCCATCCAATCAACACTATACAATGATACAACTCTGCATATAACTACAAATACATATAGCAGTCCCAGATACATAAGAGTACAATGGCCATGAATAGGCATGATACAATATGAAATATGTGGTCATCGCCACATACAATATACATAGATCAGAATCTCCATGATGAAGATATACAAAGGATCATGATCTCCATGAAGACTGAAGATATATAACAGATCAAGATCTCCATAATGGCTGGAAATGTCTGACATATACTGGAATCAAGTCACGAGAGCTGAAATATCATGAACACTCCCACGATCAAGGAGGTAGCATATATGAGATGCCATTAATCTGGAAAGTCTTCTACACACACCACTACGAGTACATGTACTACTATGTGAATAGAGCTGTCGAGGTCGAACATAGTAGTCCATCGTCTGATTACTGGTCATTGATGTATACCGTTAACAGACGCGAGATCACCCACCAATAATGAAAATGGGAATCAAGGTACTAGAGTGCAAACTAACAAGTGTGAATAAATGTGTTGAGGTCAAACACTTGAGAGAATCCATTGATCAGGGGACATTGATGTATTCCCAAAAAACTGTCAATGGTGAGAGAACCTGCCACTGATGACTGCAAGTCTCAAGGCACTCAAATATGACTCTAGATTCCTATCCCAGAATAAATGATCTAAAGTAGATGGGATGAAATCTGATGGAAGGAGGGCATTAAGGCATCCCCCATCATCCAACACGAGGTACTCAACAAAGCTGTATGATGTGGAAGGACTCGATCATAAGGTGCACGAACCAGTAACTGTACCGGGAATGGCTGACATGCAAAGTCAAGATAACTGAGGAATGGATGACTCAGGTTTCAACTTCCTTCGAACAAGAGCATACGGTGAATGGTGACTAAATATAGGTAGCATAGACTTGATATGAAAAACTAGGACATCTCTGTGACATAGGAGGCATCAACAGAGGCTCCATAGGGACTGGAAGCTTAACCAGTCGGTGGAGATAAACTTAAATAAATAAGTATAGCTCCTAAAGTCACACTATTAACCCAACCAATGGATGTGATATACAGTGATCTGTTCGAAGGTGGCACGACTCGAGTGCTGCCAAAGATAACATCTTTCCCTTGTCCGGCTTTTTGGTTTTTTAATTTTTTTTGGAATTTTTAAAATATTTGAAAAGCTTGAAAAAGAATAAAACTGATTTAAAGTTATAGACTAGGAGGAGACGAGTGTAAAATGGGCAAACAAACTAGTTCCAATCAGTGGAACATACCTATGCTCAATGCAAGGATACATGTGTAGGATAGCGACACTCGAGGGAAAGTCCCCTCCCGGTAAAAATAGGGAATCAAGCTGCAAATGATATATAAAATGGCTCTGCATGGATAGACATGAGACAAGCTCAGGCTATATGGCTGATACTCAAAGTCAGGGAAGCTGGCATAAGGCTCAATAAGGTAGGCAAAGCTCATGATAATGCAATTACAACTTGACATGAGGGAGTCCGGGGGAAATAGGCTAGCAAAAGATCAAGAGGAGTATGAGGCTCTTGCGAAATGTCATGGCAATACTATACAACGGACTCCCACACCCTAAAGGACAAAATTATCGGCATGGGCACCAAATGCAAATAAGGAGCTAACTAGGGTACCCATGTAAGGTCAAGCTCTACCATTCAAATCATGCCACTTCTAAAACAACAAGAAGGTTTCGTGACAAGATAGAATGGGTTCGTACCTACGGTTATGATGAAATGGTCATAAGGTCATGCAAAATGCAAATGGTGGTGAAACCTAACCTATATGCCAGTTTAGACAAGATACCTGAAATCGGCACGAACGGGTCAAAACAATGCTCGAAACGACGCTCAAAACGGTCTCCTATATCATATATTAGTCAAAAAACGATCCAAAAGGATTAGAAACGGTCCAAACTATAGAAAAGGGGGTAAAAATTTTCAAAAATTTGAAAAATTTCTATAAATAGTAAAAAATTCAAAACATTATATAACATTTGAAATTTTTACCCAATTGAGCTCAAAACTTCAAACGCGAATTTCGGGAGATCTAGCCGATGGAATCCGCCACCGTTTTTTCCAGGTAATTTCCCATGCCCTGCTCTTTAATTTTCATGTAAAATTTTCAATTTTCCATGGTCAATTTGGATTTCTTGGCCACCCTAAAGTGTGCACCTCGACCCACATGGAAATGGAGGATTTTTCCGCGTATAGGGCTGGATATACACGAAAAAATCCCTCAAAGTCGTGTACATATGCAGTTGTTTAGTGAACAGTCGTGTATGTGACCACAGTCAAGTTTTTAAAGGATTTCTAATGACCCAAACTTGATTTAAACATGCAGGATGGTTCTAGAATGGAGAGAACGTGAGCACGGGGATGTAGAAGAAGCAATATGTGGTGATCTAATGGCACAACAGGCTCTTAGTGCATGTGGGATCTACAATTTTTGGTGTCTGGGTGGCTTAAGAGCCAAACCAAGACTACTGCAGATGCTAGTAGACTATTGGGATCTTGACTCAAAGTCTTTCCAGATCGATGGGATGTCCCTCACCATAGAAGTGGAGGACATATACTTTATTACTGGACTTTCTTGACGGGGGGAAGTGGTGAACCTATGATCTCGCGGGCCCGGAGGTGGCCCCACCATCGATGAGTACATAGCCATGTATTGTTATCCAGACATGGAGAAGGTCAGGAGTTAGATCCCAACTAACTCCATACAGGTGCTAGGCCTAAAGGCCATACTACTGTCACTAGGCATGATATCAGGGCTAGCTTCACTCCACCAGGCCTCACGGCCTCTGATGTTCTACGCAGTGGAGTGCATGAGACCCACTGTGTACGATTGGAGCACTGCACTCCTGGGAAACATGAAACACCAGCTCAGTGAGTGCAAGATAGGTAAAGTACAAAACTTGGATTTCAGTAGCATACTGACCATGTTTTTCTTTGAGCGTGTTCCAGGATTGAGCCCTAGAGTTGACGTTCCTCTTCACGGGGTTCGAGATCTGACCCAACGACGTTGGGCAGATGCGATGCGCGGACTGGGTGGAGCTAGGGTGTCCAACCCCTATCCATCTGATTTCTTTCCATGGTGACGACGACATATAGTTGCCATCGATGATTAGACCTATGCGGGGATAGATTTCTGGGGAGACCCCAACATGCCATTACCACCAAGATCAGCATACGGCGAAATTGGTAACGAATCTAAACCCTCTTTTTAAAATTTTTGAGTTATTTAATTTTTTTTGTGTTTTTTGATATATGGAATAAAAAAGACATGTTTTTGTGTGACAACACATAGTGACATCCTATCATATGCATGCAAATGTAGGACCACGGTGGCCTGAAGGCTTCCCTTGCCATAGGTGGAGGGGAAGAGGAGATGACATTACGGGTGTGGATGCGGAGTGAACGCTCCAAAGCATTCATACCTACTTCTTGAGGCTGACACATAGGGTACCCAAGGCGCCGGTCGAGGACCTTCCTGAGGCCATGCAGTGTCAGGTGGTGGGTGTGCCACGAGCATGGGTGCAATTATTTAGACAGCTAGGTAGAGCCGTGGTGACATTCCACGATGAGAAACCCCCTCCTCCTCCCCAGGCTTAGATACCTGGGAGTGATACATTTTGTACTATCATGTATTTATATTTTGGTGGCTCGAGAGCCTCATTTTTGTATTATGACACTATGTATTACCACATTTTGGATGTTTTAATGAAAAACTTTTATGATGATCGGTTTATTTATTTACATGTGTAAAAATGTATGTTTGTGATGAGCTTATTGTCTATGAAACAAATGCCAATCTAACACGTAGTTAGCATATGAGTCAGCAACTTGATTATAAATTTTTGGAACATGTATGTATGTTATGTTTTCAAATTTTCGTTCTAACAATCTCACACGTAAGAATCTCTGTAATAATGTTGGATCTCTAACATGATACAAGCCATTAAGCTGTGACACTATTAACTCCAAATCAAGACGTACCTCAAGAGAGAGAAGACCATGTAAAATGGAATCTCGTAGAAGCTCGATAACGACACTATATTCAACAACATTTTTTGAAGAGGGCCGTAAACATACGCCTCCTAAAGACAATACCTGACCCATAGGAGTATAAATCACCCAAGTAGCAGAGGCTGAGTGTTGAGTGTGATGGCTTTCACCATTCATGAATCCTATATAGATGGAAGACTCCCTTGACATCTGCCATAAGAAATAGAAGCTAATCAACAAACCTGATCACCATAAGAAATATCTAACTATGCAAAAATGATATACAATAATATACAATAGTCAGCCCTGGCTGAAAATCATGCATAGTACTTTTTAAGATAGAGCCCATTTCTAGGCTCCGCCAAGGCTGTCCCATCGTAATCTACTAGCTCATAAGAACCCTTCTCTAACACATGTTTAACCACATAAGGACCATGCCACATGGGGTTGAATTTTCCTGCCCCCAAGGGTTCTTTAACTTGATCCCACAAAAGGACCAAATCACTTCACTGAACCTCCTTGGATAGACAGATTTATCGTACTGGACCTTAACACGACACTTATTTACTTCTAGAGCCACTAAAGCATCTTGACGCTGCTCATCAAGCTGCTCTAAATGGACCAAATGTTCCTCCAATGGAGAAGTGTCTGACAAGAGCTCTATGGCTAGCTTCAACGAAGGGATCTCGCACTTAACCACAGTCCTATAAGCCCACAAAGCAGGATATAACATAATATGCCAATTGGTCTTGCTTTGTGTGACGGTTCGTTGGAGAATAGACTTGAGTGATTTGTTCACTGCTTCAACTTGTCCATTTCATTGAGGGTAATAAGAAGAATAATGCTCTTGCTTATATCCTAACTTCGAGGCCAACTCTTCCATCATATGATTCTGAAAGTGCCTACCATGGTCAGTGACAAGCTCTTTCGGAATATCGAACTGAGTAATAATATGGTTGAATATGAAGTGTGCGGCTATCTCACCGTTGGATTTAAATGTAGGCATAGCCTCAGCCCATTTCATAAAGTAGTCAACAACCACGATAATATGATGATGCCCCCCAGCTGAAGCTGGGTTGCAATCCATGAAATCAAGCCCCCACTTAATGAAGGGACTGGTGGTGATAATTGGATGTAACGGGGTAGGACATGAGTGCATATTACGTGTGAACACCTGGCAAGGGTGGCACTTCTTGACCACATTAACACAATCTTTAAAGATTGACGGCTAGAAATAACCCGCTCTCAAGATTTTTTGGGCTGTAGAAAGCCCAGATAAATGACCACCACATGCCCCTCTGTGTCCCATGATCAATCTGGTGGGGATCAAGGACGAGGAGGGGGGTTCTGATCATGGAATGTTACCATGGCTCTAGCTAGATGTCTAAATAATCACACCCATGCTCGTGTCACACCCACCACCTGATGCTGCATGGACTTAGGCAGGTCCTCGACCTGCACCATGGGTACCCTGTGTGTCAGCCTCACGAAGTTGGTATGAATGCTTTGGAGCGTCTCCTCCACATCCACACCCGTAATGTCATCTCCTCTTCCCCTCTGCCTATGGCAAGGGAAGCCTTCAGGCCACCATGGTCCTACATTTGCATGCATATGATAGGATCTCACTATGTGTTGTCACGCAAAAAAATGTCTTTTTGATTCCATATTTCAAAAAACACAAAAAAATTAAATAACTCAAATTTTTTAAAAATAGGGTTGATATTTGTTACCAATGTCACCGTATGCCGATCCTGGTGGTAATGGCATGTCATGGTCTCCCCGGAAATCTATCCTCGCATAGGGGTAATCATCGATGGCAGCTATCTGCCATCGCCACCATGGAAAGAAATCAGCTAGATAGGGGCTGGACACCCTACCTCCACCCAGTCTGCGCATTGCATCTGCCAAACATTGTTGGGATGGATCTCGAACCCTGTGAAGAGGAACGTCAACTCTAGGGATCAATATCGGAACACGCTCAAAGAAAAATGTGCTCAGTATGCTACTGAAACCGAAGTTTCATACTCTTCCCATCTTTCACTCACTGAGCTGGTGTTTCATGTTGCCCAGTAGTGCAGTGCTCCAATCGTACACAGTGGGTCTCATGCACTCCACTGCATAGAACATCAGAGGCCACATGGCCTGGTGGAGTGAAGCTATCCCTTCTATCCTGCCCAGTGTCAGTAGTATGGCCTTTAGGGCTAGCATCTGTATGGAGTTAGCTGGGATCTGACTCCCAAACTTCTCTGTGTCTGGATAACAATGCACGGCTATGTACTTATCGATGGTGAGGCCACCTCCGGGCCCGTGAGATCGTAGGTTCACCACTTCCCCCCGTCGGGAAAGTCCAGTAATAAAGTATATGTCCTCCACTTCTATGATGAGGGACATCCCATCGATCTAGAAAGACTCTAAGTCAGGATCCCAGTAGTCTACTAGCATCTGCAGTAGTCTTGGTTTGGCTCTTAAGCCACCAAGACACCAAAATTTGTAGAGACCGCATGGACGAAGAGCCTGTTGTGCCATTAGATCACCATGTACTACTTCTTCTACATCCCCGTGCTCACGTTCTCTCCTTTCTAGAACCATCCTACATGTTTAAATAGAGTTTGGGTCATTATAAATCCTTAAAAAACTTGACCGTGGCCGCATACGCGACTGTTTGCTAAACAACAGTGTATGTACGTGACTTTGAGGGCTTTTTTCGTGTATATACAGCCCTATACGTGAAAAAATCCTCGATTTTCGTGTGGGACAAGGTGCACATTTATGGTGGCCTAGAAATCCAAATTGACCATGGAAAATTGAAAATTTTACATGAAAATGAAAGAGCAGGGCATGGGAAATTACCTGGAAAAAACGGTGGCAGATTCAGTCGGCTGGATCTCCCAGAATTTGTGTTTGAAGTTTTGAGCTCAATTGGGTAAAAATTTCAAATGTTATATAATGTTTTGAATTTTTTACTATTTATAGAAATTTTCAAATTTTTGAAAATTTTTACCCCCTTTTCTATAGTTTGGACCATTTTTTGACTAATAGATGATGTAGGAGACCGTTTTGAGCGCCGTTTCGACCATTGTTTTGACCCGTTCATGTCGATTTCAGGTATCATGTCTAAATTGGCATATAGGTTAGGTTTTTCCACCGTTTGCATTTTGCATGACCTTATGACCGTTTCAAAATAACCGTAGGTACGAACCCATTCTATCTTGTCATGGAACCTTCTTTCTATTTCAGAAGTGGCATGATTTGAATGGTAGAGCTTGACCTTACATGGGTACCCTAGTTAGCTCCTTATTTGCATTTGGTGCCCATGCTGACAATTTTGTCCTTTAGGGTGTGGGAGTCCGTTGTATAGTACTTCCATGACATTTCGCAAGAGCCTCATACTCCTCTTGATCTTTTGCTCGCCTATTTCCCACGGACTCCCTTATGTAAAGTTGTAATTGCATTGTCATGAGCTTTTCCTACCTTATTGAGCCTTATGCTAGCTTCCTTGACTTTGAGTATCAGCCATATAGCTCGAGCTTGTCTCATGTCTAGCCATGCAGAGCCATTTATATATCCTTTGCATCTTGATTCCCTATTTTTACCGGGAGGGGACTTTTCCTTGAGTTTCGCTATCCTACACATGTATCCTTGCATTGAGCATAGGTATGTTCCACTGCTTGGAACTAGTTTGTTTTCCCATTTTACTCTCGCCTCCTCCTAGTTTGTAACTTTAAAGCAGTTTTATTCTTTTTAAAGCTTTTCAAATATTTGAAAAAGTCCAAAAAAAATTAAAAAACCAAAACGCTGGACAAGGAAAGATGTTATCTTTGGCAGCAGTTGACTCGTGTCGCCTTCGAATATTAGATCACTGTATATCACATCCAGTGGTTGGGTTAATAGTTTGAATTTAGGAACTATACTCATTTATCTGAGTTTATCTCCACCAAATGGTTAGGTTTCAGTTCCCTATGGAGCCTCTGCCGATGCCTCCTGTGTCGCAAAGATGTCCCAGTTTTGCATATCGAGTCAATGCTGCCTATATTCAGTCACCATTCATTGTTATGCTCTTGTTTGAATTAAGTTGAAACCTGAGTAAGCCATTCCTCAGTTATCTTGACTTTGCATGTCGGCCATTACCAGTACAGTTACTGGTTCGTGCACCTTATGATCGAGTCCTTCCACTTCATACAGCTTTACTGAGTACCTCGTGTTGGATGATGGGGGATGCCTTAATGCCCTCCTTCCAGCGGATTTCATCCCATCGACTTCAGATCATTTATTCTGGGATAGGAATCTAGAGGCATCTTTGAGTGCCTTGAGACTTGCAGTCATCAGTGGCAGGTTCTCTCGCCATCGATAGTTTTTTGGGAATACATCAATCTCCCGTGATCGATGGATTCTCTCAAGTGTTCGACCTCAACACATTTATTCACACTTGTTAGTTTGCACTCTAGTACCTTGATTCCCATTTTCATTATCAGTGGGTGATCTCGCGTCTGTTAACGGTATAAATTAATGACCGGTAATTAGATGATGGACTACTATGTTCGACCTTGACACCTCTATTCACATTGTAGGACATGTACTTGTAGCGGTGTGTGTAGAAGACTTTCTAGATTGATGGCATATCATATATGCTGCCTCCTTGATCGTGCTAGTGTTCATGAGATTTCAGCTCTCGTGACTTGATTCCAGTATATGTCAGACATTTCCAGCCATTATGGAGATCTTGATCTGTTATATATCTTCAGTATTCATGGAGATCATGATCCTTTGTATATATTCATCATGGAGATCCTGATATATGTATATTGTACGTGGCGATGACCACATATGTCATATTGTATCATTCCTATTCATGGCCATTGTACTCTTATGTATCCGGGACTGCTGTATGTATTTGCAGTTATATGCAGAGTTGTATCATTGTATAGTGCTGATAAGATGGTTGGTTCTTCCATTGGGTTCTTCACCACTTCATTTATAGGATGGAATTATAATGTATTTCGGCCATCGTATGACCCCTTTGACCTCACACATTAGGGGGCATCTGTTATAGCTGATTTTACCACACATGGTGAATCACACTTTTATGGCCTTCCTTATCCCTATGCATACTCCTTAGACCCCATGGACCATTTTTGTTCCTTTGATGTTTCCTTGATCATCCCTAAAAACATGTAAAAGTTTCCATACACGACTTTTAAACCCTTTATCATGTATATCCACAGGTTTGACCCCTAAAACCATGTACATCGGGATGTGTGCAAAATTCTTTTGGAGTTTTCCTTGATGTGAATTAGACTCACTTGTCTCTTGGCCTTCCATATGCCTTGAGATTGCTCGGATTCGACCTTTCATTACCCCATTGAAGAGCTATATAAGGAACCCTTTGGATACATTGAAGGCATGCGAAATTGAGAGCAAGAGAACTATAGTCCATTGTTGCCGAAACTTGTGCTTGAGTCTACATCCCCTTTGTCCCTTGGAGCACTTTTGTGTTCTTTCTAAGATTACCTTTTGCTTGTGAGATTGCTATCGAGAGATGGAGGATTGAAGCGGTGGAGGCCCAAGTGGGGGACTTGGTTTCTCCGATTCGTAGACGTGCCGACAGAGGTTGTATTCATTGTAATCTTTGATTTTATGTTAATATAAATATATTTTCCTATACAATAATGTGTGTTTGAATGAATATTTTATCCATGGATGATTTCAAATGATTATATGTTATTGATTATATATGCTAGAGTAGAGCAATCACAATTATATATAGTATGCTTGTCTTGTTTATTGAATGTTGAGGAAGCAATTTATCAATTCAAGCTGAAGTTGAAAAGCTCAACGGGGATCTACATCAACCGTCTAGAATAAGGTATGAATCAAGATCCTTTAGTGTTAGTTGTTTGGTTTCTCTTGCATATAGGAAAGGATTGATTTCTGGAGTTAATCTGTCTGTTGTGGTACCCCAAGCCATAGGAATTTTTCTCCGTAAAAAAATTATCTGCTATAGCTGATTCTACCACACATGGTGAATCACACTTTTATGGCCTTCCCTGTCCCTATGCAGAATCCTTAGACCCGATGGACCATTTTTGTTCCTTTGATGTTTCCTTGATCATCCCTAAAAACATGTAAAAGTTTCCATACATGAATTTTAAACCCTTTATCGCGTATATACGTGGGTTTGACGCCTAAAACCGCGTACATCGAGATGTGTGTAGAAGGCCAAATTATTTTGGAGTTTTCCTTGATGTGGATCTGACTCACTTGTCTCTTGGCCTTCCATATGCCTTGAGGTTGCTCGGATTCGACCTTTCATTACCCCATTGAAGAGCTATATAAGGAACCCTTTGGATACATTGAAGTTATGAGGAATTGAGAGCAAGAGAACTATAGTCCATTGTTGCCAGAACTTGTGCTTGAGTCTGCATCCCCTTTGTCCCTTAGAGCACTTTTGTGTTCTTCCCAAGCTTACCTTTTGCTTGTGAGCTTGCTATCGAGAGATGGAGGATTGAAGTGGTGGAGGCCCAAGTGGGGGACTCGGTTTCTCCAATTCACAGACGTGCCGACAGAGGTTGTATTCATTGTAATCTCTGATTTTATATTAATAGAAATACCTTTTCTTGTCCAATAATGTGTGTTTGAATGAATATTTTATCCATGGATGATTTCAAATGCTTATATGTTATTGATTATATATGCTAGAGTAGAGATAACACAATTATATATAGTATGATTGTCTTGTTTGTTGAATGTTGAGGAAGCAATTTATCAATTCAAGTTGAAGTTGGAAAGCTCAACGGGGATCTACATCAACCGCCTGGAATAAGGTACAAATCGAGATCCTTTAGTGTTAGTTGTTTGGTTTCTCTTGCATATAGGAAATGATTGATTTATGGAGTTAAGCTCTCTATTACGGTACCCCAAGCCATAAGAATTTCTCTCTGTAACATAATTGGCGACTCTGCTGGGGAGTTCCTAGTAGTTGTCCTTTGGGGGTTTTTATCGGCATTCAATGTTCTTGAATTGCTCTTATTTCTTCATTTCTGAGTCGGGTATGGGGGCATGTTTGCATGGTAGTGTTTGATTGGTGTGAAGTTTGTCTTAATTTATCCATTTGCCTTCATTTTTATACATTTCTCTTCCTGTACGTGATTTTTTTTCTCACAGTCACGTATACACGCGGCTTTGACTGCTGTATCTGCGTACATACGCGGTTTTACTGCGAACAGTCGTGTATTCCCTTAGTTTTTCCTTCTAGAGGAAGATTGATTATTGCTGGGTGAATTTTGATGATTGCTGAGTCTCCTTTGATACTACTAGAGTCTGTATACACCTCTGTTTCTGACCAAAGACACCTTCTTTTTAGGGTAAATTTCTTTTTTAAGAATGTTCTTTTCATTGCATTTTCAATTTTTTGTTTTGGGATTAGTGCATTAGATTTATTTTACCTTAGTACTTTGTGTGAGTGTTGTTTGATTGTGCTTGCCAATTCTAGGCGTGGTATAATCATTCTTTTGCTTTAGTATCTCATTTTTACTCAAAAAATCCAAAAATATTTGCTTCTTTGCATCATTATGCATTGCACTTTGCACTTTGCATGGTTCTTGCACTAGGTTTGCTTAGAGAAGTACTAGTTAGGCTTTCATATAGGAATGACTGCATTTCACATTTGAAGACGAATTTTGCATTACACGTAGTAGCATGCCCTGTTTTTCATTCGACACAATGCACAGTGCATTGATTGTTAGGTGTGTATTTTACTTCATGTTGCGTCATAACACCATTGGTTTCACGACCATCTACCTTTTTTGAGTAATAAAGCCAAATAAAATCAAGGCTTAATTAAAATGGATTACACTATTTTCTTTGATAGGGTACACCAACAAGATTAGGTTTTAGGGTCTTGGAATAGTTCATTGTGAGTAAATTCTCTAAGACCACTAAATAACAACATGTATGTGTTTGTCCAGGTGAGAGTGTGAAATTCCTTGGTATAATTAGTGTTTATCAGGATCCTTCTCTTACAAGGGAGTTAAGCACGACGTAGTGTGAGCGGTTATTGATTGGGATGACCCCTAGTCATAACTGAGTAGCACTGAAGATATTTCCAGGATTCTATTCGTATCTGGGGGCTCTTTCGAGAGTTTCGGGCTTTGCTACCATGCCCATACGGTCAATCTCGCCTGTGACTGTCCGCCTGAGCATTGATTATATTGAGGTGACCTTAGTTTCCTTACCTAGGTTATCGAGGGGTTAATTTGCAGGGGTTATTCTGAGGGTGTCCCAGCCAAGTTAGGGTCGGGCAACACAGTCGCTATATGCGTTGAAGCTGAGGGCCACAATAATTGGTTACGAACTTCCTCTTGTTGTGAATGGGAGTCTCAAGCCTCTCCTAGGTGAGACATACCTGCTTCATTCAAGAGCTCACATATCCTACCCTTGTTTTCTTGTGATTGGATTTAGATTATAATGGTGTATGCTCTATGCATGTTAGCTTTCCTAGGGTTTGCGTAATTTAGAGAGTCTTTTTCATTTTTTCAGTCATTGGGGATTTGGGTGCAGCTCATCGTCGTTCTTGTCGTTTAGCAGGACTTCCACTTTCTACATCTCCTCCTCCTTTGGGAGAGAGAAGCAGACGGTCCAGGCGGACTCATACTCACATTGATTCACACACGATGGGAGATCATGAAGATGAAATTCCTGAGCTACCTTCTTCACTTCATGAGGTTGAAGAAGAAGAGCCTACCCCTACATATGATCCTTGACCTGATATACCCACACACTCTGGGTATGATCCTTCACACGATGTACCTACACACTCTAGGTATGATCCCTCATTCTCAGGTTGTCGGTATTGGATGCCGGGCGACGAGACTCATCATGAACATGCAAGCACTAGTTATGGTAGTTATGATATGTCTAGTATTCCTACACATGATTTGGTACCGCATGCCAAGTCGGAGTTTGAACCTAACACTATGCCTGGTGGTATTCCTAGTCACTTCCATGTGGAGAGATTTGGGATCTTGAGTCACATTACACCCTCCATCCCGACGGTGGAGGTCACATCACATATTCGTCTTAGACCTAGTGCTAGTGATCCTATTCGAATACCAGATCCTAGATGAGTGACTGTAGGGAATACCACTTATGTGATTTCACATGTCCCTTCATCGTCTATTCCTAGTTCTTCGAAAGTTATTCCTCCCCTACATTCACATGGTCCTTCGGGCTGGAATGTTGCTACAAGTCATGTGTGTACTACTGCTACTCACGTCATTGTGTCTCAGAGTCAAGTACCTCCTATTGTATCGGGAGGTTGTATTCCTACTTCTGAAGGTAATACTGCTATTTCCGAAACATCTATTCCTACCTACGGAGTTTCTGATGGGATATCTCATGGGGCTTCTTATGGACATATTATGGTCCGCAGTATGCACAAATTTATTCACCTTATGGGTACGGGTATCAACAACCCGCTTACTCTTCGAATTATGGCTTTGTAGCTCCACATAGTCAAGGTACACCACATTATGGTGCTTCCATGCCACCCTCCATGGGTCAAACGGGAGGAGGGTACTATGGCCATGGCCATGGTGGTTACGGTCATCAACCCTATTTGAACCAAAATTATCAGGGAGTGCCTCATAGACCTGCTCAACCTAGGCTCCCTTTCCTCGCAACGTTAAATCTGCCTGACTTGTTGAGACTAACAAACGATGCAATATCTTATGACCCGGCTTGGTCGGCTATCCCTACGAAGTTTCCCTCGGATATTCCAAAGTTCAAGGGCAAACTAGGAGAAGATCCGAGTGAACATGTTACTACATTTCACCTATGGTGCTCTTCTAACTCCTTACACAATGATTCGATTCGTTTAAGGCTATTTTAACAAACCCTCATTGGGCCTGCCACGAAATGGTACATAGAGCTACCTAAGGGGGCATTCGCTTTGTTCGATGACCTAGCTATGAATTTTATGAAACACTTCTAGCTACCAGTGTGTTACAATGTTGGTACTAAACTCTTGTCGACATTTCAGCAGGATAAAGCCATGCATATCTTGGACCATATCCAAGAGTGGCGTAGACGGAAGAGATTGATTAAAGCCTTCATACAGCCGAAGTTTCTCCTCGAGTGGTTCCTTAAATCGTTACTACCTTACATAGCAAAGGATGTTTCTACATCCAGAGTTCAGAACAACGAACAAGCCATTTTTAGGGCATAGGAATTGGACTTGATTTATGCTCAGTCCGTTTTGTTATATGAGATCATTCCTAATGCTCGGTATTTTAGTTTCGACCCTAAGGTCAAACCTGGACCACATGCCGATGGCATTGTTGGTTGTACGAGTACCGAACCTGCGGATTCGGTTGTGAAAACGGTTAGTCAATTATCTATCAACCAATCTGCCTCGGGACAAGCCACCCAAACGGTGAGTGCGGTACAATCGTCGGACCAGAAGGGTAACCAGCAACCCGGAAGGAATAAAAAGAAGGGTAAAAAAAATCGTAAGGGTGGGAATAAGAATGAAAATGCCAACTCTAATGACAAGAACGCCTGAAATGCTGGGGGGGACAAGCAACCTAAACGTAAGGTTAAGTTTACTTGCAAATTGTGTAAGGATGACCACCTCACTCACTTGTGCCCTCGGATAGAAGAAGCCTCGAGATTCATAGCATAGGGCTGAGCTGTGCTAACCAACCTTTTACCTCATAATAAAAACATGAAATCGAGGACCCATGATCAATCTGGTGGGGATCAAGATCCACCATAGGCTTGTAGTGGTCATGGTTGCATCAATATGGTGCGTGATGCTAAGATTGTGACTCATGCGAAGGACTATGGTTCATCACAACCAGACCTTGGAAAGGAACCTGCTTCACCTGAGAGTCCTTTGCATATTGAAAAACCTGTGGAGAAACCTGAAGTTGCTCCTCACATTCCTAAGGGAGTCCTTAAGTGTTTAGGGCACAATCCTAATGCCCGAGCCGCCCAAAACTATTCTGTTGTCAAGGATTTGGGCCACACTCATGCGATGTTTGCACTCGAAGTACTTCAGAGTTGTCCTTCGCAAAGGAAAGCTTTGCTTTCTACTCTTGGTGTTAATGATGATAATTCTTCCTCTGTCATCAAATTTGAAACTGCAGGACTTCAGCCTCACTTGCCTTACTATGTGTCTCTCTTGATTCATGTAGAATGTCTTAACATGACCGTCAAACGCACTGTGATTGAAGAAGGTGCTGTTGCTTCCGTGATGTCTTTGACATGTTGGAAGGGTTTGGGTTCGCCCGAGTTGTCTAAATCCACTACCATGTTGACTGCTTTTGATGGAATATCATTTCGACTGCATGGCATTCTTCCTTCTCTTAAGGTCCATTTGGGAGGGAAGATCGCTGCGATAGAGGTTGAGTTGGTTGATGCGCCCGTTGACTACAATTTGTTGCTAGGAAGGAATTGGATGTACAGTATGCAAGCCGTAGCTTATTCTCTATTTCAAGTTGTATGCTTTTTGTTTAATGGGAAGATAGTTACGATTGATCAAACGTCATTCAAGAATCCACCTGTTACTGCATCTTCAGGAGCTTCTATCCCGATTGTCCAGCACTCTCAGCCGCCAATTGGGAGTGTGGGTGTTGGCATGTATCCATCCCTTATGGGAAGCTTTAGTTGTCCTGCACCCGTCCTTATGATAGGGTCTAGTTCCGGTGAGGCTTCGTCATCTGTGAGATCGGTGTCTTTTCACAAAAACCATATGGAGGATCCTTGGATTCTTCCTACACTGAATCCTTCATGTGAGCCCATCGAAACAGACGTGCCATTGCCTGCAACTATGATAGCATATCAAGCTAATCTTGGATCTGTTGCAGAGTCTATTCCTTCCTCTTCACGGACGGAGGAGGAGGACCCTCATGTGCTGCCTGCATGTGAAATGTAGTCTTCTCACACACCTGACTACCTTGATAGTGTTTTTCCTTCAGATGAGGCTATTATTGAGGCTATGTCTGGGGTTGAGCCACCTTGGGAAGAGTTGCATCATAGATCTTATTTTCTTCCCGAGCTTAACCGTTTGGAGTGTGAAGACTATAGGGATATTCTTAGTGAGAGAATTGGTAGTCCCATGGTTCCGTTAAGCTCTCCTGGTTTGATGGCTGATGTAAACATGGAGAATATATCTCCTACCATTCCTATCAATATCTCTCATGATCCTGGCAACATTGAGAATGCTTATATTGGGGCAGAATGTTCCCATGCTGAGATTCAAGAGTATACCGAGATATTCAAATAATTTCATGATGTATTTGCTTGGTCATTCGAGGAAATGCTAGGTATTGACCCTCGCATTGTTGAACGTGAGATTAAAACTTATCCTGATACTAAGCCTGTTCGACAATGTTTGCGTGCGGTGAAGGAGGGAGGGGGGAGGTATGTGAGAACTTTTATGTTTTCCTCATAATTGTTAAATCTAGTTTTGTTAGTTTATCTAAATATATAATGAATGCATTTGAATTGCAGTTCACCCAAATGTTGGATGAATGTGATTTTAGGTCGACTCTAGTATTAACCTAGGGCCATTGAAAGAGGTACATTTGCATAAATATCTATAAAAGTTTATATGTTCTTATTATTGACATGACACATTTTTTCAAGATTGAAATTTTGTTTGTGTTCATAGGTTCCGATCCCGTCGCCTAGGACCATGGGCATTGGGCCCCTCTCATTGTCAATTTTGGGAGACATTCCTAGTGTCTCCCAAGCTTTGGAGGTAAATGAAGCAACTTTCAAAGGTATTAGTAATGATTAAATGTTTTTTTAATGATTTAAAACAATTGACATTTTATTTAAATTTGAATTAAGTCACATTTAAATTACATGTTTTAAATGTTTAAGTAATGGTATTTTAATTGTAGGTGGGTAAACGTATTGTACAACCTTCCATGGCTATGGATGTGGTGACCTCTTTGGGTGTTGACCTCACTCAGGTATATTTATTCATTTTTATTATTTTAACTTCAAATTGTATTTTTATTTAAGTTTATTTATAGTATAAAATTTATATATTGAAGCTTAATTATATGTTGCATGCGTTATATAGGTCAATCGCCAGGAGAATGTGGAGAGTGATATCCATATAATGGATATCACATAGTTATATATGTTTTTATACATGTGAACTTGTTGATTTGACATATTCCATGTCAAAACTTTAAACTTAAACTTATCAGTTTAACTTATATATTTTAAACATATATATAAATTTGGACAATTCATATATATATGGTTTTATAATTTTGGACCGTTCATATATATTGTTTTTGGAAGTTTTTGGTTTTAAATGATTTAATTTAATTAGTATCTTAAGATGTGTTTGATGAGATATATACTAGATTTTTTATTTGTTTAATTAGCATGGGTTTGGTATCTTTAAGTGGCTTTGTTTTATTTGATCATCAAACACAAGGGAAAAATATATGTAATTGAGGAAGTGCTCTCGCATGACTGCATTGGTTTCATTGGTTGTATGATTACACCTAGCACTTTTATGTTTCTATGCAAAGTGGATGATTACACCTAGCACTTTTATGTTTGTATGATTACACCTAGCACTTTTATGTTTCACAAGGGTGTTCACTTGTGAATTTTTTCACAATGTCAACAGTAGGGGATGCATTTGATATTTTGGAGTTTTGCTTGATATTGTGGTGCTATCCTAGATGTTATTGGTTATGGTTAACAATTGGTAGTTGTAATGTGGAACAAGTGTACCTTATGGAGTTTACGGAGGTTGTTATAGCTTATTCTTTCATGTAACTTTATTTAACAACACAAAGGGGCCAAGGAGGAACACTGCAATGGTTTAATTCTAGGAAAACTTTGGTAGAATAACCAATGATATACTTGTAGCATTTAGCATGTTATTTGTTGAATCTATCAAACCCTGTAGAATATTTGGGATAGAGATTTTGAGCAGCCTTTAGGTATAGATTTGTGGTCATTGCAGTCTCAAAATACATGATATTAAGTTAGAAAATACTAGTGAAGATTTTGTTGTATCTTTAGGAATATAGTGAATGCATCTTAAATTAAATTTTCAGGTATAATGGATGCAATATTCACATAAATGTATAGTCTAGAATAAATGAATATAAAGGAAATTTACCATATCTTGGTAAGTTGATATTAAGTTAGGAAATACTAGTGAAGATTCTGTTGTATCTTTATGAATACAGTGAATGCATCTTAATTTAAAATTTCAGGTATAATGGATGCAAAATTCTCACAAATGCATAGTCCAGAATAAATGAATACAAAGGAAATTTACCATATCTTGGTAAGTTGATATTAAGTTAGAAAATACTAGTGAAGATTCTGTTGTAGCTTTATGAATATAGTGAATGCATCTTAAATTAAAATTTCAGGTATAATCGATGCAATATTCTCATAGATTCTATTTTTTTTTATCTTGCTGAAAAATCTACTTTTGTGAAGTTTAGATCAACTTCAAGTTTTAATGAACAAACAATTTTAATGTCCCATACATGTAAGTTCTAAGTGTACATTTTTGTTTTGCTTGACATTTTCAAATATTTTAAGGAGCTTAGTGACATCATTGGGTGGGCAATTGTCATTACAACCTAGTTTTGGACCTTTGATACAACATGATATATTAGACTCACTGATATTCATGGTCATGTTCATGAAGGTGTCCAAAGTTAGTAATATTAAAGTAAATGTTGGCCAAGAATACTAAGAGGCTATATTTAGTGTTGATCAAACGGTTAACTATCATAGACAAGAAAATGGTCTAATGTATTATGGTATTTTGGACATGATGGATTTAAAATTGGAAAATCTAATATTTAATTGTGATTGTTTAGATACAATGTATGTATGGAAGATGATTTAAATAAAGTAAAAATTCAACAATCTGTGTTTAAAAATGCTCTAAATTTGTGTTTTCTTGATGGGCCAAAGATTTTTTGTTGAGAAAAATGTCTAGTTACATTGGCATATTTGGATTGAATTTTAAAGCTAACCTCTGCAATGCTGGCCATTCCTTTCCTTTGTTTCTTCAGTAAATGGAGGGAACTTTTGCATGTCAACAATGGAGAAAGCAAAGTAAACCTTTTTCTGTAGAAAAGGGAAGGTACTTCTACCTAATATGATGGTGTATGAGAAATTAATAAGACCAATAAAACGTGGCTAGTAGAAAAAGAATAAATCCAAGTGAAGGTGTATGAGAAATTAATATAATAACCTGATATTTCATTGTATTGAACCACATGCCCTTGTTGTGAACATTATGATAGATCTAGATCCATAAAAAATATCTAAAGGATATCCAATCCATTTCTTAGGGAACTTTGCATGATAATTATGCATTATGAGGAATTCTCTTGAGATAACATGATAATTCATTCACAACCCTTTCAATTATAATCCCTCTCAACATACATGTAATTGTGATCTTCACTCTAAATTTTTGTTTTTGTTTTGGTTGAGGATCAATGTAATTAGTATCTTAATTCATTTTTGTAATTAGTATCTTACATGATGATTAAAGTAGTATCTTAAGATACTAATTGGTATCTTCAATTTAATTACATAAATAATTTAATTAGTATCTTAAATGATTTTGGTTTTAAATGAATTTATTTCACAATCCTCTTTTGTGCAAATTCAATCAAGATTTTTAATCATTAGTAATGATTTTTAATATTTAGTAATGTTAATATTGAATGTTTGTATGTTATGAATTTATACAATTGTACATATCAATTTCGTTATAAAAAAATTAATATATATCATTTTGATCTACATATGTTGAACAATCCAAGAACAATATATCATATAATTGACATCAATTTGATATATACATACACTAAACAATCTAAGAACAATGAGCTATAAGCTCAACAATTGAAGAACACTATTTTATAAGTTTCCTTAATTTTATGGACATAAGTTCAACAATGTAAGAACTTTAATCAATTTGACATGTACATAAGTTCAAAAATCTAATCTAATAGTCTACCATATTTAAGTTTAAAAGAGGCACAAATCTCATAATTTGACAATTTCATAACGAATGTGCTTAAAAATTCATCAAAACAATATAGCTCAAAACTTATCAATAATCACTCTATTTGAGTGTCACAATTATAAAACCAATGAAGACATCCTTCATGTAAAAAGTATGTATCATGTTCAACATGATTCTAATTAGAAACAAGATCTTAAAGGAATCCCGTCTTCAA
Source organism: Pseudotsuga menziesii (assembly GCA_001517045.1). Classification (NCBI taxonomy): domain Eukaryota; kingdom Viridiplantae; phylum Streptophyta; class Pinopsida; order Pinales; family Pinaceae; genus Pseudotsuga; species Pseudotsuga menziesii. The sequence goes on along the minus strand of LPNX011126632.1, from coordinate 133,220 downwards.
TTATTCTTTCATGATCAACTTTTGACTTCTTCCATCTTCTATCTTTCAATTTTTTATTTGATTTAACTTCTATCAACTTTATGCGAGCTGCACATACCAAATGACTATATTGACAGCATATGACATCAGGTTGATAGTCTTTAAAGTGAACGTCCCTTTCAGTTTGATATGTTTCTTGAAAAAAAAAACCTTTTAATAGAATTGACCCTCTTTCATATATAAAACCTCTGTCATCATAGTCCTCCAATAATTTCATCTTTCTCTCTGTGCATCGCATCAAATAATATCTCACATTTTGATTGTTCTCTATAGGTGCAACCACAACAAATACATCTCCTACACATAATTAAGAACATTGAATTTGTAAAAAAAAACTTTATAATAAAAATAGAAAAATTCAGTATTTAGTATATATACATAAAATTACCTACTCTAACCAAATCGTAAATTCTATCACCATTAGTTGATATTGCAATGTTATCTGATTCCAACTCTTCAAAGCTTGCGAGTGGCATTTTTCATTTTAAATTAATTTCATTGTGTTTCCAAGGTTTAACATAATTGTCATTGATGTTTTCACAAATCTCTATTGATTATGTGTCCTCTATGCAAATAGGACAAAAGCAGGTTAGCTTCCTATTATCAAATGGAAACACATTTTGGAAGGTTTTTGTTTTGATTGAGTGTAAATCTTGAGTTCCATGAATTGTGATAGCATCACATGGGATTGATTTGTCTATATCTTGGATTCCAATATGCCAAGAAAACCTATCCAACATAAACAATTTTACATGTACATGTGAATAAAATGTTAGTAGATGTACATATTAAAGTCATTCTAAGTTGAATAATTCTGTTTTGAAAACAAAGTTCATACCTGCGCACATCTTTTGATTGTTGATTGTAATCATGGCTGAGATTTAAATCACACCATTGAACAACTTGATTAGCACACACAATTCGATCAACATAATGGTTCATTTGATACCTTCAAAGTGCTCGTTTTACACATGCCCCGACACCATCGTGCTCCCCTTTTCCATGACCAGTTTAAAAAAAATTCCAACGATGTTTCATATTTGTTTTTTTATGAACGCAACATAGCCACAAGAATGATCGTGAATATTTAAATTGTCCTGCACATCCATCTGACCATATCCAATGTTCATTCATTACAACTCCAAGTGTTTTCAATGAACCATAAATAATATCAAAACAATGTTGTACATAATGTGCATCATGCATGCGGTCATTGTTGACATAGAAATGGTATTCCTTGATCACATGTCGATTGTCATTCATGCTTTCTATATCATCAACATTTTGTTGAACATGTCTATATAGAACATGGACACATATAGAAACTTGGCCAGAATGATAATATTCACTCTATATTTCTTTTTGTGCTTCAAATGTGTAATTCTCTGTGAAATCAACCATAGAAAAAATAGTCCCCTGTGGAAAAAGATCATGTGATTTTTTGAATTGCAGGTCTTGCCATCGTGCTCTATGTGAATGTTTTATGTATTTATAAATTTCTTTTTCAAACTTTTTCAAAAACTCTGTAACACTGATTTTATCTTCTTGTAAATCTATTCTTTTCAAAAGACCATTTGAAGAACTTATAGAATTGTGGGAATACGTGACATATTCATATCTCTTCCAATCAACTATGATATCTGACAATGACAGATCGTTAATATCAATATGATATTTATGGTGGAATAAAGCTAGAGTTCCACAATTACCACATTTCTTTCCACCGACACATCTTTTGTTGTAAAAATTCTTGTGATTATCTCTTTCACATAGAATTTTAGATATAAAAGCATGAATTGTGGAAGGAGGTGAATTTGACCAAAATGTTTTACTGATCTAGGAGGATATTGGTGGCCACCCACCTATTCCTCTTGGACCCCCAACATTGTTTCTTTCATTTTTCTAGTTTCCTTAATTGTAGCACAATTTACTATTTTTGGCAGTTTTTAGGTCCTAAACTTCGTGAGCCGTTTTGAGGCCCTAAACGATGTTTTTTCAGCATCGAATGGTCGGGAAAATATGAGTTCGTTTTAGACTTCATATTTTTTGTTTATGGATGTAGTGCTTAAACAGATATTTCTAACGATGTATCATGCACATCAAACGAAGAGAGTATGCTAAAGTTACGACCCTGAGAAATTGATGTACCAAGTTACTCAACGGGCCCCACATTAAGGCGTTTCACCTCCTAGGGTTAGGTTTTTGGATGTGTAGGGTTTCCATTGTTTCTCAATAATATATAGGCCTTCGATCCTCATTGTAACACATAGTTCAGAGGCATGTAGCCGCCATATCTCTTCTTAGAGATAAGCTACCAACACTCTAGCTAGTTTATTTCCATTTTGTATGTAAACAAGTTTCAGTTGTTGATTAATGAGATGAAGTGTTATTTCCGCTGCATATTTGTTTTTATGGTTATTTGTGTATTATGTTGCGTTCGTGCATAAATTCAGATCATTTACCAAACCGAAGGAATGTGTCATAATATAATTCAAACTCAACATGATAGCAACAACAACATGTGTTATGAATAGTGATAGGTCTAACATACCATGGCTTCTGTTGTACAAATGTATTGATTGACAGATTCAATTCACTGTGTTCATCTTTGAATTTATTGAAGAATTGTATTTGAGTCATCTCCCAGATATATGTTTTGGATGGTTTTCATACTTATTTCGAGATATTATGCGTTGTATCACGTCTCTTGCATTTGGTGAAACACGATAATTTGCCATCCAATATTCATGCATCATAGCTTTAACACTTTCACCGACCTTATCTTTATAGGGTTGTTCTCAAATAATTGCCCAACAAGCAAACTCATCATTTGCATCTATTTGTAATCAAAATTTGTTATATTTGTACAATGTTTTCCGCGAAGTTTTGATAACCTTTGCGATCTTCGTTGTCAAACGTTTTTGTCTAGTACTAGATGAAATAATCGTTGTTTGTATTATTCTACGTGCAACACTAGTCTCTTTCTTTCTGGATTTTCCAATCGTTTTTATTGCATTGGATCTAATTTCGAACACATTTTGCTTCACCTTTGAATCTTTTGTCTTCTTTTGAATACCCAATAATGACCAAGCTTCCTTCAACTTCTTGGAGACTAACAAGCACCTCATAATTTGAGCTTGTGTTGCCATTGATTCTTTTTCCAAAAATTGTTCATGCATCTTTTCAGCATGATATCGTACAATATGGTCAGGTTTCATGTTTCCAAATTTTTCTTTATCAACATTTTGTAACATGTCGTCGTCAATGATGAAGCCACCTATATATATTTCAATTTCAATTTTAATTTAGAATATTTCAAATATACTTAACTTTAATAAAAAAAATATGACTCGAAATTATAATTATAATTACATGGTTTAAAATCTTTTAATAACAAATATATATATATATATATATATAATATTACCTCTATTGGATTGAAAATTTGCATCGTTTTGTGATTCTTCAATGTCTTCCACATTTTGAATGTCTTCAACATCTCCAACATTTGTATCTGCATTTGGAAATTATATTAAAAAATGCATCATTTACAAAAACTTGTTACTGCATTTTAAACAAATTTACAATATTCGTACATACCTGGTTCAATTTCTTCTTGAGTTTGATTTTGAACATTCATATCATCAACATTTTGATCCAAGTCTCTAGCTACATCATCATTAGCGATGTGTTCAATATTTGTATTCTTTTGTTTCTTTTTTTCATGGTATCTAAGTTTTTGCTTTTCATTATGTAAGGCATCATCTCGAGTGCAATAACATTTCCTCTTTCACGTTTTTCTGTTTCCCATGATTATTCAATGTATACCTTCAACTTAGAATAAATTGCCCTCGAGAGAATCTTAATCATCAAAGAAAAAAATTCACCTTAGAAAATACAAAAAAAGTAAGAGTCATCCACCTCAAACAATATGACTACAAAAAGTAGTGATAATGGCTACAAGGAAGGTTATCAACCAAATTTGGCACTTCTAGGCCACGTGAATTACAAAAAAATTACAGTTTATTTAAATGTTATAAAAGTATAATTAACGCCGCGTTCACTAAATATAAATCATGAGTTAAAAGGCCAAAATATGACTACTAAATATTGATAATTAGCCCGTTTAAGGCAAGGTTATAAAAAGTAAATATGTCCATAAAATATTGTTCAACATATTTAAAAAAAATGTACCATAAACTAAATTGGTGCCGAATTTTTAAGAAAAATTGCACCATAAAATATAACATCTTCCATAAAGAAAAAAAGACAACAAATTTTCAAAATAATGTTTGGTATCAAATAAAAATAGCCTTCACCTTAAAAGATAAGTATCAAGAATACTTATGAGAAAAAGAGAGCCTTCCTTCTTCTATAACTCTGTAAAATGTTGATCAAATATGTTGAGCCTTCATTCATATAAATAAAGAATTGAAATAGTGTTTCAGAAAAACGTAAAAATGTAAGTTCATGTAACGAAACGGTGTTTGGAAAAAGCGTTTCAAGTTTTTTTTCGGCGGCAGAAAAAATTGAATAGACATTTTCGGCCGAACTATTAGTTTGGCCGAACTATTTTCCGTCCGTTAAATCTAACGTTCGGCTGAACATTTTATAATTTTCGACCGAAACATTAACTGTTTTCGGCCGAAAACCTGTAAAATTTCAAAAATTGAATTCCATCATAGTTCGACCGAACTATTTTCCGTCCGTTAAATCTAACGTTCGGCTGAACATTTTATAACTTTCGACCGAAACATTAATTGTTTTCGGCCGAAAACCTGTAATATTTCAAAAATTGAATTCCATCACGTATCTCACTCTTCTTCCCATGTCAGAGAGATCGGATCATATTAAATTCTTACAATTTCTTTTCACAAGTAATACCATTAGTTGCATTATTCAATCTACTTTCTATATATGCGAATTTTGTTGAAATTGATGTGATCCACTAATTTTATTTATTATATTTTTTAGAAGTGTGTGGATTGCTTCAAAATTTGATAGAATTCATTGAAATGAAAAATCAATAACTTCTTAAAGTCACGATAATTTTTTTTGGAAAAATCATGGTGCCCAACATTGATGTGTTGTCTTCAAAATGGTACTTTTAGTTTTTTTTTTGAATTGGGAATTAGGGAAGATGCTGTGCCAAATGAAACATGTCAGTTATATGCTAGTTTTTTAGATTGGTCCACTTCCAAAAATTATAATAATTATTGCATGCGGCTGTTGGATACAAACTTATAGACAACCTTTAGTACAATCTGTCTAGATCATCATAACATATTTTGTTTTTAGTTAACAATAGTTGAATAATGAATAAACTGGTGTAAAAAAACATGACTATTTATCATAATTTCATTAATTAATAACATACTATCAAACACTTGCAAAAATGACATATCTAATGCTAATAAAAAAAATCTAAAAAATAACCTACAGAAAGCTAACACAATTCTCTACAACTTTTGTTTTTACTACAAAATGAAATTCTAAATACATATCTAATTTTTCTTTGCTTGAAGTTGACAAACTTGAAAAAACAACACTGCTTTTCTCATAAACCCCCCAAAATAGACACCCAGATTCATGATTTTACTAGTTATTTGTTAATAAAGAAACAACAAATTCCAAAATAAATTAATATTTCATTGTTTGTTTTAATTAAACATTTATTAAATTAACGAAGAAAACAAAAAATTAAAGCAATTCGTACCTCCCATTGCAATCTACCTTTCAATAACCTCCCTCCAAATGCGCCCTCCAAATAGCTTGTAAGCTAAAACACCTTCCCGATATATCTTCCTTTCGTTCTTCGTGACCTAAAATAAGCCTCTGTTTTTTTGTTTTGTTTTAGTTTTACAAATCACAAATGCAACATATCACAAGTGCGATATAATGTAACTAGACTTTGCTTCGGTTTTAGGCTTGGGTTTTCCGAACCAAACCATCTATAACGCATATGACTTATAGATTTCCTTTTCGAACTTGCTTTTTGGATTTATAAAATAACACTATAAAGTGAAACCATCTTCATGCGGAAACCCATATACAACCCTTATTTAAATGCATATATTGATATTGTTAAAGACCCTTTATATTTATATAATAATATAGCACATGTGTTCATGATTGACTCAAACATGCCAATGATATTTACTCTTAGCATAAACAGGCTCCTCAGCTTTAATTCCATTCCATACATATTCATAGTGTATTTATTCTTGCAACAATTCAGCATAAGAGCATGCTCCACGACAAAGCCTATTTGCAGCAGTTAACATTTGTAATGGGTAGTTTTATCCTATATCATGTCAGGGCCGTGAAGAGGCGGTGGAGCCTTGGCAATGAAAGCATCAAGAAAAGTATATAAGGCGATGCAATTATCTAGAAAACAATTCCATATTTAGCATTAATCTAGCATAAAAATATTCGACACACGAGAAAACTTATAATATCATTCAAATTTTTTTCTATTAGAAAAGAAGAAGCCTGCATTAAGATAATATTTGATCCAATGAGAAAAATGCATTAAATTATTAATCATTAGCCGAAAACACCATTAATTGAAAAATTGTGTGTGTAAATATATATGAGAGTGGCTAGATGAAAATATTTACATGCTTTACCTTGGTGCTCTTCCCGAGGTAAAACAATGGTATCCATGCAGGGTTGGAATTTCAAATGACGGACACCCGTCAAAATTGCCCGTAACAAACAAAGTCTGAAATGTTTTCTGTATTCTAAGCCAGATCTTGACGGTCTCGGCAAAATCTTAGCTGTATTTGACGGGTAAATTGCCCCATGACGGGCATTTACCCGTCAAATTCCATCCCTGTAATCCATGTAGGATAAAAAAGATCTTATTCAGAGATTAATCCATATTTTCCATGCCTTAACTATAGTTTTTATGAAGTACTTTCATTAAGCACCAGGTTTTAGGAGTTAACACATGCTACTAGTGACGGTGAAAAGGCGGGCGCGACTGTATCTTTCAAACGATGATCGTCGCTTCAGCTTAAATTAAATTCAAATTGTAGGAGCTCCTCACCAACAATCACCTCTGATTGTGCAGACCGTTGTCAAGAATAGATAGAGAAACTGTGTTTAAATATATATTACAGAGTAGATCAAACAAGACAAGTTGTCATGGCGGATTCCGATGAATCGAAACAAGGGAATTCGGAGGAGTTTCCTAAGAAGTCTATGCCCTTGTTTCATGTTGATCTTGATATCACTTATACGTCATCCTCTGATTCAGATGATCAAAGCAATGATGGGAATAAATCTGCTACTGAAAATCAAAATGTATTTGTGGAGGTCGATGAATCTCAAGAAGTTCGAAAGAATAAACGTAGATATGAAGAGTTAGAGATCAATGAATCTTACGAAAATCCAGAGAAACGACAGAATAAAAATAAAAATGCAGACAGTGCTTATTACAATGATCCACTGGAAGAAAATACATATGAACAAGAACAGAATGATGATGACTATCCTGCAGATGAACTCAACCAAGATAACCAAGATCAACAGAAGAATGATGATGAGTATCCTGCACATGAACTCAATCAAGATAACCAAGATGGACAGAGTGATAGTGATCAGTATCCAGAAGAAGAAAATGAAAATTTGTTTTCTACCCAGGAAAAGCATTTATACAGGAGATTCTGTAATAAAATGATCTTCTGTCATAATGGCAGTGGTGGAGCTGTTAGAGCCGGAAGACCACCTAGTCCATTCATTGTGGCAAACAATCAGGTAATGAAAGAGTTTGAGAGTTTCCTGTCAGATATTCCAGGCGATAAAGATGATGTTCTATATTTCCGATTAAGGTAAACCAAAGTTACAACATAGAACCGGACTGTTTCTTCCTGTGCAATAAACCTCAATATCTTTTATAACAACCGTTGAATTGAAATGCAGAAATGATCCTGATGAGATCACAATTGCTCTGTCGACTGAGGATATTCGAGAACTCGGTACTATCGGAAATTTCTTCTGGGCATCAGCACAACTTGTCGACTCCTACCTTTAGTATGTCAATTGATCTTCATGGACTTCATGTAGAGTAGCTTTAAGATTACAAGTTAAAGTTTTTATAGTTAAAAAATAAAAAAACAAATTTTAAATTTTACTAACCAATATCTACTATTAATTTTTTTTAAATGCTTGGATGAATCCACTCTATACAATTCAATTTTCATAAATTCCACCTTCTGCTATCAATTCCAACTTGCCTGCCTTGTCTTCACAGTTGTCGGCTGAGGCTATTTCCCGATGAAATCCAACAGCGAGTTCACCAATGTTCTGCATACATGATAAGCCTCAATATGCATGATCTCAGTGAGTGGAGAGACGCAACGCCTTTGCAAATTTTGGAGGAAGCACTTGACAAAGAAATGAAAGAAGTTGATTTTAATATAATTCCTCTGTTATATAAGTAAGATTTATTTCCTTTATTACAATTATGTTATGTTTTTATGTTGATAGATATTTTTGTTTGAAATTTAAGGTGGACTAAGATCTATACTTTTTCATCTAAGAACTAGGCTAAGACTAGTGTAATGTGAAGATTGAGTTTATGGCATTCTTTTAAATTTAGAAATAAACAATTATAAAATAAAAGGTATGAAAAATAACTGGTAGCTAACTAATAAGTTGAATACCCATAGTCATAACTAACCAAACAAATTCTTACCAGTTTATTTAAACACTCTTTATCTCAAGCTTATTTAAATCTTAAACAATATGCATTTAAGCATAACAAGATAGGATTACCATGAAATGAATCTTTGTTGTACACTTGTTATACTTGAGTTAATCTTGTTGATCAGCTCAATCAAGTCCAAAATCTGAGATAATATTTATTATAGGGAGAAATTTGGTTATTGAGCTCCCAGCCCTATTTTCAATCTCTCTAAGCACATTTGCTTCTTAGAAGGCCTTGAATATACTTGCCAGATGAGTATAAGAGATATTTTCCCCCATAAAGGTAGCCATGGTGTAAACAGAGCTTCCATTGTGAACCACAATATATATATAGTAGTTATACAAGGATAATTATGCTAAATGAATATAAAAGATATTTTCTGGAATAAAGATAGCCATGGTATAAACAAAGCTTCCCTGGTGAACCATTATATATATATATATATATAGTAGTTATACATGAATAATTAGTAAAGGGGTAGAGGAATGGTAGGGGAGGCATGAATCATGGCCAATGGGTAAGGTATAGTTGAGTGTTTATTGACAAGTTGAATTTTGAATTTGAAACCAGTACAATATAAAATAAATCTTAACCATACACTTTTTAACCTAATTATATTGTAAAACTCCATTTTTAACTTTTATATGATTTTTATGCTCCAGACAACACTGGACATTGGCGATCGTTTGTGGGCTCGGGCCGCAAAGAGATGTAGATCTTCCTGGTGTCCCTTGGGAAACCCCGTGCATATTGCACTTCAACTCTCTTCAAGGCAATGAATTAGGGAAACCTCAAGGAATAGTGAAATGTCATGGATATGCCATCGCTAGGTAAGCCTTCGAACTTGATAAATGTCATTTTTTCTCAGAGGCGATTAAAGTCTTTTGATATACCCTATTGCGTTCCAGGGCTGTTGCACAGAAGGCCTGCATTAATTTAAAACACGTAGCATGGCGTGAAATATCGGTATATTTTTTTATTTCTTTTTGTTAATGAATCTCACTCACTTGGTAACATTCAAAAATAAACCTCTAATACCATGGGTAGTTGTATTTGATGCAGGCTCCTCAACAAACGAATGGCTCAGATTGTGGGTTTTTTATCGTCAGATTTGCAGTGGAGTTTTTGAAGAATATAGTATCAGGCAATGCTTTACCAGTATACGATCATGTAAGAAAAGTTGCTGGATAATAGATTAAAGTTTGGTTTTAGGGGATGTTAACCATTATTGTCATTAACATAAGAATTTATTATTAATCATTATTTTAACTTTTGTATTTTTATTTTGTTTTACCCTAGTTCTACCAACTTAAAAATTTTCCTTTGGCTCCCATGGCTCGACACCAATTAAGAGGATTTATTGCATCAGTGAACAAAGATGAGAGGGATTGGGGTGAGTCTTGATTAACTAATTACATAACTTTCAATAAAAGCAAATTATGATCCTTGTTATAATTAAATTGTCTCATACAACCATTGCAGTAAGAGAATTTTCTGAAGGCAGACAATGCACCATAGACATTGTGAGTACATACAAACAAGCCCTTGAGCCTCTCAGATGTTAAGAAAATAAGAATGAATGTGTGTTTCTGTAATGTTAAGATTATATTCTTCAACATTAACTCTCATTTATTCCATGTGAATCAGGTTCCCCATTGTATTCCCAGTAGAATTATTGAAGCTGGTAGGGACGAATACAGGGTTGAAATGTTCAATAAAGTAAGGCCCGTTTATGTGACATCACAGTATTTAATGGAGCATTGGCCGCATATTTATGATGATTACATCAAGAGAATTAATGGACAAAACGATGATGATCACATCGATGATTGATGAAAAAAAAAGATTGAAATATACTTTTTAATATTTTGTCGTTCTGGTTCAAATATTCACTGTGTAAAGCCTCTTATATTTAATGGGGCACTGGAAATATCCAGAGGAATCATGGAGAAAGAAATTGATTTCTCGTTCATGTTTTCTTTTGAAACTTTTTATTCGTTACGATCGTAACACGTCTAAGTAATATTACAGATTGCAGTTTATTCGTCAAACTAATCATTCTCATAGATTTGATGAAAGTATCTCAAGTAGCCTAAATTTAATATTCAGTAGCAATATTTAAAGGACAAGTATAGGAAACAGTTTGTGGAGAGGATTAATCTGTACATTAAATGCGTAAACAATTAGTATAAACACGCTTTCGTGATTCACAATATTGCCAAAATTCAAGTGGACGATTTTAACTTTTATGTTGATATTTCTTTGGAATCAGGTGAATTTAATTTAAATTACAAAATCTGTAAATTTTGATGTTTGTTGAACAATTTTAAACACAGAAATAAAATTATGTGACAAAAAAACCAAACATCCATACTTTCTAAAACATCCACTCTATGGGATCTAAAATATTTTTTGAACATTTTAAAATTCTTTGAAGATTCATAATCAAAAACTTATAAAAACCAGCCAAAAATATTTAAACAACTCTTTATGACACAAATTAGACAACTCTTTATAACACAAACTGTTTGCAAATGAACACCAGAAATGATTTTACAGTTTTCATTATTGAAAAGTATCATCGAACTTCTAATAAAAACATCATCCCAAAAATAAAATAAGACCTGAACAATATTTTTAATAAAACATTCATCAAAATAAAATTAAATGTCAATACACTCTTGTAAAAAAAAACTAAGCATGTTTGATTACTTTTGGTTAAAATTTAAGATCTCCACGAGGCCATGCTTTCTAATTCAACATATCATTTCCAAAATCAAATTCAAAATCAAAACCATGTTTTTCTATTTTAAATTTAATATATTATTTTCAAAATTCAATGCTTATGTTGCTTTGTATTTTAATGGATTGGATTGGGTTATGAGGTAATGATGTTTTGTATTTTAATGGATTAGGTTTTCTAGGTAAAGTAAATTTCAGTTGCTTTGTATTTTAATGGATTGGATTGGGTTATGAGTTAATGATGTTTTATATTTTAATGGATTAGGTTTCAAGGTAAAGCAAATTTGAGTTGTTTTGTATTTTAATGGATTGGATTGGGTTATGAGGTAATGATGTTTTGTATTTTAATGGATTAGGTTTAGAGGTAAAATAAATTTGAATTATATACTTTATTTAATTTAGGTTTTTAAAAGTTTGAAATTATTATTAAATGATTTTTTACTTTATAATTTAGTTTCTTAAAAGTCTAAGATTATTATTAAGATATTTTTTGCAATTATTTTGTAGAAAATATTTTTTCATCTAAATAATTTGAATTACAATATTTTTTATTATTAAAAAAACATTATAAAACCTATGAAAAAAACATCATTCTAAAAATCAAATTAAATAGTGTACAATATTCTAAATAAAACATATCTAAGGAAGCAGTTGGTAATATGACATGAAACATTTTGTTCAATTTATGGATGGTAATTTGATTGAGGTGGTGTTATACTCCTTTTAAATATTTTGTTTTTTGGTTTGTAATGGATGTATGTTTTGGTGATCTCTTGAGAGTTGATAAAAAGATAAAAAGTTTTCAGTAAAGAGATTGTAGCTCTTTTGTCATTTTTTGCAGGAGAAAGTTGATAGTTGAAAGCTTGTTATTCCTTTGGGGTGAAAAGTTTAGTGTAAGCATTGTTTTGAAAAGTTTCTATTATGGAAAAAGAGGTAATAGGAACTTAGATATAAAGATTGAATAAAAGATTTATGAAAGTTATTATATAACTTTGATTCCTTTATGAATAACACTTACATGTTTTTTTCATCTCAAAAACATAAAATATTTATAAAATGAAATTAAATGTCAATGTATTTCTAGATTTTTTTTAATTATAAAAAACATATTTTTCTAACAAAATAATAAAAAATTCCACTAAGGATTATAGGTTTTATTACAAGTTTGCTTGAAATTCAATTTTTTTTTAGGAGAACCATGTTTCTCCATTTCATGTTCAACATATCTACTTCCAAAACCAAATGATTGTGTTGTCTTGTACTATTTTAATATTTTTTTGAAGATAAAGTAAATTCTAGTTATACATCCTAACTTAAAACATATTCTCATCTAATTTTTAAAAATATTAATTCAAACATATCTTAATGAGTTCCTTAAAAGTTTAAAATTATCATTAAAATACTTTTTATGATTATTTAATTTTTGAAAAATCATTTTAATAAAAAAAATTAATTTTACATATTCTTAATAAAACACAGCTTCCCAAAAAGACTAAATTTTGTTAAACACTCATTGTTTGAAGAATCATTTCACACAATATACATAAAATGTGTTAAAGTCAATAACATGAACAATGAAACATGCTTTTAGGCATACCATAATATGTTTACTTTCAATTCACTTCAAAGGGATTCATAAATTTAACTCAATCATGATATCTACATTTTTTGTTGAGCAAGGTTATCATTGATGACAAGCCATAATGGCCAAAAAGTAATTAAGATTTATGAAATGACAAAGAGGACACAATAGTTTGGGCATTAGAACACTAGGCTGTCCGAATGGTCCAAATGACCCATTATTTGGTCATTTATGGCTTGATGGGGTCATGGAACCTTTATCTATGGTTTGATTCTTGTTGATGGAACCAAAGACATAATGACTAGAAAAAATACTTAGTCCAAGCAAGTTTTGAAGTAATAACAAGAACTCATACTTTGTCATTAATACCTTAAGCAGCCTAAGAGATAAAGATATCATACCTTAATTATTGAAGACAATATATTATGAAGACTTTAACCATATGTCAAAAAGGTTGAAATACAAGTTCAAGGTTTGATAAGATCCCTAACAACAAAGAAAACACTCCTCAATAATCTGTTTTAATCCTAAAAGAAAAACTCTAAATTTTTTTTGAAGTAATAACAAGCACTCACACTTTACCATCAATACCTTAAGCACCCTAAGAGATAAAGATACAAGAATTGAATCATTGAAAAGATATATATGAAGACTTGAAACGTAAGTAAAAAAGGTTGAAATACAATTTCAAGGTTTGATAAGATCCTAAACAACCAAGAAGTACGGCTCAATAATATGTTTTAATCTTAAAAGAAAAACTCTGAAGACAAGACATAGGCACTTTATGAGATATGCAAAAAAGTCCCAAAATCTGAGATGTATCATCCTTAAAGCCATGAAGAAGTTATACATTAAATATGGATTAAAGAAGCCACTAAAGTTCCAAAGACACAACCAAGTAACATGATTGTAGTAGTGATATTGGAGTAACTAGAAGTCCAATAAGCCCTAAAGAAGTTCATGAAGACCTTGAAAGTATAGTCATAAATAAATAGGCCGGCCTACAACATAATTATTGACAAAACATATACAAGAATGAAAGTTATATGGTGAAGTCGGCCCAACTTTGAGAGACAACTTTTAATGAAAAATATATATAGCAGGTCGACTCAAATGTATCATGGAAAAAATAGTATAAATAGGGGCTTAACGGATAATTTTGAAGAAGTTTTAACTTTGAACTTCGGGTATACTTTGAGGCAATCGCAATGCAAGATGAAGGAAAGAGGTTTTTAACTTTGATTTTCGGGAATAGATGGAACAGTTCAGCCGCATATGAATTTTTTTTTTAATTTTTTTTGAATCTCTGATTTTGTAGACTATGGAAGCCACAGTCACGGTTGCAGCATGAATATTCCATTTGAATACTATATATACAATGATATATGTCTGTAGTTCAGCAAGTTTTAAATGGATCAAACTCGGATACATCAATGTTGAAATGAAGGAGTGTCGTATTTCCCATTCTTCCTTATTTTTCTTGCTGTTAGAAACTAAATTAATTCATTATGGATTGAGTCACTATGAGCATGGACTTATATCTATGTTGCTGGGAGGTGAGCATCAGTACCTTCATTGCTGGAAAACGTGAACACTTGACTGGGATATACACACTACCTATAGGAATTGTGTACATATTGGGTGTGGTGTTCATAACATAATCAAATTCAATCTCAAGCTACATGAATTTGAAGTTTGTCAGTAAGCCCACATTGTTGCAATAAAGAGTGTTGATACCATAGAGATCAATTCCTGTGCATATAAGACAGGCACTAGATCAACTGAAGAGAATTAAAACTTTGATGACCAGGCTCTTGATGATTGGCATGATGTGATGATCAGATCTTTGATGAGTGTAGTAGTGCAGGAGTGATGCATATCAATATTTACCTTTGATGATTGACCACTTTATGATGAGCAATATTTTGTTAAGGTGCCTTGGCATGATTAGTTAACAAAAGGGCATATGGTTGATTAAGTTGACTTTACAAAACATTGTTACCATAAATACTTAGCTAGTGCGGACAAAAGTTGTTTCCCTAGCCTGAAACACTCAGTACTAGAACAAAGGAGTCACAACATAAAAGAACTTACCCCAAGATCACATAGATATATTGAATAAAATACTCTTTTACCTCTCACAAGCTGTAAAATGTTGGTCTTTAGAGTGTTTGATCTCCAAAGATGTCATGCAAGATAGACAACAAAACACACACTAGATCAAATTAATAAGCTAATCTATGATCTCATGTTGATGACCAAGAAATTAAACAATAAACACAGTGATTCAAACACAATGATGCTCATGGGAAAGAAACCTTTATTTACATCAATAAAATGGAGAGAGAGAGCATACAACCTAATCCTTGGTGTTGAGAAACCCTTCTCAAGTGAACCTCGCCTCAAAGCCTCAAGCTTGTTTACCAAGTTCGTACTAGTCTTGGTTGAATTTGGCAAGAGTTTAGATGCAATAACATAATCTTTATCCCTTTACCCATGGGGGGTAAGCTAATATTTAAATCCATGGGAGGATAGAATAGGTTGAGGATATTATGGGTGAGGTGGAGGGAGGATCATACAATGATGGATCTTGAGCCCTAGGTGGTCCTGAACCATAGGGCTGAGGCTCGACGAAGTCAAGCATCAAGAAGCCTCTCGAAGATTCTCTTTTTTCCTTTATAACTTGAGAACCTCTCTTTGTCCAAGGGGACATGGCGTTACTAGGTGAGAACCACACATTGCATAAAGAGAGATAGTAGTGGCACCGCTGACTGCTTAAGGAAAAAGAATATTATTGATATAGGTATCGCACCTTGATTACAAGAAAAATTGCGGTGGTGGCCAAAAGTGTGAAATCATTGGTCCTTGTCCATTTCTAACTTCAAAACTTGAGGATTTAAGGAAAACATTGATACTTTGATCTCATTACATAATGTTGATGAGAAATGTGTGTAACAGAATGCCCCCAAAGCATGAGGATAGAGGGATATGATAGGAGAAGACTTTGTAGGAACAAGTTATCACTTCGAGGCAAGAGTTCACTGATCATAGATCTTCAACAACCAAGCTCATTCTGTAGTACATTTACACTTTGATACATGTCCATACGACTCACAACATGGCTTTCGACCAATACAATGTACATCCATGTGAGATATAAATAGTCATGGCCACTAGAATACAATGTAGATCCATGTGAAGAAGACTTCAACTTGGACATATCTATGAGACATACAATGTAGATCTATTGCATAGAG
Source organism: Pseudotsuga menziesii (assembly GCA_001517045.1). Taxonomy (NCBI): domain Eukaryota; kingdom Viridiplantae; phylum Streptophyta; class Pinopsida; order Pinales; family Pinaceae; genus Pseudotsuga; species Pseudotsuga menziesii. The sequence continues at coordinate 116,887 of LPNX011126632.1, read as the reverse complement.
ACACAAATTTGAGAACAAAAACGACCATACAAATGTGGATCCATGCTAGGACTGTAATGTCCCTAAAATCCATAAATAAATAAAAAATTTCATAGGGCTAATAATACTGCTAAGACTTTAAGGGACATCTTTTCTTAACTGCAAAATTATAACTTGATAAGAACTATGCCTAAGTTTTGGTTCTGTTTTCCTTTTTATATGATTCCTATGTGACTATGACGTTTAAATGTCATTATTCCATATTCTGATTTACTTGTAGTTATGTACATGTTTTATGGTTTACTGATGCTTCTCATATTTTTTTGTTAATGTTTGATTTAATGTTACGTTATCTAGTTCTTATTTTGTTAAATGATGAGGCTCACTTAGCTTTGTATTTAAAGGGGAGGAGTGGCAGAATTGTTTTCCCTAGCGACTCACTCTAAAAGGTAAGGAAATCCTACGACACTGGGCTTACTTATTTCTTGCGAACTAACGCATGACGTGTCTATTCTTACTACAGGTGGCTCACTAATAAACCTATGCTATATAAACATGACAAAGAAAATAAAGAACCTAACACCTACAACTTGCTAGTCCTAAATGCTAAGGTCTTTCTTAATGTAATACTACCCTATTATCGAGACATGAGCTCAAACTATGGTGTAGAGGGTTTAAGCCTCAATGGTAAATGTATGATCTTAAACTATAGTGTGTTAAATTTGAGCAGATAGATCTGTAGACAAACACA
>LPNX011126632.1:0-115245 GCA_001517045.1 Pseudotsuga menziesii | reverse complement strand
GGTGTCCAGGCGAATGCAGAAAATCTTCCTCTTTACTAGTTCTGTGAGAAGATGAGCATGTGATCAATGGTAGAGAAGCACTGGGACGGTTGAAAGCGAATGGTGGAGCTCCATAGTCTGATATAGCTTCTGAAATAGATAATGAATCACATAATAAAATATCAACTGGGAGTGACCTTGGTTGGTTTCGGCACTCCCAGTTGCTTCCTAAATTGTAGGGATTGATCTAGGAGACTCCTAAACTTATGCAATCAAGTGCAATAAGTGGCAGTGAGCCTTAATTAGTGTTCCCCACACTTTGGTAACTGAAACATGTGCCCCAATTAGGTTAAGTTTAACCAATGGTGCTAATGACTATAAATAGACTGGATGGACTCCCGATTTAGACATGACTCTCGATTTAGACATGACTCCCGATTTAGACATATGACCAAATTTGGACAAGGGAGGATTAATAATCCTAACATAGTGTAGAGGGTTTATATTATGGTAATACACGTGGAGTTCAAAACTATAGAATGGGGGTTTTGATTAAAACCTTAGTGGAAGGTTGGATGGAGTTTTTAATGAGCCCACGTGAAGGGAAACGTGGCTTCTCCATGATGGCCCAATCCATAACCCTTTCTCCAAGGTTTTTTGTAGTTCATTTGCTTTGTTTTTCATTTGGTGGTGATGGGAGTAAGCTCTACTATTGGAGCTGCGCAGACGGTGTTGAGGGTTATAGTGCTGGTGCAAAAAATACAACAGGTATGCAAAATGTTTCATTACGGTTTTAACTCATTCACAAATCATTTGTTTAAGGTTTCAGTGCATACTTCTCATAGCCTCTGTTTCATTTTGTAGGTTTGGGGACAAGTGTGGCAACCCATGGAGAAGTGGGCAGAGACTTGGTCATTTGCGCCAATTTCTGGGTAAGCCCATGTAGAAAGGGCATTTACCCAATGCTTGGTCATTTACAGTGTTCCAGGATTTTTTTGTTGTGAAGTTGTAACCGACTTCCCTGTTGGGATTTGCCTCGGTTTGGGGAAAATATGACAGTAATGATTTAGTTTTTATCCTATAGGTTTGGTTTTGGGGTTCTCATCCCATTCAAGCGTTTTGTTCCAAGACACGACTGTGTGAATTTTTATGGCTTTGTAATGGATAGATGTAATGGTATTTTTTTAAATTTATTTGGCTTTGTCTGTTTGCTACGAGCATTGTGTTTGTCATTTGTAATAGATGAAATTACAAATTTATCAGTTCCATTGCTTCGCAATGGCACTATGATACTACCAATTTAATATTTATTTGCTGACTGTGAAAAGTGGGTTGGGTGTTAACCCACGTTGTGATTCAGCGTTTAATATGGATTTTACTCTATTAAATTGTTAAGTGGTTTCTATGATGTTTGTGTGCTTGCAAATTCATTGTAGCGTTTGATGAAAAGGAATTTTCTAGGTTGGTGAGGGAAACCTTAGCTCTGTTCATTGTTTGATATAATGCTTTGGTTGTTTTAAAGGCGGTCATAATGACGTGGCCCAAGCCTTGCTTATATAGCGCAACCTGTGTTTGTTGAGTCTATATTTTATTGCCCGTGTGTACAGATTTATGATGATTGGATTAGTAGATTCGATAGCAAGTGTATCATTTTATGTTTGTTAAATGTATAACTTGTTATTGCTCCCAAGCGGGGTTTCATGCGATTCGATCTTGGGTTTTGATCATTGGCTGGGTTTTTGATGTTTATGAGTTGTTGATTTGTTAAGCAAAGTTAAAAATAATTATTTGTCAATATTGATAAGCCGAAGCTTATGGGTTTCGACCTTGGGTCGCGATAGTTAATGGAATGTGCTATTATTTATTATTTAGTTAATAATGTGTATTAAAAATATCCTCCGGATAGTAGGAGATTCTATTTGGGTTTTAGATAGATGTGATAAATTTTATTTTGTTTATTCATTTAGTAATTGTTAATTCTCTTAGCTGGAGCATATGAGATTTGATCTCGGCATTCGATATTTGATTTATGGTTATGTTTGTAGTATAATTTATTTTACTATTGCATAGATAGTTTAGGTTGGAAAATCGTAGTGGCATTCGATCAATCCTTAATAGGATTTGATGCTGGGTAAATGTATAATGTTTAAGTTCTTGACTGTGTTTAAGTTTTGGATTTAATAATGTAAACATTATTCCTCTCAAATCGTGGATAGGCTCCCGGCCTTTGTATGATGAATTATGATAATTCTGTTTGGTAATTTAATTGTTATTTATTATACATAGATAGGTTATATGTATTGGTATTCTTCGTTGCTGGAAAATGTAATATTCCAGCGTTTCCATTTTAGTTTATTTGTTTGAGTTGGTTAAGGGACTGGATCCTTGGTTTATGTTTATGAATATGGTTAATGTTTGGTTATTGTATAAGCAAAGTTTATTTAATATTTGGTTTATTTAGTTACTTTTATTTAATATATGGTTTACTTTAATAAGGTCATAGACCTTTGAAAATTCCTTGTAATTTACTCCTAAGAGTTTTATCTTGTTCTTACTCTTTTTTTTAAAATGAGACTTGTGTTGTGATGCAGGGTTTCATTTTAGTATGTTTGGCAGAGGTCTAGTTGTAAAAATCATTTAGAGAACTAAGGGTTAAAATTAGACTAAAAATTAACATATAACATAAACTTCTGCAACTAGTTTAATACAACTCTAATGGGAATTTAACCTTAGAATCTATTTAAGAATTAAAGACCGAGGTTCTATTTAATCTAATAAAAAAAACCTCAAGCATGTATTCAAGTTGGAGAATAAAATTACAGGTCTTAATCTAAAGAATAATAGATATAATTATAACCTATAAACATAATTAAAATATCTTTGAAATGTAGAAACCTCTTACCTGCAACTATGCATCTTTGTTAATGGCTAAAAGACCCCGCACACTTTAAAGACTCAGAATTAATAAAACCTTATCTATTTTTTACCTTAGAATTAATAACCGGATAACCTTGGAACTACCACGTTCCTCTCAACCATGAATTGAAACCGTTCCTGGATCCAACATGCAAGCGATCTAGAACTCCTAAGGGTGGGCTGCTGCTATTTGGATAATCAGGTTTTGGATAAGAATTCTTGTTTTTTTGAGAAAAATCTCTTCCAAAAAACTATTCAGGAATAATGATCAACTCCCCAGTCCAAGCGCGGCTTACCCATACTTTACCAAGTTTGTTGCGTAAAAATATTGACATTAGAACCCAGGCCTAAAATGATATAGTCCATATCATAATCTCCTATCTGCGCAGTCATTCTTAACTCATGCCCAGTTTTGAATTTCTTCCTGACTTGGTTAACTCTTTTCTCAGGTTGTGTCTCTTCTGGTGTTTCTTCTATTAGTGCTTGTAGTTTCGTGATGGTGTCTTTATCTTGTATTGGCGCTAAGAAACTTGACGGAAAGGTTTTAAGTTTACTAGCCTTTTGTGGGGCCTTCTTCTGGAATATGTGCTGGAATCGTTCATGCATCTCCATAACTTATTCTGATGTCGATAGTTATTCTAGATCCACAAAATTTGGTCGCACGTCCATGAATAATTGCTTTTGTTTTTGGACGTTGAACGACACCCTCTTCTGCGCTGCCAGTCGTACCTATGGATGCAGTCGTTCTTTCAAAGTTTCTTGATCGGCTCTAGTCGCAACACCTCCTCATGTTACGACAACAACATTCAGAACCCTTGGTTCAAAGGAAATCATGTGGACATTTAAGTTAGGATTCAGATTTGGATTTTGCGTAGTAGTAGGACCTGTGATGGTCTTGGCCTGCCACTTTGCAATCAACTGTGTACATTGATCTACATTATGATCCTGTCCTTTACAGTATGAACATGTCTTTGAATGTTCTAGGCAATCTCTAGCATAGTGACCTAGTTGTCCACAGTTATAGCATGTAATATGACCTTTTCGTCTACCAAATCCTCCTCCACTTCCTTAGCCTCTTCTTGGTGTAATGTAGTTTCATCCTGACCTTGGTGTCTTGTCAGACTCTTTAGAGTCTTCTGGTCCTTTCAAAATCGGGATATAGTCCTCTTTGTTGTAAGATCCTTTTCATAGTTGTGACTTAAGTTCATGTTTGCTTTCCTTGAACAAACTAGGAGCTCTTTGACCTTCCTCGGTCTTTCTCCTCTTCCCAGATATAAATCTCCTTGCAATCCTTAGGAATCCAACCTCTAGTTCAGGTTCTGTACTTCCTGGGAACATCTCAACTCACCATTTCCCATTTTCTTGATAGGTCATTTGTGACACAACCTTCCTCCATGGTACGCGACTCAACCACTCAACTGCAGGATACCCTTCTCATAAACGATCATCTTGATCCATGTACTGATAGACAACAAATACCTTATTTCGGCCTCACTATATGAGGTTATAGCCTCTACTGTAAACTCAATAATATATCCTTGCAGAATACTATCAACCCAAAAATCAACAGCTCTAGAAATGGTGTTACTTACACTGGTTACCTCACGAACCAACTCATCATTCCACTCGACCATTTCTCTTCTTTGGAAATTGGTCCGTCTTCTTGCCAACCTGGACAAATACTCGTGCAACATGATGGGAAACTTTGAAAAGAAGACCTCGTGAACATCATAATATATGTACCGATCTACCCAGTTTTCTATGCTTAACTAAGATCCTGTGCTCTCTTCTTGTGCGAATGCCAACATCTTGGACTCCAACCAGTCCTCTATCTCATTCTTTGTCGGGTGCCACAACATCTCCCTCGACTCAATTAGGTCCCGAAAAAGGAACCATTTGTTGGCCTCTTTCCTCTTCTTGTCTCGACCCATGGTTCAACAACAACAAAATACCAACATGACACCACAAGACATCGACCCAATAGAGCAAGCTCAGTAAGAAACACCCACTAGGAAGGCGCAGTCTCACCCAGGATATCTAATGGGTAACTGCCAAAATGATGTTTCCACAGTTGGCAAGGGAGTATAGTCCCTTGGAGTGGGGCCAAGGCACTAAACAAATGCGATAGGATGGATTCTTACTGTAGCACGTCAACAGTACTGAGAGAAGTCGCGACATGCGCATGACCCAACCTCATCCTTATAACCCAACAACTGGTGCGACAAAGTGATGCAAATGATCTTCTATACTCAATCAGATAGTGTGTGAGTATATTTGGACTTAACAACTTAACCATGATTCATACATACCATTCCAACTAACACTTAATCATTCATTCATAGATAAATTAGATTGCGACATACATTCACTAGTAACTCTAATAACAAACAGTGAGCAAATATTCATGTAACCATTCACCATTCAACAACATTCATTCAAAAACACAAGGAATAATGTGGAAACCCATATGGGAAAAACCACCAAGGTGCTCTTCATCTAGCATGAGAATTGGATATAGCACCTTGCAGTCTGTGACCTATAGACTGTTGTTAAGATATTTCTTTGACTCAATCTTCTTTCTCTCATGCTCTCTGGTTTATTTCCTATCTACTCCTACTGATCTGCGGACTCAACTGCAGATTACTCTACTACTAGCAGTCTGCGCATAAAACGGCAAGATCCGTGGCTCAACAAGCTCCCACTTCCACTTGACTCTTCTCCGAGTCTTCTTCTTCTACCACTCTCCAACCAAACAACTTAATATAATCTAAACAGATCTAACCAACTGTGACTTATCTATCTCACTGAACCCTTATACAGAGCGGGTTCCTCCTATTTATAATATTTACAAGACCTCACAGGGTCGACTGAGTACAACTTAGTTATTACAGACTCAACAAATTAAAAAATATATTATGTTACATAAATTTTGGCCTATACCTAGCCGTGAATGTCCTAGAAGACATTAACCACAACTTTAAGCCATGGAAATGTCTTTCAGCTTGTCTATACGAGTCATAACTAGCCACAAAACTATCCTTCCTTCTTCTGTTGGCTCGTCCTTCTACAGTCTTCCTTGAATTCCTCCTTCCAGCTTTAACTTCTCCACCTACCTCTTCCACCAACTCGGATCTTCCTTGTCGCAGCTATCCTGTCGCAGATTTCCTCCTGTTCTTTCTCCTCCACGCGCATATTTTCATCTTTTTGCATCGATTCCTTCTTATATTTCTTTTTCGTTTGTCGCGTGCACACTTTTCCTGCTTTTCTTGTGCACGCACTTCTTCCTTGTGCACTTTACTTGGCCATTTTCCTGGCCCAACAGTGGGTAATGGTTCTTGATGGTCATCTTGTTGAGTTGGTTGTAATCGATGAACATTCACATTGTACCACCCTTATTCTTTATGAAAAGTATAGGTTCTCCCCAAGGGGATACACTAAGATGGAAATAACCCTTCTCAATCAATTCCTTTAATCTGCAACTTGAGCTCCACCAATTCTGGTGTGCTCATGTGGTATGGGGATTTTGAAGTCGGTACTAACCTTGGTGTTAGTTCTATAGAAAAATATAAATCCTGTTTTGGGGGTAATAATGGTATTTCATCGAGAAATACATCCTTAAAGTCCATGAGAATAGGAAAGTCCTCAATTCTCTATTCTCTCTCAGCTTCTACATCCTAGATGTTCACTGCAAAAAGTTTGCAGCCCTTTCTAATACATTTCTTCGCTTGTAAGACAGATATCTGTCTAACAGACACCTTCTTGGGTATGCCTTGAATATTGTTTAATTTCCTTCACTATTTGTGCACAAGATTGAATTTTTTATACAATCAAGCATGACACGATGTTGTTCCAACCCATCCATGCTTATAAGTACATCGTACGATCCTAAGGGTAAGATATTCAGATCTACATTAGCTGGAAACCCGTTCATGTCTACCTCACAGTCTCTCACTAGTTCTGTAAGATTTCTTTTTGTACCAATGGCTAGTTGTACCAGCCAGGGTTTCTCATGTTTCACTTTGTTTATTTTACACATGTCCACAATCTTGGGTGATACATAGCTTCGACAAGCACTGGGCTCAAGAACAATTGAAATATAAGTGTTTGAAACCTTACCTTCTATTTCGACCATAGTGGCTTGATGGTTTGCTTCTCATCCGTCAAGTGATGCATACATCCTAGGTGTGCTAGCCATGTATTCCACTATTGGGTCTTTCTATAGGTTGTGTGAGACTCCATTAGTCTTGTTGGCACAATCTCTGGAATAATGGGGCCCTTGGAATTTCCAAAAAACAACCTGCAGCGGGGCATCCTTGGCTCCTCTCTTTGTTGCTAGTCTGTTTGTTTTTGGTGTGAGCACATTTGGTCGTGTGCCTATCTTGTTGAAGTTTCTGTTATACAGAAAACTATTGTTCTGTTTTCTGTAAGGCGGTGGTTTAAAACCAGGTTTTCAATTGTCCGAGAAGGTCCTAGATCTGTCTCGACTTCTATTTATGTTTTCCTGACTTAGCTGTACATGCTCATAACAAATCCTAGCTTTGTGTAAGGTAGTTTCTAGAGTTTTGGGCATGCCAAACTCAATTCTCTCTCAAAAATTTGGAGGAAGACACCCCAAAAAATGTTGTATCTTTACCTTCTTGTCCTTTATGTAAGGTATTTAATGTAACAGATCCAAAAATATGTTGATAAAGGCCTCCATGGTTATGGAGCCCATCTTTAACTCATAAAATTCTTTCACTTTTCTATCAAAGAATCTCTCAGACATGTATTTTTCCTGAAATATTCTACAAAAAATACTCCATCTAATTTCTTTTACTTCATCATTTTTGGTATGCTTTAGGTCTCTCCACCATCTAGTTGCTTTTCGATTTGAATTGTAAATGGTCAGCGTGGATTTCATCTCACCGGAGTAGTTGTGTACTCGAAATTATTTTCTCATACCCATAAGCCATTCTTCATCCTTCTCCCCGATATTAATCTCTCCTTCATAGGTTGTTTTTTATCTTTCAAAATTCTACTTAGAGGTTGTCATCATTTTTCTGCCTCTTTCCGCGAGGAGAGAAGGAACCTTCACCAGAAAAACTGTGATATTCTTTTTTCTGGAAGTTTAGGTGTGTGTTCTTCTTTTCCCTCTTCCTTTGGAATACTAGACCTTATTTTATGATGAGTGACTCTTCCTTGGATTTATTGGTGGAATGGGTAGGTTTTCCAAGAGGGTTTACTCCCGTCATGTTTCGAAGTAAAGCTTCATTTATTGCTTTCGTCTATTTTCTCTCATTCATGCTATCATCTTTGAAGCTTTGTAAGTCTTCTTGCAGAGTCTGTATGGTTTTCATTAAATCAAATTTAATTCCACCACCAGTTATTCTTATCGTGTTGAGGAATTCAGACTCCCTTGTCAGCTGTTTTCCTCTTCAGTATTCATGATTTGGACTGTTGCTTAATCCCACAATTAAATCATTTAGTAACAAATAATTTTATGTTAGTTCAAAAAATTTCAAATACAGTTTTGAAATGTTTATTTCTACAACGGATGTTCAATAGCACCCATTAGGTATCTTAGTATTTGAATCTAGGCTCTGATAACACTTGTAATGACCCTAAAATCCATAATTTTTTTTCATAGGGCTAATAATACTGCTAAGACTTTAAGGGACATATTTTCTTAACTGCAGAATTATAACTTGATAAGAACTATTCCTAAGTTCTGGTTCTGTTTCCCTTTTTATATGTTTCCTATGTTACTATGATGTTTAAATGTCATTATTCTATATTCTGATGTACTTTTAGTTATGTACATGTTTTCTGGTTTACTGATGCTTCTGATATTATTTTGTTCATGTTTGATTTCATGTTACGTTATCTTGTTCTTATTTTTTTAAACAATGAGGCTGACTTACCTCTGTGTTTAAAGGGGAGGAGTGGTGAGATTGTTTTCTCTAACGACTCACTTGGAAAGGTAAGGAAATCCTATGACACTCGGCTTACTTAGTTCTTGTGAACTAGCGCGTGAGGCTTCTATTATTACTGCAGGTGGCTTGCCGATAAACCTATGCTATATAAACATGATGAAGAAAATAAAGAACATATCACCTATAGCTTGCTAGTCCTAAATGATAAGAGCTTTGTTAATGTAATACTACCCTATTCCCAAGACATGAGATCAAACTATGTTGTAGAGGGTTTAAGCCTCAATGGTGAATGTATGCTCTTAAACTATAGTGTAGCGGGTTTATATTATGGTAATACATGCAGAGTTCAAAACTATAGAATGGGGGTTTTGATAAAAACATTAGCCGAAAGTTGGATGGCGCTTTTAATGATCCTACATGAAGGGAAGCATGGCTCTTCAATGATGGCCCAAGACATAACCCTTTCACTAGGTTTTTTCACAGTTCATTTGCTTTGTTTTCTGCTTGGTGGTGATGGGGGTAATCTCTAGCATTGGAGCTATACACACTGTGTTGAGGGTTATAGTGCTGGTGTGAAAACTCCAATAGGTATGCAAAATTTTCCATTACAATTCTTAATCGTTCACAAATCGTTTGTTTAAGGTTTCAATGCATAATTCTCATAGCCTCTATTTCATTTTGCAGGTTTAGGGACAAGTGTGCTAACACACAACGATGTGGGAATAGAATTGGTCGCTTGCGCCAATTTTCGGGTAAGCCCATGTAGAAAGGTGTTGGGTGTATTATAATGTCTAAATTAATCCACCTATTCTTTAATTATCAACTGGGGTTGGTAAGATTAGAGTTGACACAAAATATATGCGAAGGAAGAGGGGTTCTTATGGTGTCATGGAAATATTTTAACAAACAAAAGATCAAAAGATCTTTCAAAATGAAAAACCGAGTCAAACTCCTAAAAACACAATTATTAAAGTAATTAAACTGTGACATAATAATAAACTAAATAATTGATAATAAACTTTAAACTGAAATACAACCAACAATTAACTATTCCAATGGGAAACTAGGGTGCAAAGAAGGACCTAACTTATAAGCAACTAGAAAAATTAATAAGAGAAACAAGTATAAAACTTAATAAAGAAAACTTAATAAAAGAAGAAAGTAGAAAACTTAATAAAATAAATATCTTTAGGTTCTGTCCTACAAGTTCTTTCAACAATAACACAACATAAAAGAGACAACCTAGAAACATACTAAAGAAAACACATGTAACACTAAATATCACATGCAAACGAATAAATCAATCTAAAAAGCATAAACACAAAATAATACAACAGTAAAACAAAATCCACAATAATATTCAAGAAACAAAAACAACTTAACACACATTCAAGGAAAAAAGAAATAAGAAAAAATAATAAAACTTTAATAAATAACCTAAAACAATTAGACTTTAACTTTAATGTTAAACAAAACTATTATCTAAATATTACAGTCAAAACATAATTCAAACATTAACAAAACAAAACTAAAAACAATCTCAAAACACATAAAAAACACTAAAAACAGAAATAAGGGTTGAATGACAAACTGAACTGTGGGTTTGAAAGGGGTGGCTGAATAACAGACTGAATAGGCTGTCCGAATGACAGTCTGCACAGTTAAAATGGTAAAAAATAACCTAAATGAACTAATCTTCAGCTGAAGCCATGCCAATGTAATTCTAATGCATAAAGGCAATAAATAAACATGCTTATTAAGAAAATCTAACAATAAAATAGACTTAAATAAATTCATAAACATAAGCATAAAGAAACCATTGCATATTAATGAACTGAAATGTAAATTGCATAAACTGATAATTTAAAACATAAATGAAATAGACAGAATTAAATCTACCTGATTTGATAAACAACAATCTATTTTATCTAACTTGAAAATAAATCAAGCAATAGACTCGAAATGAAATGATTGATAGAAAACTGGAAACAAACTATGCGCACAGTTAACTATCTAATTCAGAAATAAAATTGCATTACAGAAATAAAACAAAATGTGAATTAAAACTAGCTACAACAAAAAAAAAATGAAAGAAATAAACAAGAAAAGAAACCTCTGGTTGATGCGGGGCCCTCTTAGCAATCAGAGGTGATTCCTAGCTAAATTCTACTCAAATGCAATCTTCAACAGCAGCACATACAACTCTTTATTCAAATGGTGGAACAGAAATACAATGCTTAAGAACAAACTAATGAATTCTTCCTAACTCTCTGACTTTCTAGCTCTAGCTAACTGAGCTTTCACACAGAGGCTGCTATATATAATATTTTATAGAGATGAGCAAGTCGACCCTTTAGTGTCCGAATGCTCTCTAAATTTAGCCGATCTTAAAGGCACCACTACAACAAAAACTAGATTTAGCGTCGTATTTTAGTGTAATTTTTTCCCAATTTTGGTGAATAATGCGTCTCTAAACCTGGCACTATTGTACAATTTCATAAAACACCATCCATTGCATCTTTTTTCTTGTCCTTTTTAACATCCATTTTTGTCTCCATTTTTGTGCCCAATTTTTTGCATCATTTGTTACGCCCTTATTTGCGCCCAATTTTGCATCTTTTTTTGCGTCTTTTGTTACATCCTTGTTTGCACCTAGTTTGACGCTTAGTTTTGCATCCAATGTTGCGTCTTATTTTGCTCCTAGTTTTTCATCGAGTCTTGCACCATGTTTTGCATCAAATTATGTGTCCAATTTTGTATCTAGTGTTACATCTAGCTTTGCATCCAGTTTTGGGCCCAATATTGCGTCTTGTTTTGCATCCAATTTTACTTATAATGTTGCATGCCCTTTTGCATCTAATTTGCATCTTGTTTACATATTTTTTTGTATCCATGTTTGTGCCTGATGTTTCATCTCGTTTTACGCCGTATTTTGCATCTAGGTTTGCACCTAGTTTTGCATCCTGGTTGATGTCTTTTTTTGCATCTATGTTTGAGTCCAATGTTGCACCCAGTGTTGCGCCTAGTGTTGTGACTAGTTTTTCAACCATGTTTGTATCTAATATTGCATCCAATTTTGTGTCCAATGTTGCATCCCATCTTGCATTCAATATTACGTCTAGTTTTACATCCAATGTTTCGTCCCATCTTGCATCCAATATTGTGTCTCATTTAAAGTTTTTTTTTGCGCCAAGTGTTGCCTCCAGTTTTGCACCTGGTGTTACGCCTGGTTTTATGTCCATTGATACACCATATTTTGTGCCCAATTTAATGTCCAATTTTACGTCTAGTTAGGATTCCACTTTTGCAACTACTGATGCATCTAGTTTTGGTCCTAGTATTGCATCTAGTTTTGAGTCATTAATTGTGTCTAGTGTTGAGTCTTTTTTTGCATCCACTTTTGCAATTAGTGTAACATTCATTTTTGTGTCCACATTTGCGTCTGACATAAGTTCCACTTTTGCATCTACTTTTGTGTTTTGTGTGATGTCTACTTTTACATCCTCTTTTGCATTTAGTGTTGCATCTAATATTGCATCAATCTTGCACTACTACATTTTTTACCTTTAGAAATACATTGCAATATCATTAGGGCATGGAGGAATCGAACCACCGACCTCCTGCTTATCAGGAAGGCGCTCTTCCATTGAGCTAGAACCCTTTAAGAATCAAGAAAATGAGCAATATTAACACATTAGATTTCATCATTGTCCCTGAAATATTGTGTCACCTTTATTGTTTTATGTATAATTTGTCATGTGTTTTTCCTATCATTCCTATTGACATACATTTCAATATTATTATGTTTTCTCATCCAGAACCAACACATTTGAAATAGCAGGATTCTAAACACTTGCATATGGAAACTATTAGTTTCCATTTTGATAGATTGCACATCCACCTTGGTTTTCCTACAACAATGCCTACAGATGTAATGCTATGCTACCAAAAATGAGAAATGAGAAATGCAAAAAGAAAAGGAAATGGTACATGAAATGGGTTTTGGAGGTTTCACATAGAAGAAACAAGGAGAGAGAGAAAACAACACTAAAGGTGAAGAAGAGCACAGAGATCATAGAGCCTAGATACAGTAAAAATGCAGTCTAGGTTGTCAATGGGTCTTGATTTGTGGGTCAAGTAGGTTTACTTACTTGGTAAAACTTGTTGTAAACAAGATCTTGGTTAGTTTGTATGCCGGGTAAAACTTGTTGTAAACAGGAGCTTGGTTAGTTTGAACTTTGTATGCCAAGAGGTATTTAATACAACCAAAAAATTCTAGCAAGTCCTCTTTAGTAAGGCCTAAATATTTGATAATTAAGGTTAGTCTTCCAACCAAAACAAAAAAAAAATATAGAATTCCCACTACTTTACACAAAGAAATCTGGAAACCGAGAACCACTTCACAAACTACAGTGGATGATCAATGATCGACAGAGTAGGACCGAGACCTAAATCATGTACACAACAAATAACAATGAATTAAAATGGAACTGGGAAGAGGCTAATCAAATGCCAAGATAACATAGAAAAAATGAAAATTTATCATGAAATTACACAAAAAAATCTGGTCATCCGTACCTTCAATTGAAATTTGTGTTGTGGGTATGGAATAGAGCCAGGATTGAAGTGAAATTCAATTTCCTAAAGAATTGAATTTCTGGTGCTTGAAAATGTGGAGAAGATGACAAACTGGTTAAAAGGGATTGAACCCCACACTTTCACAGCCACAACTATAATATCAATCACTCTTAGAAAACTCTTTTATTCCAGGTTCTCGTGGCCGATAGAGAGGGTTCCCCCAAAGGGACCATATCATATGCAAACAATAGTAGTGCAGTTAGGACATGGTGTAAAAAGAAACCATTACCAGCATGGGTGTTATTCTAGAGGTGTATCTCTTTTTTCTAGTCCATCGGTTTAAATCCAAACTGCATCAATGCAAATTTGAAATAATTTCAGGGATAGGGGGAAGCCCTGGTTAACACAATTAGTGGTCCTGATTGAGTGAGAAAACCTCCAAGATGCGGGAAGTTGTCATATAACTGTCATAGAGCCTCATAATAGCAACACTGACGTTCTATTCAACGATGATACTGTGAAGTTCTCATGATTCATTTCCTAGTTTAGGTTTCTTTAAAGTCTTCATGCTTTGTCTGATGATCCATTTCACCTATTTGAAGGTATGCAATGTATTGACGGTTGAGGATTGATTTATTGCTCTTATATATGTGGCATTTAGTTTTCCAATCTATTAATTTCTAGTGTTCCTGAATCACAAATTATGAAACTAATTTTCATATTGCTGCATTGTAGGCTTTATTCTACTCTTCTCTTCATTGTGCATGAGAAATAATGATTGTTGATGATGGATCAAAGAACTTACTGAGGGCTGTAAATAGTAGGCTAAGTGCACTGAATTTTCATATCAGAGAGTATTATTGGATTGATATGATAAAGATCAATGAAATTTATAGATACAAGACAGAAGAATATACCCCTAATGCTGCCAACAAGTTCAATATTTATCCAGAGCAAATTCCATCATGGCTTGTTAATTGGATGCCTGATCAAGGAGGATTCCTAATTGGGAACCTTCAGCCTGCTCACATGGATTTCAGGTTTTTCTCCTTGGGTAATCTTTGGGCTATAGTAACATCTCTAACTACTCCAGAACAGGTTGAGGCTACATTGAACCTAATTGAGAGCAAATGGGATGATCTTGTGGGAAGCATGCCTATGAAAATCTACTTTCCTGCATTGGAATATGAAGAGTGGCGAATTATCAATGGCAGTGATCCAAAGAATATGTACTGCTCTCTCCTTTTGCTTATATTGATTGTTAATATGCATGGTTTTGTACATTGGGATTTAGAAGGGAAGCATATAGAAATTTAATGTTCAGGGTTGTGTTTGCATTCCGTGTTCACTTTTAATATTGAATTCATATATGAGTGCTGAAGGATAGGATGGGATTTTGCAGTTGCATTCTGTGTGTTGTATGTTGGCATGTACATACTATAAGATGCTGAAAAAGTATTATGTTCACCTATCCCAATGTTTCCATCTGCTTCATTTTTCCTACTTTATTTTTGATTGCTTGCTATGGGACAGAGCTAATGCATGTAATATAAGCATAAATAATGATCCTAGAAATGGATGGAAGAAGAAAAGGAAAAGACAAACACATGCATGAATCACTTTTCAGCTTAGGATTTCTATTCATGGCATTAATAGCTGTGAAATATGATGTCGAAAAAGTATTATGTGCACCTGTCTTATTTTTGTCATCTGTGATCATCTATCCTACATTGTTTTTGATTTCTTGATATAGAACATACCTAACGCATGCAATATAAGCATACAGAATGATTCTAGAACTGGATGGAATTAGAATTGGAAAAAAATACATGCTTGAATCACTTTTCAGCATAGGATTTCTATTTTGTGGTATTAATAGCTGCAAAATATGCCATGCAGGCCTTGGTCATATCATAATGGAGGATCATGGCCAACACTTCTTTGGAAGGTACCAGCTCATCCATATTTACTGCAGTCATTACTGTTGAAGGTGTGGTGTTCTAACTTGTGTTTCTGGATGTAGTTTACTATTGCATGCATAAAAATGGGGAGGCTAGATCTAGAAAGTAAAGCACTAGAAATTGCAGAGAAGAGGATTTTGAAAGATCGGTGGCTAGAGTATTATGACACCAAAACAATGAGATTTATTGGCAAGCAGGCTCGACTGTACCAGAACTAGTCAATTGCTAGATACCTTGCTACCAAGTCATTCCTAGATAATCCAGAGATAGCATGTATATTGGCATGAGAAGAGGACCTTTCCCTCATGGAAGGATGTTCATGTCCCATAAGTGCCAGCCCTCGTAGAAAATGTTACTGAAATGCAATGCGAGCATAGTCACGTATTCTTGTATAGAAATCTCCCAGGAAAAAAATTATTTGCTATTTATTCACTAGAATATCCATTTATCAAATTTAATCCAATTTGTAGAGGAATTACAAGCCCTCTAGCAATATTTTAAATGCTAGAAGAGAGCTTTCTCTCTTTGGGGTAACTGTAATTAAATGTAATGTTAAAATCGTCAAAATTTGTTTGAAAGGAACACTCCCAACACCATTGCTTGTAACCTTTTTATAAGAAACAATTTGGATGTCGAGAGCTCATTTTATCAACAGGATTTATAACAGATTATGCAGGTCTAAATCCTGCATGTAACAAACCCAACAAATTCATATGGAAATTAAAAGCTAAAAAGAGTGATGGGATTTTAATGCAAGGAGTACCACAATATGCTTAGAGATCCACAATATGTTTAGAGATCTGGTGGAATGATTTGCAACAAGCCTTTCTTATTGAAAGTTCCACTTGCACAATGAACACTTCGCAAATTTTTTTTCTTTGTTTGATTGAATTGATTCATGATATCATCACATTCCATTTTCTGTACAAGGCTCAATTTAGTCACTCGATGCTTAGGAAATTCAATATAAAGAGAAAATATAGTGGGCCTGTATTCTAGAATTTTTTCTTTCTTTTATTTGGATGTTTTATCGTGACATGGATATAGATTTTCAATTCTATTCAGTACACATCTCTTGTTACTTGTATCATGGAAATGAAGGCAACAAGGATTGGAAAGATTAGCAGTGAAAAACCATGTCCAATCCGATCTTTATCCTTATTGTATACAATCCATTGTCTTTGGTTTTTGTACCATGTCCAGTATGGGGATAAAGATGTCCAAGATTAAATTAGTACACACCAGGATTGATATATCTCTATAATGATGGAACTCAAGGGAGCATAGTGGACAACTAGGGATTCTGATGGAAAATTCTACTAGGAACTCCTGTAGGGTTTCAGGCTCTTTGATCCCACCCTTGGCTGAGAAAAAAATTTATACAATATTTTCAAGATGAAGCTAAAACGTGATTCCCCTTTATGTAGAAGGATTCCATGGAGGAAAACACCTGAAAATAAATTATTGAAACCTATCCTAATGATGTGATGGGAAAACACCCGAAAATCAATTATTGAAACCTATCCTAATGATGTGATGACAAATCACAAAATTGATGATGGTTAACATCCACTTAGACCAAACTTTGGTCTTTCGGACCCAAAGAAACATCATAATGGCCAGCCTCAGCATTGAGATCTGTGTTTTCTGTTTAGAACCTTACTTTGGAGAATTTCACAAGTATATGTGATCTTTCTCAGTCATATCATGCAACTTCTTTGCATCATATGTGTGTTCTGTACTTTCTAGGGCACCATGAACAAATGTCTAACATGTCCGAGTAAGGAAAACTTCTACATAACTGAACAGTTGCAGTGAGAGCCATGCACTTTTCAGGATCTATCTAATTTTTTATAATCAATTTTCTGTGCAGATACCCTTCCCTTGTAGAATTCTTACTACTAGAGATACGTGCTTACTTGTTTAATATATTAAGGCCGCAACCTTATATGCCATCATTGTAAAGTAATTTGTGATCATTTTGATTGGATTCTGTGGATGGTCTCATCTTCCCATAGAACTAGTGCAGAGAGAGGTATTTCGAAGGTGTTTCTTAGCATTGCCAAGATTATTGCTAGTTATGTAGGATGCACCGATTTGTCAAGTGAAGTTGAAGTGAAATGATTGCAAGACGTCAATTGACTGATACAATTTTAGATCTTTTCAAAATGATCCAGAATTTTGAAGTCAGAGATGCGCCATCAATTGATATTTGATGGTTTCTCAATTTAGTTGTGTATCTCATATAACACTTGCAATTTTTTTTTTCTGTTAACAAATGCTTTTGACATTTCTACTTTGTTGTATTTCAATAGTGGAATATCAGTCTAATCGTTAGGTTAAATTCCAGGTGCAAGTCCTGGGTGATTATGACATAAGAGTATGCACTTAACCAAATGAAAAATAGTTGTAATTACTGATTCAAATTTTTAAGGGCCATCGTATTGATAAAAATAGGCAGCTTGTCGACCTGACGAATTTAGGCCAATTGTAATCCTCTTGGAGCGTAGTGGGGGAGACACCTATTGGTCCTTGTTCCAATATCTTCGCTAGGGAAATTGATTGTATGGCCATTTTCCAGAAAGCAAACCTTGTGTTTTTAAGCCAGATGATACCCTCACTCATGCTTCCGATTTCGAAACTAGGGCCTTTACCTTTTAGACTGTCTCTTAGACCTCCACCTCTACTTTTGGTGGTTCAGATTCAATAGGTTCAATTGGTAAATCTCTCACCTTTATGCCCATATTCATTTCTTATCAGGACAGACAACGATATTCATTCTTTCTGGTCTACCACTCACTTTAGTCTGCTGCTTCATCTGGGCGGATAGCAAGATTCAGTATTTTTGGTTGGCGAGAAGGATTCGATCAGGGTGCAATAATACAGGTGGGATTGGCCAGATCACAGGTGCATTCGTAGGCATGCAGGGCCAACTTTATGCCCAACCAGCAGATGCATGCATATTCACATAATAAATACAAGACAGAAGCAATTTCCACCTTAAAAACACAAAATTGCATCCGCTGCTTGGGTTTAAACACTAATATATGATATAGGGTTTGATTTCTTATGCAGGGTTTTAGAGAATCCCGGTGCAGAAACCAGGTTTTGCAATTCTAGGATTAAGAAGAAAATATCAGTACATATTTGGGAATCGAAAAAGATGGCGATAGCCATTGCAATTGGCGCAATGGAAATGAAACCCTATGAAAATCTATAAACATTCACAAAAACCTTTGGATGACAATAATTAGGTATTAAAACAGGGAAAAAGAAGTAACCACTTCTTGGGTGCACAACAAGATTTTGTAACCCCCATTTAGGATTTAGGATCTCCATCTAAAAATAGGTAGTTATGTAATGTGGAAAAGGCATGTAAACACCTGTTCACTATTTAAAGGACCTTGTTCCTATAAAGAAAAAACATTGCAAGTTACGTGAAAGTTATATGTCTATAGTAAAACCACAGGTTTCATATCCAATACAAAAGATAAGCATACCTTATGGCGCAAAAAACCAGGACTTCAATAGTCATTTTCCAGTTATATATGAATATGACAACAAGTAGATGGTTCAATATAAGGCATTCAAACTGATTGAAATTTATGACATCTCTAAGCCTTAGAAGGAAGACACTGGACAACATGCCATTGCATCTGGAACTTCAGTCCATTGGAAGAAATAAGATCATTGCAATACCAAAGATATAAGGGACAAGATGCGGGGACAGAGCTTTAGATAAAACCTAGGTACATCTACCCTAGATTTCATTCATATATGCAATCTAAGTGTCAGCATGCTTGATCCCCCTTCAAAGGAAAATCATTAATGTGCGAGGAGAGGAAAATATCACTACAAAAGATATATCAACCTCTAAGTCCACCCAACATGTCATGTATAAGTGTCAACATGCTTGAGCCTCTTTCAAAGTCAAATCATCAATGGAGAAGGGGAGGAAAATGGAACTACAAAGCTACACCAACCTCTAGTTCTACCCTATTTATCATGTATAAAAAACTATTTCTCTCATAGTTTTATCGTCTTTTTCATACTTGGAAGTCTTGACCAGACAAATGATGTGGTCTTTCCTTGTTTTAGTTCTCTTGTGTCCTAGGGGTAATGAATTCAAAAGAAGGCCCATAACTCCATGTCATGTTCTAGTTGATCCACAATGGAAAAAAAGTAGGTAAATGAAGACAAGCCTCCCTTCCATCAATAGTAGAAGAAGGATATCATAATTCACCATAGCATTTGAATGAAGATAATCTCCATCTCAGAGCTATCGGTCTCTTTAATGTATATTTTGATTTCATTATGAAATAGAAAATATAAGGGTTTTTCTTTGGAAAAAAAGAAGAAGATAATTTCCATCTGTCTATAGATATGCATAAATTGAATTTTAAGGATCTTAACTCTATTATAATCATGTTTGTTGTAAAGGGCAAGTTCCAAGTTTCCAACAAAGTGAGGATCCTGGTTATATTGATTTTTAATTAGGTTTGGCATTTAAATGAATGGTATGTTACACCCTGGAAAATAGTTCTCTGTCCAATTTAAATGAACAAAAAATGGACAAAATAAGAATGAATATGAAGGCATACCCTGTAACAAGTAGTCTTTCAAATAACAATTTGACCATGTCCATCCCTCGCTTCACTAAAAGCAAGTTATGGGAATAGCTACCACCCCTCACGGAACCAGATCTAATGTCAAATTCCACTAATGCCTATAAAGTGGCAGAAGAATTTGATGCTTCTATCAAAGATTGAATCTGCATCAATTTTCCAAAATATTCAAATTAATATCTATTAAGTTGCAGCACCATTCCTCAGTATGTTTTTACTTCCACATATTCCAGGAAACTTGCATACATTTATTTTCCTTTTCTTCTATTTCCATCCAGTTTGTTTCCCTTGATGCATAGCAGTAAAACATCACAAATATATCAACTGACCCTTAGTTTTCCTATTATAATTTAAATGTGACAACATAAATGATGGATTTTTGATATACAGTGAACATAACATAATCTTCTAGAAAGACAAATAAATAATATTCTTTCCACCTCTCGGCTATGTAACTTGAATTCAAAAATACATTCCAAAACTATGCAATATTGTCGACTAATTATTATGAAATATTATTAGAGAAATGACACATACATAATGATTAGTCCTTCATAGATTCAGGTAACAAAACAACCGCAAGATCCTTCATTTTTTATCATTTCAAAAGTTCCAATATTTGGGCCAAAGGTTTTGTCAAGTAAAAAAAATAGCCTTCTGTACATGCTACATAGTACATTCTACCTTGATACCATTTCCTATTTCACATCCTGAATTATGACTTCTCACACCTGCAAAGGTAGCCAATTGTTACTCCTTTGTGAGTCCTCACATAAGTTAATATTGAATGTTCATTATTACCCTTGCCAGTTATCAAAGAAATCCAAAAGAGCAAGAAACAACAAATGAACAGAGTTTTTAAGCTTTTCTCAAACATTTTAAATATATATGAACCATAATGGGAAACACAATTATTATTTACTTCCCAACTACAGGGTGTGATTAAGTGTTAAATCAAGTGCACTTTCTTTACAGAGACCTGGGTTCAAACCACCTGGAGAACATGTTGTTGTGCCAATGCGGCCATTTTGTTGTGTTATCCACTTATCTTGTTATATGCGAAAGAGTTGATAAGTCTAGGTGATTTTTCCAAGGAAAGCATGTTAGGTCAATTGCAATTCCTATTATTTTTTGCAGGAGAGAGAGTTAACAAGTCTAGGTAGTTTGTCTGAGGCAGGGAAATGAGGATAACTGTAATTCCTAGGTACCATCCACGAAATGAGGGGAAGAACTTGGAGGGTATATATATATATATATATATAATACAATTTTCTTTTTTTAATTACAGAGATAAAATATAATTATGTAAACATCAATATGGGCATTTTTTGAATAGTTACAAATTCCAAATAGACATTCATCAACGATCAAACACAAATGCCAAGAATACAGTGTACAACATAGATTCAGAAGTAACCATAAACTGTAGGTTTTCCCTTTGATGTCATCAAAGTATTACATAGATAAAATGATATATGAGATTCAAGAATGCCATGGGAAAATACAAAATAGGGAAGTAAATGAATCCCTAGCAGTAACAGCAGTAGTAACACTATTGGTTGGATAGGGAGGAGGAGCAGGACCACTACCATCGGTATTCTTCCCCTTCCTTTGAGCTTGAGTAGCAGCCCTTAATGATTGAGGCATAATTTTGATTTGTAAAAGAACACTGCTGTTAGTGAAAAGACAAACACAACAATATAATGGTAGGCTATAGATGCTATATCATTCTCTGTTCTTTAATATCCTTCTCTGCTAGGGTTTCTGTGAAAACTTATGAGTGAAATGGGTAAAAATGCCCCATTATTTCATTGTTGGGCACATTTTTTCCATCCTGCAAATCTAACTTGTAGGGATATGTCCTTCCCATGAGTCTCGGATGGGACACATATCCTGTGCAGAATACCTATCCCATATGAGTCTGACTAATGGAGGGGAAAATTGGCACATCAGCAAGTTCGATTCACAATAAGTAATATGGAGGGAAATATCAGGTATGTTAGTTCTAAAGGAGTTTTATGGATTTATTATTTTCACTGTCAAGAAAAATATGGGAAATAATACAATATATTTCCCTATACAAGGTCTGAATTCTAGGTCTACATAGTACATACTACAAACTTCTATTGCAAGAGGATATAACACTATCTCTATGTAGGGTGAATCCAAACTAGTCTTCCTTCAATCCACAAGGGGCTGGTGCACCCTATAGGAAAAATAATATTGTCCATGACTAAGAAACCTAAATGCATTATTTATCATTTCAATCAACTTCACATAATGCACATCCAAAGGAGGTTTAACTCAAGAGAGAATAATATAGCTAAGAAGTCTATAGAATAAGAGAAGATTTATTTTTGTGCTAAGCAAATTTAAAAAGGATGCAGGCTCTTCCTCCTAATCATGACATCTCTAAGCCTCATAAGGAAGACACTGCACATCATGCTGTTGCACATGGAACTTCAATCCATTGGTAGAAATAAAATCGTTGCAATAACAAAGATATAAAGGACAATATACAGGGACAGAGCTTTAGATGGAACCTAGGTACATCTACCTTGGATTCCATTCATATATGCAATCCAAGTGTCAGCATGCTTGAGCACCCTTCAAAGTCAAATCTTCAATGTGTAAGGAGAGGAAAATATCACTACAAAAGCTACATCAACCTCTAAGTCCACCCCATATGTCATCTATAAGTGTCAACATGCTTGAGCCTCTTTCAAAGTCAAATCATCAATGCAGAAGGGGAGGAAAATCTCACTACATATCTACACCAACCTCTACTTCTACCCCATTTATCATGTATAAAAAAAATATGTTCTTTCATAGTTTGATCATATTTGGCATACTTGGAAGTCTCACCCAGAAAAATGATGTGGTCTTTCCTTGTTTTAATAGTTCTCGAATCTCTTGTGGCCTAGGACTAATGAATTCAAAAGTAGGCACATAACTCCATGTCAATATTCCAGTTGATCGACAATGGAGAACAAAGTAGGTAAATGAAGACAAGCTTCCCTTCCATCAACAAAAGTAGAAGGATATATTAATTCACCATAGCCTTTGAATGAAGATAATCTCCATCACAGAGCTATCCAGCTCTTTAATGTATATTTTGATTTCATTATGAAATAGAAAATATAAAAAAAAATATTTGGAAAAAACAAAAAGATAATTTCTATCTGTCTATAGATATGCATCAATTCACTTGTAAGGATCGTAACTCTATTACAATCATGTCTGTTGTAAAGGGAAAGTTCCAACAAATCGAGGATCCTCGTTACATTGATTTTTAATTAGGTTTGACATTTAAATGAATGGTATGTTACACCCTGGAGAATAGTTCTCTCTCCGATTTGAATGAGCAGAAAATGGAAAAAATAAGAATGAATATGAAGGCATACCCTGTAACAAGTAGTCTTTCAAATAACACTTTGACCATGTCTAGCCCTTGATTCACTAAAAGCAAGTTATGGGAATAGCTAACACCCCTCGTGGAACCAGATCTAACGTGAAATTCCATTAATTCCTTTAAAGTGGCAGAATAATTTGATGCTTCTGTCAAAGATTGGATCTGCATCAATTTTCCAAAATATTCAAATTAATATCTATTAAGCTACAAGACCATTCCTCAGTAGAATGAACTTTTGGAGGGGCATTCACAAAGAAGACTTTAACAGGTTCTATTCTCAAATCCTGTTGGACTGGCCCTAGGTGTTTTGATGAAATGGAAAGAGCCAGGCGAAATAATAGCTCATGTATTATTCAAAAGGATCTAATTTACATATTCTTTTATTTTGGATGGACAGGATTAATCAAAAGGATGACATTTAAAAAAAGTATTTAATTCAATATTTGAAAATCATTTTCTGTGGAGTTTAAACAATTAAACAATTAATTGAATGCATATGGAGTGATCTATGGGCGCTTGTGAATTGTTGTCTCCTGCTGCCCCCTTGAAAGGTTTATGCTTGATCCTTCATGAATTTAGGTGGGTGTGCAGGTCGTTGTATCATTTAAAAGTTTAATAGTTATAAACTTTTGATGGTAAATCTAAAAGTGACTATATTCATGAGGAACTCCAAAACAAAAAATGGGATAAAGAAAATACAAGCATAAGGTATTCCCAAAACTACCCGTCATTCGCAACATGAAAAGCACTCTTTAATCTCAGAATGCCACTAGAAATGGGAGAATCCTTCTTGCATCTTATATGTTAAGATAAACTGCACCTGAAAAGGGAAAAACCTTTTTTTAGGCCCTTTTTATGGAGGGTAGAATGAACTTATTCTCAAGTTGATCTGATACCTGAATTTTATTTGGAAGGGGATACTTTAATAACAGATCGAATGCTCCTCTGATCCACATCAAAAAAAATTCAATTTTTATGTCCGATTCAAAGCTCCTTTCACGCTAAGGAAAAAATCCTCTTTGCAAAAATGGATAGCCAAGATAGATAATCAAACTAGTCGGTGCCCTACTTGTTTGGTCATGTTGTGAGGGAGATAACAAATGTGGTGCCTCATGATATCACCAATGGAAGGAGAAGATGATGATGGAGAAACAACAGAAGGAGGTACATATGATGATGGAGGGTTAGGAACAACATTATGTGGGGTTGGAGGAATTTCAAGGAGAGGAGATGCTTCTAGAGCAGTGGAGGGAACCAACACCCAGGGAGATGAATACTTGTTAGGGATTAAATAGGAGACTCTTTTCCAAACATTTCCCGAGGAAGGAGAACCTTGGGCACTGCAAATATCGCAAGTGGTTTTTGATAAAAAACTGTATGCGTTATAGAATCTTGAACAATACCTGTACCCACTGCTACTGAAACTTGACCCTTGTGATGTTGAGGGTATAAGTCCCAGTTCCCATGGCTTCTATGGTCAATGTAGGTTGAAGTGCATTCACTAAGGAATCCAAAGATCCAAGAGGATAATAGGAATGCAATACATGGTACTTGAGAACAACGGCCTTGCTTTCGCATTTCTAGTTGGTTCTTTATTTGGATAGGTCCTTCAGTGGTTCCTTTTGCGCCTAAAGATCAACGCTGGGGTAAATTTCTAGTGGTGTTTAGAATTTCATGCAATATCTTGAGAAGAATCTAAAACAAAACAAATTTTCCTTCAAAGTGCATCAAAGCCAACAAAAAATAAACCCATTTATTCGAATTCAATGACAATTGCCTATATCTAGAAGTGGCTAATATATTTAACCCAAGCCTTAAACCTGCACATTGCACAAGCATGAAAACTGACAGCAATAGAACAAAATGGTACAAGCAAGGAATGAAATCATAAACCCACTAGTAAAACATCATCTGTGTAGCTGCCCATGAATACCGCGACCTTCTGCTTGATTGCCTCTCCCAAACGCGTAGTTCCATCGTTTGAAATGTTTATGGAGAAGGTCCTCCCACTTAGTGGATCCGAAGAGGCTTCCATGCTCTGTACCCCTACTCTTTCCCCATAATACCAGATACGGATGCAAGATGATCTCAAGATTGAAAATTTTGGCAATTATCCACTAGATTGGTGAGTGGTTCTACTGTGTGATTTGTGTTTATGTTTTTTTGGTAGCATAGTGATATTAGCTATGCCCTTCATGAAATAGTTTCATTTGATCATAAATATTCAACAACTAATATTCTAATAAAATTATATTTTTTTGAAATTATAAAAATGAAAGACTTTTAGGATAAACAATTTTGTTCAAGAAATGTTTTATGTGAAGTTATCAGAAATTTGCATTTCTGACTTTTAGGATAATTGAAAAAACATTTTGTTCAAGAAATTTTTTATGTAAAGTTATGGGAAATTTTCATTTCTGTTAAGTCATGGAAAATAGCAAAATGTTTTATGTGAAGTTATGGGAAATTTGCATTTCTGTAAGTCATGGGAAATTTGCAGGTTTAAGTTTTTTTTTAAATAAATTATTTGTCTAACTTTTATTTGTAAAATTGAAATAAAAATAATCAAAACCAAATTTCTAAATAAATTATTAAAAAAAACATAAATGCAAACAATCTCATCATAATCATAGAAAAATGCACTAAAATAATGGAAAAGTAGAACTTCCAATGATTTACAATATGAATCAGTTATTTTATAATTATTCACCGGATTAGTTCCACCTAGAGTAACTTAGATTTTCGGTTTAAAAACACATAAATAAAGGTGGGAGTTGGGGGGCTGGAGATGCGAGAAACAACTCGTCTACCTCGACCATATCTTCCAGACACAAACAATGAAAAAGTTGAAATATGGTCGGAATGCATGCAAGGTTTACTTCTTTCTTTATGTTTTCTCTCATGTTAATTTGGGATTTTACTACTGTGGGTAGATGGATATGCACGACTGCTTATTATTCGATGCTTAGGAGCAAAGGAGAGGGAGCTTGATCGGAAAGGAAGGTGTTTGGAGCTGGACTCAATTACTTATCAAGTGTAGAGGATGGGAACGACCTATGGATTATATATGGTTTTTATTTTGCATGTAGGGAAAAATCCCATTGGAGGATCATATATGACCACTAAATGAACCCTTAGGTAGGATAACCTTCAAGAGCCTAAAGTCACTGTGTCGTTCACCTTCCCGAATCAATTTAAATGGAAATGCAAGCAAGAATACATGTATCAAAATAATGGGAATAGGAGAAGGATCCAATTCAATGATGATAATCTAGTCTAGAAGTCCCGGGACATGTGCTAGAACATCGTGACGATAGCTAACTTGGTGTTACTGGCTAAGTTGTGACACATGGCATGGTCTACAGTTTACTAAATTCTAACATTGCAGATGGATTCAATCGATCTGCAGTGTTATAATTTAGTAAAATGTACAAATTCATTGTCAAATTTGTAATTTTTTTCATTATCGGAGTTACACAACTAAAAAATGACCAATTGTAATATGGCCATGTGTAGTCTAGATATCCCGTGATCAAATTTGGTCATTTATCTTGGTCATTTTTCATTTTTTTAATCCCGTGACCAAAAGTGGTCATTTATATTGGTTGTTTTTAGTTAGATCACTTACAATTATCAATTTTGGTCATTTATCCCTTTAAAAATTTGTAGTGACAAATTTTTTTGGTATTGTGGTCACTAATCTCTCATTTTCCACTAGTGTCTCTATGTGAGAAATCTTTCGCTTACAAGAAAGAAATGGTCATTTCAAGCTTTGTGCGACCAAGAATAATTATCATTTATTGGGCCATATTATCAAGTCAAAACATAACGTCTAAGGGTAAGGGGCTCATGGATCATGTGTGATGCCCTAGACCACCTCAAAGGCCCTTTATACTACATAGATAATATTTAGCCAATGAGTAAGATATGTCAGTCATTTTGAGGTTTTACACACCAAGTATGGATTTTAGTCCCTAGGCCATGATTTGATGTGAAAAGAGTTATTGGGACAAAACATTTTTTCCTTAGGGCTCATGAACTATGTGTGGGGCCTTAGGCCACCACAAAGCCCTATAAAGGGAATATTGGCATGTGAGAAAGATATAGTACCTCTTTTATGAATTTTGGTTAAGTCATCCAGAGGCTCCATGAGAAAGCATTATCATGACTGGTACTTGAGTAATATGTGGTTCAAGAGTTGCTTGTTATAAAGCCAAAGCTTCACAGTGTTGCACGCCTGATCCGTTAGTCCCTATAATAGAGCAGGCTCACCCGATTCGTTCTTAGCATCCAACGATCGTATGGATTTGACCCCTTGTCCCTGTATTTATGTGCCCTCATAGAGTTTGAGGTATGGCTACTCAGATTAGGTCTCCTGGCTAGTCCTAATTAGTCCATCTGTGTGAATCCCTCTCATAAACCATAGCTGTAAATGCTAATATGTAGTAATACAAAATCCAATCGCGAGATAGCGAACTAAATTTTGGTGACCTAGCATCAGTAGCACCACCAACATAGGTATATATTATATAGTATTTGAGAGAGCATCATCTAAGAAAGAGACAATAGAGGCATCAACAGCAGTAGAGCTCCTAGTTTACTTTGATCCATACCCAAAACCCAGGATTTGAATGGCCTAGCCTGAGAATCAAGACACCCATGTTTCCAACTGGGCGCCCTGAGAAGTCCTCATGGGCAGAATAATATTAAATCCTCTCATGGCCGAATTGGGGATGGACCAGATGGACCAAATTTATACTCATAACCCCGAATCCATAGATTGATTTAGAAAAAGCCCCTTTGGGAAATGGGTAGTTGTACATAGATCTATATTTGAAAAATCATTCATGTTTTACTTCTCCTCCCTATGAAACTTCATAGGTTTTAATCTATATTTTAATTTGTATAATGTATAAGTAAATTATATGTGTATATATTTAATTATATTAAATCACATAACATATGAACTATATATATTTATTTATATTAAATCTTTTAAGATATGAACTATAGTAACATATTTATATTAATTATATATTATTATTATATTTACATATTTTACCATCATTAAGGTGAAAGACGTTTATATATCATAAGGGTGTTTATAAAATATTTACCTATTTTATAAATTCTATTAAGTATTATATTTACATTTATTACAAGTATAGTATGGATGGACTATGAATGTATGGATTTTAACATAATTCCCTAAAATGAAGCATGTTTTGTTGGGAGAAAGAAAATGGGAACAATTTCAATATTATGTTTCCCTTGTGGTTTGAATTTTGTACTTTGGTGGGGTGTTTTAGAATAATCCCACTTGTTATGCATGCTTTAAATGGTAAACATATCCCATATGCTTTAAATGATGACGATAATGAACTAGATGACAATGATAGTGATGATGTTTTTGATGATGACGATGATGGAAATGATCATGATCATCATATTTGTCATTGTCATCATGATTATCACAATAGCCATCATCATCGGCATAATCATAATCCATGTCATCATCATCACCATTGTCCTTGACATCATCATCATCATGATTATTGGCATTTTCATCAATTATTCATCATTACCTTTGGCATAAGAAATAGCATCTACCCAAAATATGTGATTAGAAGAAAATGGTCATCGAGGACACACATGATTTATGCATGAAAAATAACAACTTATTTTTTAAGGTGATCAACATTATCATTCTCATTGTATTCATCATCATTCTCATTGTCATCATCACCATCATCATCATTCATTTCATTGCCATCGTAATTATCGGTAATGCCGTCATTGCCATTATCCTCCTCCTCCTCCTCCTCCTCATAATCGTCATCATCATCATTATTGTCATCGTTCTCCTCATTGTCAACAACATTATCATCATCATCATCATAACAATCCTCAATATCATAATCATTATCCTCATTTTCATCTTCAACATCTGGGTGTAAAACTGGATGTAAAAGTGGATAAAAACATGGATGCAAACATGGATGCAAACATGGATGCAACAAAAGTAGGTGAAAAAGTGGGCGCATAATGGGGTGCACCAAAAATGGATGCAAAAGGTGATGCAAAAGTGGATGCAAAAAATTATGCAATCATGGAAGCAAAAACATGATGAAACTTAGTGGCGCAAAAGTGGATACAACCATGGATGTAAAATTGGATACAAAATTGGATGCGAAATTGGATGCAACAAAAGTAGATGCAAAAGTAGATGCAAAAGTAGTCGTAACACCCAACCCAAAACCCGATGCAAAAGTGGATGCAAAAATGGATGCGTAAAGGGATCCAATAACTAATGTAAAATAGGATGCAAAAAAAGATGCAAACATGGATGCAAAAGTTGGAGTAAAAGTGGGTGTAAAAGTAAGCACAAAAATGGTTGTGAATTGGGACGTGACAAAAGTGGATGCAATAGTAGATGCAAAAAAATACATAAACATGGACGTAAAAAGGGATGAAAATGTGGGTGCAAAAGTGGACGAAAAAATGGATGCAAAAGTGGATGCAAAAATGGCTGAAACAAAACGAGAAGCAAAACTAGACTCAAAACAGGATGTAAACTTTGATGCAAAACTTGGTGCACGAAGGGATGCAAAAAAAGAAGCATAAGTGGATGCAAAAGTGGGTGTAAAAAAGGATGCAAAAGTGGATGAAAACAAGGGCGTAAAAGGGGTGCATCAAGAGTAGATGTACAAACTAGGTGCAAAATTAGGTGCAAAACTAGGCTCAAAACCTGTTGCAAAACCTAGCGCATAACCAGGTGCAAATTACGCCGCAATTTGCACTAGATTTAGAAAAAGGTCGCAAAAAATGCCTAAAATAGCACCAAGCCATGAAATTGTGCCATTTTGTCCAAAAAATGAAGAAAAATACACTGAAAGATGGTCTAGACGCAAAAAAGGATGCAAAAATAGACTCTAAATCTAGTTTTTGTTGTAGTGCACATAACTGTTTAGAGGAAAATGCACAGGAAATATTCCTTCTTCAGCACGGTTTTGATCTTTTTAGTAGGCAGTGAACACACAGGCTTCTCCTCAGCGTGAACGAACTTCAAATGTGGTGCACCGGTTCCTTCCTGAGTGCAGCAGGTGGTTGATGGTGAATAGAAGAGAGTGTAGTGGTGAATCTTCTAGAGCGTTAGTTGAATGCATCAATCCAACCTGTGGATGGTTGATGTGGTGGCGAGCAAAAGAGAATGCAGGTTGGTGAAGTATCTAGAACACAGGTTCATCACCCAGACATGTGGATAACAGTTTGTTTGCAGCTGTTTCACATTTTAAATGCCCAAAATTAATTCTCAGCAGCGTGCAGTCTGATGGGAGATCTGGATGGAGAGATGAACGGGAGGCTGGGATGAGAGCTGGATACGCTGGGCGTCGATATAAGGAGAACAGAGTGTCTGTTTGCTGGCACAATTCAGGGCTACAATCCACAACAAAATATTTCAACATCTGGAAAACCACCAGCAAGTTTCACGCAACGGATTGGATGACAAGCTGAACATCGAGATGGACATGCTGTACGAAAGGCAAGTTGAATGCATTTTGTTTATTAATTCAGCCCAAAAAGATTATAAATTCTGCAAACAAATATATAAATCAGTTAATACATCAAATGCACTTTAATAATGAAATTTTTAATTAATAAAACCATAAAAAATGATAATAATAAAGATTTCATATAAACCTTAAATTCACTCATACCTGAGGCTGAATAATGATCTGCATAACATAAAATATACAAAAGATAATAAAACATGTGTTTAAATGAGTAATTTAACTGCCAAGAACGATAACAAATCTAGGATCAACATTCCCCCAAACCAAAGAAATGCCAGGTCCCACTGAGCAAAAAGAAATAAAAACAATTTAGGAAGAAGGCGAACTAGCAGCTCCCGTCAACTTGGCAGATCAAGAAGGTAATTTAAACTTCACGCTTTTAACTTGTAATTTAAAAATAACATATCTTTTATGTCACACATTGTATGAAAGTTAAAAAAATGACTTTATTGAGTTTTCAACATTCTTAATTTAACAGTTCTCCGGTTCAAAATAGTTTTATCATTTATAAAGTTTAAAATTAATTCAACCATGTCCAAGGTAAAACTTTGGGCAGGTTGAACATGTAACACAAAAACATAAATTGAATTTTAGATAACAAAAATATTGATCATTTTCATGCATGACTGGGTAAGAGGATAGGATTATTAACATTGAAATGGAAGTAAAAACTATTTACCCAAAAACAAATTTTAGTTAGCAATTTTAATCATAAGTGCTATAATATCGCCATTTTTCTCAAATCGCTATTTAATATTTCATTTTTCTTCATTCGATCGTCCATATGGTAAGACCATATTAAATTTTGCTGTAAAAATATGCTTCAAGCTATAACCAAATTCCATTGTTTACATTCCTGAAAATACTTATCATTTGTTAGAGATAAATAGATTTGTCATAAAATAAAAATAATCTATTTTTTTCAAATCCATCTTCCCCCAAACCAAAGATATGGTGTGTCCTCAAGCCATACAGAGAGAAGAATTGACTGTTCCAGAAAAATAGAAAGAGTGCGAACATGCTATTAATTATTTTTAATAACAACTAACTAGTAAATGGAAATGGTTCATAAATGTATATTCATGAAAAATAAAATAGTGCTTAGAAAGACCACGTAAATGAGAATAGTATAATCAAAAGAAAACCATAGAAAAAACTGTCCATCCATGCCTCATTGTAAAGATATCCTATCATCGTAGAATATTTTAAGTGTACCCTGGAGTGTTTGAGATTTACAGCTATGGGTCCCATTTCTAAGATAATGATATCTTAAGTATATGCAGAATTAGACGGCTGTGGCAAAGTTAGCTTAGAGCCATTCTCGAATGACATTATAAACAATTGGCCATGACATATTTTTTTTGAATTTTTTTTTCATATATTATCACTATTTTACGAACTATGTGCATAGTGGTGAATTAACCAGATCTCATTTACCAGACATTGCCCCACTTCCAGCAGGCCTGTTCAGTACCCTAGAGGGATTATCTTGGTACCATGCAAGCATATCCCTACTGCCAGGGAGCCTATTCAGTACCCCGATGGGTTTACTTACATTTATGGAGCTTCTTGTTGTAAGGTTTTTACTTAGCATTGACCCGCTGCTAGCAGGCCTGTTCAGTACCCCATTGGGTTTTCCTTGTATAATGATATTAAATATATGGAAGCCGATTGGTACTAGATCGTGTTAATTCCTGCTAAACACATAATTCAATTTTGTTTCAAAATAAAGTTATAAGTAATTTCATAATGGCCAGACTCATAAAACATGTAGAGAGAATAACTGAAAGTTGTTCTTTAACCTAACAGTCCTTCTTCTTTATAAAAGAAAAGTAATGTTGCCCATAGAAAAAAAATCCACTTACTTTCAAGTTATCACGAAAATACTCAAGATACAAGTTTTGATAACAAGTATAGGATGGACTAGTAATCCATAGGTGAAAAATAAGGTTGGGAAAAATATGATAATAAAAGTGGGTCTTATCAAGCAAAAAGAATAAATTAGAAATATACATGTCTGAATCAAAATAGCAAAAACTATATGAATCATAGAAGAAATGGTTAAGTATGATATACAAAAGATATATAAAAAATTTATCAGTATAAGTTGCAAATTTCAAAAGTAACCCCAAGAAAGGTTTAAATACCTGATGAGTATTTAGCATACTTTCCTTATCCAATTAATATTCCGTTAGCTGCTCATAGAGATAACACTACAACAAAAACTGGATTTAGCGTCTCTTTTTGCATCCTTTTTTGCGTCTAGACCATCTTTCAGTGTATTTTTCTTCATTTTTTGAACAAAATGTTGCAATTTCACGGGTTGGTGCTATTTTAGGCGTTTTTTGCGTCCTTTTTCTAAATCTGGCACAAATTGCGGCATAATTTGCACCGGGTTTTGTACCTGGTTATGCGCCAGGTTTTACATCAGGTTTTGCGACAGGTTTTCAGCCTATTTTTGCACCTATTTTTGCGCCTAGTTTGTACATCTACTCTTGTTGCGCCCCCTTTTACGCCCATGTTTGCCTCAACTTTTACGCCCTTGTTTTCATCCACTTTTGCATCCTTTTTTACATCCACTTTTGCATCCACTTCTGCTTCTTTTTTTTGCATCCCTTCATGCACCAAGTTTTGTATCAAAGTTTACATCCTGTTTTGAGTCTTGTTTTGCATCTCATTTTGTTTCAGCCATTTTTGCATCCACTTTTGCATCCATTTTTTTGTCCACTTTTGTACCCACGTTTTCATCCCTTTTTGCATCCCATTTTCCATCCATGTTTACGTCTTTTTTTGCATCTACTATTGCATCCACTTTTGTTGCGTCCCAATTCACACCCATTTTTGCGCTTACTTTTACACCCACTTTTGCTTCAACTTTTGCATCCACGTTTGCATCTTTTTTTGCATCCAATTTTACATCAGTTATTGCATCCCTTTATGCATCCATTTTTGCATCCACTTTTGCATCAGGTTTTGCGTTGGGTGTTACAACTACTTTTGCATCTAGTTTTGCATCTACTTTTGTTGCATCCA
Source organism: Pseudotsuga menziesii (assembly GCA_001517045.1). Classification (NCBI taxonomy): domain Eukaryota; kingdom Viridiplantae; phylum Streptophyta; class Pinopsida; order Pinales; family Pinaceae; genus Pseudotsuga; species Pseudotsuga menziesii. The sequence continues at coordinate 81,255 of LPNX011126632.1, read as the reverse complement.
CTTCCACATCCAATTTTGTATCCAATTTTACATCCATGGTTGTATCCACTTTTGGGCCAATTTTTTCATCATGTTTTGCTTCCATGATTGCATCACCTTTTGCATCCATTTTTGGTGCACCCCATTATGCACCCACTTTTGCGCCTACTTTTGTTGCATCCTTTTTTGCATCCATGTTTTTATCCACTTTTGCATCCAGTTTTACACCCAGATGTTGAAGATGAAAATGAGGATAATGATTATGATATTGAGGATGGTTATGATGATGATGATAATGTTGTTGATAATGAGGAGAATGATGACAATGATGATGATGATGATGATTATGATGATGATGATGATGATGAGGATGATGAGGATAATGGCAATGACGACATTCCCGATAATTATGATGGCAATGAAATGAATGATGATGATGGTGATGATGACAATGACAATGATGATGAATACAATGAGAATGATGATGTTGATCATCTTAAAAAATAAGTTGTTATTTGTAATACATAAATTGTGTGTGTCCTCCATGACCCTTTTCCACTAATCACATATTTTGGGTAGATGTTATTTCTTATGCCAAAGGTAATGATGAATAACTTATGAACATGCCAATAATCATGATGATGATGATCTCAAGGACAATGGAAATGATGATGACATGGATGATGATTATGCCGATGATGATGACTATTGTGATAATCATGATGACAATGACAAAGATGATCATGATCATCATCATTTCCATCATCGTCATCATCAAAAACATCATCACTTTCATTGTCATCAAGTTCATCATTGTCATCATTTAAATTACGGGGACAAGGGGCCAAATCCATATGATCGTTGGATGATGAGAACGAATCGGGTGAGCCTGCTCTGTTATAGGGACTAACGGATCAGGCAGGCAACACTGCAAAGCTTTGGTTTTATAACAAGCGGATCTCGAACCGCCTATTACTCAAGTACCAGTCATGATAATGGTTTTTGATGGAGCCTCTGGATGACCTCCCATCTTCTAGATTCCACATTCCTTTAAAGAAATCAGTGCATTTTCCTTCAATAGGACCATTGAAGATGGAGAGAATTTGGAATTGAATCAATAAAAATGAAGATGGAAAGAATTGGGTATTGAATCAACTCATGTGGCTTATTTATAATTTTATGTCAGGTAGCGTTATTTCTAAGAACAAATACAACAAGGATTCTCCATCGTTGTTGTATTTATTCACCATGCCTCTAAGTCACGATCATCGATGCAGGGGATTTCCTCTGTGATTTGGACTCGATTCAATTTCTACTTCATATCATGCCCAAAGCCTCCAGATTGGCACTACAGCTTGTTTGGATATATTTTGTGTCTTTGACCTTTGATGTTTCTATAGGTAATTGATTTCATCCAGGAACCCAACAACAATGCTTCACATACAGCGGATTTGCATCAAATTATAGGTTGACACTTGGGATAGTTGAATAATCCCCAACCTTTCACTCAAACTCCTTGACAAACCATCTATTCTTTAATCAGATTAGAGTTTATACTTCTTACCATAGCTTGCTAAACTTGGGCTTTGTCACACTTCAACTTTCGAACAAACTTATCTATAGGCTTAGAGTACACATTCAATTCTCTCAAATGCTAAGCTTAATAGTAAGTGTACAAAATATTGCAAGAGTGTGCTCTTAGCCCTTTTGTTTCTACTCCAAAAGCACATTTTGAAGGAAAGCGTGATGGGAGCCTACTCTCAACCTTTGATTTTTGTAGTCCATACAGAATGTCTAGAGACACAATGACTATATGTGATTGCCACCATGTCGGTCCTTTATTGTCCATATATGAACTCTCACATTCATAATTTTTTATTCACCTGTTAAATTTGTTAGGGTATTTATATATGTTTTTATGCCTTAAAACCATGCTTCCAACTTGCCTCCATTCAACATGCCATCATACTAATCTTCATCTAGCTTGATAGTTAGGTGATGAGTAGAGTTTTCTTTTGGGGAAATGGGATTTGAGACTTCAATTGACCAGACTAATATAATGGAAGTCGGAACATAAACATCACATCATGCATAAGTTTTGCTTGGAATTTCTATGGATGTTCAATGTGTCATGCAATTCTTATGCAAGAAGCTAGATGGTATTTAGCATGCTCTAGAAATCCCATGGAGTTTCTTTGTGGAAAATAGTAATGAAATTCCTTATATGTGGTGGGACATCCTAGAGTCATTGGTCTATTATGTTTTTTTCATGTTTTCCTAAAAAGAAATATGGAGTAGGCTTGGAGAATCACAATTTCGAAAATTGAAATTTTGTAGTGTCAAAGGTATATATAGTGCTCATTAATATCACCATTCAAATGAGTATTGGAAAGTTTAGTGGAGTTTTTCATGCTGGTTTTCTTTCCAAGATTTGTCTAGATGAATGCTAAATTGGTAGTATAGGGGAGATAAAAGATCCCTTGCAAATGAATGCATCATTGAAATATTCTTAACTGTCAAACAAAAAAAGTTGCGGCTATGATACTAGATGATCAGAAAAATTAAACAAAATTAGAGAAATGATTTTTCTCTAATAACATAGTGTTACATGTATTTCATATATATTGGTTCTTAGAGACTCTCACTCTTGAGGGATAATGACCATGGCTCCAATTTTGTATCATCATGTAGCTCCATAATGTGCCCCCACTACCAAGAGAAACTATGTTCAAGTATTATAACATCCTCTTCATAGTTTTGATATGATTACCCTATGGCTTTGATGCATTTTTGTCTTGAGACTCATGGCTCTACTACAAAAACTATTTATAGTGTATGACTCAAAAGGGTTTTGGTATGTATGTCTAGGTTGAGTTTCTTTATGCACAATGATATTCTATCTTCTAGAATGCTAAACTAGAATTAGATTTACATGAAAATAATAAAGAACAATTGTACTGCACACATTTTTAGAGAATTAAGTAAAATAATTTTAAAATAATATTAAGGGAATATTCCAAAAAAGTAAATAAAATGAGGAAGTGCCTCTTTCTTTATAGGAGAGGCTAAGACTTTCTATACAATAAAATATAATATGTTCCTAAGATCTGGCCCACTGGGTGGGGTAACATAATACAAAAGTCGCACTACAACAAACTAATATGATAAAATAAGGTGGTCAATGCCACTTGTACAATGATGATATACATGGGCCCCTAACAAATGAAAAATGCTCCAATAAGCAAGGAAACGAGATGGTTGGTGATGCCACGTGGCCTCCAAAGGCCCCCTCCAAGAAACTACTCTCCAAGAAATGTCCATAAGACAACCTAAAGCCCCTTTTCAAGTGGGTTCTTTAGCAATCCAAGTCCTCAAAGCAACCAATGCATCCACCTACTAACCTCCAAAGCTTTATTCAAGATTACTTATTGATCAAGTAACTTCCTAAAGGGATTGGAAACCCATAATAGTTGCCCATATGTCCACACATGTCTATTCTCCAAGGGATTACTCCATCACAATGCCCACATAGAAGATCACATTACTTCCAAAACGGGGTACTCAAAGTGAGTTGTGTAAAAAACAACCAAAACACTTTTTCACTTTAAATCATTTCTCTAAAGCTTGGTGCTCCACAACAAGGTTGTTCACCTTGACCAAAGCATATTTCACTCTAAACCGTTTCTCTAAAGCCTAACGCTCCACAACAAAATTTTCCACCTTCATGTCCACGTACCAACCAAATAAATCCAATGGTGTCCACAATATAACAACAACAAAAAGGAGTTAAAACTCAAGTCTAAACCAAATAAAAAGGCACCTTCATGAAGAGTTCCCTAGTTAAAATATTCCACTTCCCAAACAAACTACAAACTATCAATAGTATCGAGTCCCTTGGTGAAACACAAACTATGAAGCTTTCCCCTTCCTTTAATTAAAATATATTTATATTTTTTTAAGAGACCTCCCACATGGAATGGTCCTACGAAACCACTACCGCTAATCCCGTCACTCTCGCTTAGCTGCTTTACATCAAGACATAGCAGATTCTATGCTAGGATAAAATTTAGCGAGTAAGAAAATGCCCCCACTAAATGCCCTCTGTTTGATTAAAAATAAGGGAATATTAGACAACCCTACGAGACATACGATGTCTTCCATTGGAAAGATAGAAATCCATTTGCTAGTCAACACCATAAGGCTTTGACGTTAAGTAATATAATTTTTTTCTAATTGGCCACGCTTACTGGTCATCGTTCTATGATGATGCAGAAAGGCCCCTGACTTGCATAGTATACATGGCTTATATACTTCGATAAAATCCCATAAGTTACACATTTATTCTCTGTGCATTTATTCTCTGGTTAAGAAGAAGAGCATCATAGAAAACCCTTGGAACTTTAGGGCTTCTGGCGAAAACCCGCTAGGGATATAGGGCCATTTGAATTCTTTCATCCATCACATGGAAGAAGCAAAAACGAATGTTCCATATGCTCCTCCTCCATTTGTAGTTGTAACAAAAATTGAGAATGTGGACGGTTCATCAAGAATTAGTGAAGGAAAAAACGAGGGAATGGAATCACAGAAGTCCGAGGTGGTGAATCCCTGGCACATTTATACAGCGGAGCAGGCTCAGGAATTGAAGAGAACCGTGGTGGCATCCACTGATTTTGTGCTACGATTAGAAAGGGACCAAGTTGGAGAGTTGCAGTCAGTTTCTACTATTCATTACAGAACAGTTCTGGTAATTCCCAACACCCTATTCCCCCAGCCTGCAGAATGGGGTTGACATATGCAAGTTTAATTTCAGAAAACTTCTTAAGCATCCATGGTGGTTCAATCCCTATTGCCATAGGATTAAAATTCATTAGGAAGAAATGCATGCAGTATGAACATTAGCAGAACACATGATAGTTGATAACAATGTGAAGTGCTTACCAATAACATCTGTGAGTTTTGAAATCTTACCATATAGATTGCATATGCTTGTGATATTTATAGTCTCGGTATGCTTTGCGAAACCTTTACCAACCTATCGACAATGACTAAAAGCTTAGCATATGTTCACATGACATTTGAGCATTCATCAACACGGTAAAGATGGTTTTTGTAATGTTTAATGTTAAAAGCAGCAATTGGGGGACATAGCCAACTCGATGTTCGTTCACTGGTGAAGTAGACAGAGTGGTAAGGTATATGCCTGGGTTCCATTCTTGCTGTATTCTACCCTACCAATATGGCATACAATTCAAAGAGCTAGTGCTAGGTGCAAGTCACCCACAGTGTCATGAATTTATGTTGTTGAAAGTTGGGAATCCATCTTTCTATGGATGGGAAATCTGGAAAGAAAGTTGACCCAACCTTACACACTCCAGTCAATAATAGGGTTTGGTGGTAACTTGCCAAAGCCATATGATAATCTGTTCAAAGGCTACATCAACAATATCCAATATAATCAAGAGCCACACCTACAAACCTCATGCAGGGGAGGATCATGCTTGTCAGAATTTGAACCCTATTTTTTCTCACAACAACAGCTCCAAGTTGTTGCTAGACCATAGCTCGATGGAGATTTTTCTTTTTCTTTGAGGAAATAGTATCAGCCCACCCTCACACACTCTAGCGAAGAATAGGTTGTTGGTACCATGCTATCCCCTTCGTGAGCTCTACCCCTTCTTCATTGGAATTTACAGATGGAAGTCGGATTGACTGCCGGTTGCACAGGCAGTTGGTAATTCCAAAGGACCCGATGATATTTGATCTGAGACCTTCATGAAATTTACACAAGAGCATCTAACAATTGAGCTAACCCTCTGGCCTAGTTTCATTGAGCATATACCCTTCAGACTTAGGCACCGATGGCAAAGGAAAACTGCTATTTTGAGTGCATCCCCTTGGGGCACATTTCTTGAAACCCTTCTAGGAAAAGCATAACACAATCTAGTTGTAGGTCTACAATCTTTATTTTTGGAGAGTGATCACCATGCAATGTTTCATAGGAATTGCACTTTTAGAAGTGCATTTATCCTCTTATAGGGGGCCATTTTGGCAATCACAAAACTTTGCAACATTTTAGAGGTATTAATATTGCCAGATAGCAAGTCATGAGAGAAAAATAAAGAGCACTACATTAATAAAGGTGCATTACCTTGAGAAAAAAACAACGATGCAACACTCACTGTAGAACTATTTTTCTAAAACATATGGGCACATTACAGATTACCACCACCATCATCTATATTTGAGATTCTCAATTCCTTAGCCACTTTTGGCAATCCTTATGGAGATTGTTAGATTGCTAGTTATGATTCTCTAGTTCTTTCCATCTACAAATCGATGGTTAAATAAAGTAGTAACTATGACACTTGGTTGTGATTTATGGTTATATTGTTAATCCAACAAACAACAGGATAAATGCTTTCATGAGCTTCAGGATAGCTCCAACATTACCTCATATTTGTCCACTAACCATTTGTTTGTCAAGGTCTATTATGGGTTTCAACCTTCGACACATTATGTATTATCAATAGAATTCGCAATCACATCCAAGCTAAGCCATCAAAAATAGCAAGACAAATCCACTAGTTTTCTAGACCAGCTAGGCATAAGTCATGCTAAGGTTGAAGATATTATTTTAGAAGACACAATCAAAGTACAAGGCTATGTAGGGAAAACTTTGCTTTACACCTTATTTTCAAGATGGTGATAAAATTTGGTTACATATTGATAGGATAAGCTTTGGAAAACAAGATTATGAGCTCAAGCCCATCAAATGTGTGGGCCTTACCCTCTTTTGCAAAACAAAGATCAAAGTGTTACTACAAAACCTTGGAAGACTTGAGGTTGAAGGAGTTTCACTGGTATCAAGTTGAACATGTTTATTTTCAGTTGATGGCAACTGTTTATAGTTCTTTGAACCTTAAAATATGAGGAAACCAAAGCACATGGGTGGAAAATATGATGCTCTCATAAGAAAAAAACTCGGATGTTGGAAGAGATACCTCTAGGGAAGAAACCCATTAGCTACAAATGGATTTATAGGACAAAATATAATACATGTGGTTCATTGAACAAACAAAATGAAAGGCAAATTGCTAGCAGTTTTGCTTTGTAGAAAGTAGTGCAAAAGGAAAGGCAAATTGCCAGCAATTTTGCTCTGTAGAAAGTAGTGCAAAAGGAAAGGCAAATTGCCAGCGGTTTTGCTTTGTAGAAAGTAGTGTATTATGAAAAAAACTGCTCCTCCAAGTAAGTTGGTCCCAATTAAATTGGTGACATCAATGCCAACATTCTTTTGGTGTAAGATTTATAAAATGAAAGTAAATAGTGCATTCATAGATGACAATTTGGAGGAGAAAGTGTCGGCACAAGGGTTCCAACATGCCAACAAGGAACATTTGGTATGTGCACTGATAAAGCTCTTTCTGATTTGAAACAGGGTCTAAGAGCCTAGTATACAAAATTTTACCAACACCTTATACAAGATCTGGATTCAAAAGAACACTTTTTAATCCAAACTTCTATGTTAGAAATATGGATGATGATTTTAGTAATTGTAATGGTTTATCTAGATAACACAATCATCACAAGTAGAGAGGTCAACAGAATTTAGAAAGTAGTCTTATTTGGGTTCAACTTTTGACATGTGTCATTTAAGCCTCCTTCATCTCTTCCTAGGTGTAAACTTTTGAAAAATTAGTGGCAGTTTGTTTGTATTATAGAGTATACCAATAATTTGCTATAGAAATTTAGGTTGGTTGATTATAAATTAGTGACAATACCTATGGATATTGGACCGAAATAATCAGCCCCAACCAAATTAGAAGTGGTAAATGGATCAGCATACAAACAATTGGGGGGGAAATTGATCCATCTCACAGCCACCACCCCGGTTTTGACCTTTGTAGTTGATTACATTTCCATATTTTTGACAGCTCCCAAGGCTGATCATTGGATGGATGCCAAGAGAAACTTAAAGGATGTCAATGGTATCTTGAAATTTTACATCATGTATGGCAGAAAAGAGGATTTTAGACTCTTAAGTTACAGACATTTAGACAAAGTGCAGCTGATAACAGGAACTCCACCACAGGGTAGATTTTCAGCCTCGATACAAGTGTAGTTTCATAGCTGACTAGGCATCATCATCATGCAGTCTCATTTTCCTCTAACATAGAGTACAATACAGTACTTATAAGTTATTATAGCAAGCGGGGAAGTGAGGGAGAAAGATACTTATTGATCTAAGAAAGATACTTTTTGATCCTACAACACTTTAGTACAATCACAAAGAACTTATTTTTCATAATCGACAAAGCATGTAAAAGTGTATTATCACTTCATCTGACAGCTAGTGGAGAATAAAGAAATAACAGTACCATACATTACAACTAGGGAGTGAAATGTTGATATATTAACAGAGCCTCTTGGTCTAGACAAACTTGTGTAGTTTAGATATAACCTTGGTGTAATTTCTAGTGTGACCATAACAGAGATGTGACTATCAAGCACTCCACTTATGTTAAACGCAATGCCACAATTAATCACATTCTTGAATGTGTCATAGATTGCATAACTAAATACCATATATTTCACATGTCACCTTCTCCAGATCTCCATTGACCACCTTCTGGAATGGCTCTTTCACAATTAAATCAAACCTTGAATTTATGTCTAAACTTAACAACTGTTTAATTAACTACAGGTTAGCCTCTTAAACACATATTTGCTTTTAAGATTTCTTATTTTTCTAGTCAAAAGGATTCTGTTTTCACTTTCATCATTTCAGGAAGTTTAACCTACTATTCTATATATTTTCAATATTTCATAGAAATCTATATTCTAAGTAGATGAGGTGAAAATCTCCAATAACCTCAAATATTTGATCAAGAGTAGTGAGAAAATCACATTGGTCACAACATATTTTCATGTTGGTCAAGGGTCAAGATATCAAAGGTAGTGTGTTATGTTGCGCTAAACACAACAATAATGGCACTTGCAAGAGATGCAGTTAACAAACATAATGCCCTCTGCAACATTTTCTGAAATTTAATATTCTCTGATTCCACATTGGAGGAAATTAGAAATTTCACCACTACACCCTGTCTGTGTACAGGTTCTACCAGTTCCATTATACCACTGACAGAGCAAGTAAACAATTGAGATTAGATTCCAACTAATTACTCAATTAATTGTGAAATCATCTGTGGGTGCATCCATTGATTCAACAAACTATTACTTGACGGAGTAAACCCACCCAACAGTCATAAATTGATAGTAGTATGTAGAATGTGATTACAATGGAGCATTTGGGACTTGGAAAAGTGTTGGAATTTTTGGGTTAGAGGGTGGATTTTTTGGGTGCTCATTGAAGAGCTGCTAAGTATGGAAACACTGATAAATTTGGGAGAGCATTGATTATACAAAGAGAAAATCATGTGGAAGAGGCATGTTTAGTTGTAGATATATTTCTTTCAGACATGGTTGGTCTTTACAGAATCACGGTTACATAATGGATATCCCAAGGATCCAGGGTACTGTATTTTCACAATAGTCTAGTTCCAACTACCCCAGTGAACAACCTTGGGGTTAACTGGTATAGAACCTTGAACATTTAGTAGGAATGTGGATGGGTTAAGTAGTGGGAATGGTTGAATTATTTGTTTCATGTGTTGCTGTCAGATATTATGTAAGGTTAGGTTTTCATAAAATCGCATTGAATGTCTTTTTAATTTTAGATATTCATTTACAGTTTCTTTGGTAGTATGAAGAAACAACTGAAGACACTGTCAGATATTATGTAAGCTTATATTTTCATAAAATTACATTGACCATCTTAAGCTTATATTTTCACAAAATCACATGTATTGTCTTATGAAGATAAAAAAAAAATATTGAGATGAGGTCTCAACAAAACCTTTACTCAACAAATATATGTTTTAAAGATCAACGTAGCATTGGTATGTCTGGCTGAGCACATCTCTTATGTTTGCAGGATCAATCTGATTTTCCTCAGAAATGAAAGCTCGACATGATGATTGTGAACATTTTGAAATATTTCCTCCTGGGCATGTATATTCCAACAAAACAAGTATTATATATATTCCAAAAAAGTAGGTATCGCCAACCTTTGCCAACACAATGCTACTTTTCATCTATTGGATGTATCAAAACCCCCTTTAGCTTATCCATCATTTAATGCATGTATCATAATTCCCTTCATCTTTTTTAGTAGAAACATGTAAAACCATGAAATTTTTGGAGTAATTTTATGAAGAATAACAATAAGAAAGAAATATTATAGCAACAATGAGAGTAGGACCATACTCTGAAGCATCATAATAACTTTCTTGGAAATCAGACATCAAACATATTGGTTAAATGGCTGCTGCAGGAAGCATGTGAAGATGGTACAACCCACCTTGGTATTTGGAAGCTATACCATCTACTCCGTATGATCCCTTTGCTCTTCGACAATCATTTGAGTGTGTATGAGACCAACTATATTATTATATTGTGTTTGCAACTGAGTAAGCATTCTTAGTAACATAAAAATCTTGAGAATTTAGATGAAACATTATATTCTATGATTATGATTTTGATTTCAAGCTGGTGAAGTTTGTTAAATTTTGCAAGTTAGATGAGTTTTAGTACCAGTAATAAAATTCAATACATGAACATATAAAGAACTGAGGTAAACTTCAAACTGTAATAAAACATAACAACATAACTTTCATTTCTTTCAACTTTAATGCTCTGCTGGTCACTGCGTTAAAGTTGATCATTGAAATGTTTCATCAACTGTCATGTACATAAAAATAATAAATAACATGTGCAGTAAACTAAATCTCAAGTAAACTACAGAAGATAAAGAATCTTAACCATTGTTGGATCCACCTTATACTCAGTTAGATCTGAGTTTGATCTTGTCACTGAAAGGACAAGTCAAACTAGTTGAACCATATACGTACCTTGAGAGAGAGAGGGAGTAAACAGACCTTAGTTTCTTCAATCAATTTAGTAGTGCAGTCAAGGAGAATCACACAGATGCACTTAGAGTGAAAGATGTGTAGTCAAGCACTCTACCAATAGAGACACGATGAACAAATTCCTGAAACCAGTCAGGGTGGATCAAACACAAAGACTCAGCCTGTGCAGAGAATAGATCATAGTAAATCCCATGCAGAATAAAACAGAGGTAAAATCCACAGACTGCTGCAGCCTAGACCGAGTAATCCAGGAAGATCGGTGAAGACCAGGAAGAGTGATCCCGAGAAGACAATCTGTGAGAAAAAAACCAACAATCAAAATCCAAGCCCATGAAGGTAAGCCATAAGCCAGGTCGTGAAGAAAAAGCAGCAATAAAAAATCCAATCCTGTGGAGAAAACCGTGAGCCAGGCTGTGAAGGAAAAATAACAGTAAAAAAATCCAATCCTGTGGAGAAAACCGTGAGCCAGGCCGTGAAGGAAAAATAACAGTAAAAAAATCCAAGCCTGTGGGGAAAACCGTGAGCCAGGCCATGAAGGAACACGGCAATCAAAAATCCAAGCCTATGGAGAAAACCTTGAGCCAGGCCGTGAAGGAACACAACAATAAAAAATCTAAGCCCGTGGAGAAAACCGTGAGCCAGGCTGTGGTGGAAAACAACAGTAAAAAATCAAGCCCATGGAGAAATCCGTGAGCCAGGCTGCGGTGGAAAACAACAGTAAAAAATCAAGCCCATGGAGAAAGCCGTGAGCCAGGCCGTGGTGGAAAACAACAGTAAAAAAATCAAGCCCGTGGAGAAAACTGTGAGCCAGGCCGTGGCGGAAAACAACAGTAAAAAATCAAGCCCGTGGAGAAAGCAGCCGTGAAAAATCAAGATTAGAATCCAAGCCTGTGGAGAGAGCAGCCGTGAAAAATCAAAATCATAAAATCGCAGAGCTTATAGAATGATAAATCAAGAAGCTCAATTTATAATGTTTTCAAGTTAAAAAGCATGGTCCAATGATATACAAAGGATGGTTCACATAATCGTAAAATAACTTAGGGTAAGATAAAGTGGCTCAATAATAATTATAAAATAACTTAGGGTAAGATAAAGTGACCCAATAATAGAAAGTCAAAGTGTCTCAAACATGAGATAAAACTAAAAGGTAAAAAAGACTCTTTATTAATAAAATCATAAATGATTTTATTAATAAGACTATAAAATAATTAATCAAATAATTTATAACAAAGTCATAAAATAAGAGTCTAAAGGTCCACCATAAAGTGAAAAGTCCAAAACCATAAGTGAGTTAAAGGGTATTTTTAACAAAACATAAGGTAACCATAACAATGCTAGGTCCAAAGGTCTTTAATAACCAATTAGGTACATACACTCCATAAAGTAGGAGGCATCATAATCAAAGGTGCACACAAGTGAGAGTGCTAGGACCAAGTAAGAATAGGACCATGAGTCAACAACTACAAGATCAAAGTGAACCAAGAAATCAAATAAGACCAACAAGACCAAATACTTTTCTCTCTCTCAAGGTACATAGTTTTATATATTTTGTCATCACTGTATAAGGGGGAATATCCAAACGAATGGTACAATCCTTTTGTCCTTGACACTACTCCTAAAGGTTAGGTACTAGGGACATCGTCAAGGGGTGGCCAGTCCCTTGATAATCAACCTAGCAATAACCGATTAGGAGAGGGGACATCATTTTCTTCCATTCTTAATGAATGGCTTTCAGCCTTAGGCTGAGTTTCAGTTTCACATTGAATCAAGTTGATCAATCCCTGGACCCTAACCGGGTCCTCCATTCTCTTGCAGAATGGTTCTCAGTACTAAGCTGAGTTTCAGTCTCACACTGAAATATGATCAACTGCCTGCAGTACCTACTTGGACATCGTGTCCCTGGTGCTATACCATAATATATCTCTGCCTCTACCTACAGGATATACTTGGACATCACATCCTTGGTCCATGACCAAAATACCCTAGAGGCATATAGGGGCCCTAGCCACATGCTAGGGGCTTTGCCATGGCATCAACCTACTTGGTCCAAGACCAAGAACCCCAGGAGACTATTGGGGGCCCTAGGGTACCTTCTAGGGTCTTACTCTGTCCTATTCAACTGACTAGGAAACCATTCTCTGAGAATGGGTCTCGTAGCTGCACTATCTTTAACAAAGTTTAGGGCTTAAACCCAACTAGATGCCTTGTTAGGCACTCACAATCTCACTGGTGGCTTGGAAGTCAGCACCAACGAAAATTGTTTAGCATATAGTTTTTGAGCTATTAAGCTATATGGTCTTTATTCAACATATCGTTATTGAGCAACTAAGCTTATATTAAACATGTATTTATTTTAGAATTATGTGCTCCCCTGTATCCTCTTAGGATGGCCTGTTGAAATTGACTTTCGTACTCTTGCAATAGGACAATGCAATCCTTCTTTGTGAGTCTTTATCCCTGGGTATCTAAGTCCTAGTGCACTCTTAGGATGCCTTGTTGAAATTGGGTTTCACATCTTTGCAATAGGATAATGTTACCCTTCTTTGTGTTGAATTTTAGTATTAGCATATAACTTTAAAAATTTGCAGATAAACTTAAACAAATAATAAGTGCAATAAAAACACATTCACCACATCGGCACAAAGGACACAAGATTTTTCATTGGGGGAACCTTCAAAGTATAAAACCCCCAAAAATCATTAGTAGCTCATCTCGTAAATGAGATGACTTAGGAAATTCTTCAAAAAGTTCTTCAAACCCAGATCTGGATTTTAACCACTGTTACACTAAAAAGCTTAGCAAAAAATTCAAAGTAAGGGTTTCAAACCCTAGGTACTCAATTTCCAGATCTGCCCATAATTAGTCAAAACTGTCAACATAAATGATCAGATCTGTTTTGGGCAAATTAGGGCCTGCATAGGAACAAAAAGCAGACTGCCCAGAAAACACAGGCTGCCCGAAATTAGCTTTTACCTGCCCAGATTTTATCAGCTGCCCAGAAAAATCATTCACTGTCTTCTCGTGATAGTCTGTGACTGTTGGGCTAATGTCTGCTACTGTTGAGGTGGCTGGGCTGCCCCAATGTAGACTAGGCCCAAGCTTTAAGGCCTTCCCAAGACCTCTCGAGGTCTACTCTTTATCATCCCGAGGTCTGTACAGACAGTCCGAGTCTGCTATTTAGCATCTTGTGACTGTAACAAAAATTCGGAGCTTCTAAGGTAGCTTTTGGGCTCTTTGTGGAAGGTTTGATATACTCCTGAGCTTAGTGGTGGGGCCCACCGAGTTTCCCTAGGTGTTGATATGGCTGTTGGTGAGGAGGACAACTACGAAAATGAAGAAGTTGTTGAGATGAAGGTAAAACTGCCAGGGTGCTGAGAATAAGTTTGCTGTAGAAAAACCCTAGCTAAGGGTTAGCTGAGAGAGATGGGTGCCCAACTGGAAAAACATAAGACAATCTTCAATGGAACCTTCCACAAATAGCAGCTTCACCTGTGAGAGAAAACTTGAATGAATAATGAGAAGACTTGATCTTCTTTTATAGTCTTCATTCACCTGTAAATGGACCAAAATTAGAAAAGATAAAATAATAATATTTTAATCTTTTCCTAATTTCACTTTTACCTTCTTACCAAAAAGGTCTTTTTATTTATCTTTGACTTTTACCAAAAGTCCTTATTTAATTTTGACTTTCACCTATGGTACAAAAGTCCTTATTTATTTTTGACTTTTGACTTTAGCCTTTTTCCAAGTACCCCTGTGGTCTTTTTTATTCCAAAAGTACATCATCATAAACCAAGCCAGTTACTAATGCTTTTATCTCACACTCCGTGTGACACCTGGATCTGGTACTAGGGTAACTTAACCAAGGGTAGCGAATCCTTGGAGAAGTACACCAAGCCCATAGATCAAGGGTCGGAGTGCCACACATGCCTAGACCTAGTCTAGGGCTTACAGTGCCTTCCTAGTAATAGACTAGGTGCCTCCACTCTCCAAGAGAGTGACTACTCAAAATTAAGTTAAGTCTACCAATACTAGACTGGTGCACATCGTGGTCTCAGACCAAATGTCTACCATTCAACAAAATGGTCACTCAACATTGGTTTGAGTCTACACAGGGTAGAACTGGGTCTATATCGTTGTCCTAGACCAGATATCTACCATTAAACAAAATGGTCACTCAACGTTGGGTTGAGTCTTCACCGTGGTCCCGGACTAGGTGGTCCCATTCTCCTAAGAGAAGGGTTGTCAATGCTGCTCAAAAAAATCAACACTTTGAAGTCTTTATCCCTTGGAATCTAAGTTCACGCCATGTATATAGTTCTCTCTATTAGATTCCATGCCTTTCATCATCAACATGCATTTTTCTTCTTGATTTGTAAGTTTTTTTTTATTGATCCATGGAGAGGAAGAGATGCAAAACCCAACGCCACACTACTAAATATTCACCTTAACATATGATGCACCTCTCCCAAGCATTAATTAATGATGCTTTACCAATACACCATGGGGTAATCCCCAATCATTAACAACATGCATGACCTTTACGATTTTCTGCATTTGTTTTCCCATTTGTTGATATGTTGCTAATTTCATTTCCTTCACTAATTCAGGCCATGATTAAAAGACTCATGTTAGATGTTCCTTTTGGAGCTTTGTTATTGGGAGGTTTTGCATTTTTCTTCCATGATTAAAAGACTCATGTCAGATGTTCCTTTTGGAGCTTTGTTATTGGGAGGTTTTGCATTTTTCTTCCGTGATTAAAAGACTCATGTCAGATGTTTGTTTTGGAGATCTGTAGTTCCACACAATGATATTTATCCTCTTGTATTTATTAAACACAAAGAGTGATAAATATACCATGAGGTGCACTTAGTAGATCTAGGATTAAACCTTCAAGTGCATTTAATATATTTAGAGTTAAGATGGTCCCATTCTATTTAAAAAATAAGTTTTTAACTAGGTCAATGTATGTGTATTTGTGTTTCCAATGAAAATCTCGCAGGATTCCCCCCTCTTTCCCTATATATCTAGATAGAGGTGTCTGAACTATCTTGACCCCTCTTTTTCCCCTCTTTTCTGCATGACCCCAAAATTCTTGACATGCTGAATCAATGACTTTGGCTCGAGTGAAGGGTACATTCTTGCCAAGGTACATGAAGGGCTTGGTGCTCTTGATTAAATGCCAATATTTTTGGTCAACCCTTGTATAAAACCAAGTCAAACCAAATAAAAATGGATAGATTTGGTCTTGGAAACACTTTGTACACACGTGAATATGGCCTCAAAATAATTTTCCAGCAATATGAACTTTGAAGTAATACTTCATCTATTGGAATTTGCTACAATACTTCTAAACTTTGTCAAGGTTATGCTTGGCCAAACTTACACCTATTACCTTATTTCAGACCAACTACACCTACCATGTGCATCTTGTGAAACCAAGTGCAGTTTTGTCCCTTTTCCCAAAGCCTTTTCTTTCCTTCTGCTCTTCCCACTCTAGAAAATTCATGGAGATTTTATGTGAAACATATCTTGTCATCCCCAGCCTTATAACAAATTTTTGAAATGATACTTTTGACATTCATGGTAGATTGCATATGACACTTCTTTTATCACCCCCACCACGTAAATTTTTGAAATAATGCTTCTCATTTAGCCGTCTAGAGCCTGCTTGCTTTGTGCAGCTAATGGCATAAGTTTAGTGAACTTCCACAAACCAGAATGTATTTCTTATGGATGAGGTGTCTTGACTCTTGATGGAAAATGTGTGACAGATTAAATATTTGGCAAAGTTCTCCTTTCTAAAACCCACAATCCTAAAACTATGGTTCAGTTTTAGAATCAAACTGAACTATTTACTACTAAGGCCATGCTAAATAGTTCAAACTTCAGTTTGGTCTCAGTTTTGAACAAATAGCACAACTCAGACTCAAAACTTATTCACACAACCTTTCTGAAGTTTAATGCATTTACTGTTCAAGAATTCCAATTCCATATTAAACTGTAAAATTATTAACTCAACTAAATGGTATAATAGAAATATCTTTCGCTTACCCTATTCTGGTAATATAGCAAGGGGATCCATTGATATCAATCATTCGAAAACTACTGAAGTATAATTTGCTCAAATATTCTTTTGTTAGTTTCTAAAGCATTGGGGTAGCAAGAGGACCCTGTATTAAAATAAAATCCATCTTCACTTCTTTCTCCTACCAAAGGAAAACAAACAAGTTCTATAAAGAATAAAACAATAAAAAATAATGTCAAGCATGTCAAACAATCAAGAAGAGTAAGATGAAAACCAAAAACATATCTTAAAGGCCCATGAAACTTACTAATAGAATCCATTTAATCATATACAACCAATTTCTATGTAGTTAGCCATGTATCACAGCTACAATTACAACACTTGACATACAGACAATTAAACAAGTTTATTAGGAGATGCTACAAACCACATAATATGATTTACAGAGCATTAGCAAGGCTATGGTTTGTAGACTCTTCCTAGGTAAACCCAGCAGCTAGCAAGTGGAAGTGATGATCGTTGTGAATCTTTGGAGCATTAATCAGGAAAACAATATCGGTACAATCAAAATGATGGCAACTATTCATTGTTTACAGTTCCACCTGATTCTGCAAATATGATAACATTGGCACTGCTGATTACAAGATCTGTGTTATGATCTACAAAATACAAAATGCCATGGTGCACTTTGGAAGGTTATGGAAAGACAGTTTCAAACTCTAATTATGATAGCCTACTGGATTGAAAAGTGATTTGCAGTAGATTAGGTTGGTGGCCCCATTTAATTCACACCTGTGCAGCAGATGATTTCATTGATTCAGACTCCCCGGACTAGTAGACTGATTTCAGCTATTGTCGGCTGCATATTCAGTGTCCTTGTCGATAAAAGAAAAAACCAATATATGATCTTAAACACTTAGTACTATGAAGCCAGTTCATCTCCTGTATACTAAGAATATTTGGACAGCAATATAACCATGTAGCTGGTTCAATCACTAGCACATAAAGTTTATATCAGCTAGGTCCTAGCAAGTTAAAATTGTGATAGTGAGGTAGCTAATTATTGATGTGTAGAGATGTAAATTGACAGATTGAGATATAGAGTGATGTCCATCAGATTGAGGAGTAGAACTATGGCTGCCCTTGTGCATTTCAATATATGGGTTAGGTCCCATAATTTTTCCCCATGCTACACCTATTCTCTTTAGTGAATATACCACCATCTTATAGTATTAAGCAAGTGTGTTTGTGATCTAGGTCAATCTCATGCAAGCAAGCAAACACACATTACTACTAGTGATGCAAAGTCTCAACCCTAAGTTCAATGGATATGCCATGTGTTGAATGGACAATGATTGTGGTGGCAGAGATGTAGTTTAGTTAGGGAGTGCATGCAAGTATGTGTCAACAGCAGTTGCAAGTGTAGGTTACCTCAAAAATAGGGTGTAACCATTGGAAAGGGACAAATTGGTCATGTTTGAATGCATCACAGTTGGTATAGCGCTTTGGAATGTTCTATTTTAGGTTAGTGTATTCCTTCTTGCCTAAAAATAGTTTGCATGCATTCCATAAACCACGCTTAAAGATTCATGCTCGAAGGGACACTTAATCAGTACATTCGTTGATCTTAAGGATGAGTTGTCTGAGGGTGAGTATTTGTATATGTAACTATTTTCAAATAAGTGTGGGGTGAGTAATCCATGCATAAGCACAACACCCTTGAACATGAGTAACACAAAACATTAACAAGGAGATCTGGATGACCTAGCAGCCTTTTAGCGGTTTCATAACAAGTGTGCTATCCAAACATCAAACATTCTAGAGTTCAGACACTGTAATGACAATTTTCGCTGGCAGACTTGGTCATAATAGCCTATACATGCATTCTTAGGTCTAGGGTGCACTTTCCTAGGTCAATCAAGGTCTATAAGAACAATAGATTTTATTGTAAATGGGTTGGATCTAAATATTTTTCCGTTGTAGTTCCAGAGGTCGACAGTTGAATAAAGTGAGAATAATTGATCCACCTATTGTATTTTCCTGCTTTTTATATGCTCAATGCTAGACTAGTGTATATTTTTCCTTTTTAGTTCAAGTTGTTAAGATCAGTTTGCAGATCTAGAGAGTTTTTACTTCTGATTTGCCTAAACTAGTGCAGGTTTCAGTGAGCCATCCAAACCCAAAATGATTTATAGAGTGGATAAATCCAATCCTTAGCCTCCTAATAGTAGCCAGGGCAAGGTTTTCATTAGTACCAAACCCAAGTTGAGTCATATTTTGTTTCTATGGAAAGATTCTTCAATTTCAGAAGCCCCTCGATTATTCTCCATTTCCCTCTAGAGTCTTAGACTGTGTTACTGGGGAGAGGAAGCGAAATTGAGAAGCAGAAATGGGAGCGGGAGCAAAAAGTGAAATTTTTAAAAGCTTCCGGTTTGGAAGCATTTATATATATATATATATATTGATGCATATATGTCAAAAAATGCATGTAGAATGTAGAATTATTTATTGAAAGCATAAAAGCATGAAATAAACCATAATACCGTATAACATCATTCATTAATCATCAATCATATAGAGTGTACCGTCATGTGTTATTATTATAAATACAGTACAAAACTATGGGGAGGAATTTCACATGTGCTGTATAGTAACTACAGTCATTTGTATTATTACATATACAATACAAAATTGTCAAGTCTCCAATAAAAAAAAAAGTGGGTGAGCGATCTATTTAGTCTTAGACTAAGTCCCCCAACAGAGATAAGGATAAATTTCAAAGTTTACTAGAGTAAAAAATATAAATGTACATATATAATATAGGTTCACTCATATTACTAGACTGAGTCTCATCAATTCATCCCTGCTTAGAGAAAATCATCCCCAATTTCCACTAAAGATAGGGAAGTTGTTGCCTATATGTTGATTGCAGTAACCATTAACCCTGAGTGGGAAACATGCATTTGCAGCACACCAAGTAGGTAGTGATGTGACACTACCTAGTGGATCCAGTGTGGACATCAAAAAGAGTATCTTCAGGAAAGGGAAGTTGAAAATCTGGAATTGTGACCTCCAGATCTGTGACTGGACACATCCTTTAAATGAGGTGGTTATCACTTACACTAGTTGAAATTCACCACATCATGGATGCCTAACTGTGGTAGAAGGTCCAACTTGAAAGCAATGGCACCCATTTGTTGATTTTTGAAGCAATGCTTGTCCAAATGCAACCAAGCTCAATCACCAACTTGAAAATGTACAGCGACTTGATGTCGGTTGTATAGTGCTTTGTATTTAGCATGTGTCTGTTGAAGGATGTCATGAACATTACTTTGGATCTTGACCAAGTTCTACGCAAAATAAGCTTTGTGTTACTGCTTCTGCTGGTGGGATGTGGATGGAGTTGGGAGAGCAACTGGAGCCAAGAGGTTGAAAGCCAAAACAAATATCAAAAGGAAAAGTGTCTTATAGAAGAGCAACTTTGTTGTAACTATGTTGTAAAATATGTAGGTATTGATCCCATTATTTGTTTTATTGATGGTAGAGGCAGAGAGCATGAACCAAGATTATGTTACACTACCTTAGTTTGGCCATCAATTTGTGGATTGAATGTAGTAGAGAACCTATGCTGACAACCTAAAGGCTTCCATGAGGATTTTCCAAATCACTGGGAAATCTGGAGTAATGATCAGAAATGTTGGTCAATGGCAATCCAAAATGGCCCCAAACAGGCTAGAAGATATCCAAGCCCTATAGGGAGCTGGAAAATACTGGTACAACCCAAGCTTCATGTTGGTAGGTTTGTTTTGGCTACAATTTGAACAACTCTAGATGTAATATTTGACTTCTTTCCACATGGAAGACCAAAAGAAGTACCTTTGCAGGTGCAACATAATTTTCTGCACACCAAAATGTCCTCCATGGGATGAAGAATGGGCCTCCTTGATAAGCAGAAGGAAAGTTGATATAGCTGGAACACACAATTGATTTAGCTTGTAAAGAATGCCATCTTGATCTTTGTAGTCTAGGAAAGGGCTTAGATTGACGACAGTGGGCTGTTGGATGGCTTCCATGACCAAACCAAAGTAAAGTATCACCTGATCAAATGTCTAAGACATATTTTATACCTATATTAAGATGTAATAAATTGGCCTTAATGGATACATGTGTCCTCTACTGTAGAGCATCTACTTTACTATTCAAGAAATAATGTTCTAACTTCTAATCACTAATTTTGGAAGGCATATAAAGTTGGTGACAAGTGGTTTCTACATGGAGGATGTTTTGATATTTGTGGTCTATTGTGGGACAAAATAATTAATTAATTATCTCCCTCTTTCTTGGGGATAATAATAGTCTCCTTACAAATGGTAAACCTAGCCTTCCCACTTTATTTGTTTTTCCATTAAGTAATGTTAAAACACCATTTCGAACTGGTTGGTCATTCTAAAAATTTTAATTGGTCATGCATACATGTCTAGATTCTATAGGGTCAGAGGTCCTACACAACATATCAATAACAATTTGACTCCCAACTTTGTAAACAGTTAGGAAATGTACCAGAAAAGAATGTACGAGATTGTTTAATAAAGGAGGTTAAGATTCAGAATGCTACATTAAAATGTTGAAATGCACACTGAAATAACTAGAGCCAATAGTTTAGACAATAGCTTTATTAAGATGAAATGTACCATCTGGAAACAACATTAACTAAAATAATTTTGACTTCATGTATCTTGTTCTGTGCACTTAAATATTTTCAATCCAGATTTTGTTAATAACCTTATTTTTGCTGTAAAAGAGAACATCTACTTATTTAGTTGTCAAAGAGAGTATCTGAACGTCTCAATAAAGTCTTCAAGAGGCTATTAAAATAGGATGCTTAATCAAGTGCACTAACATGGTGAAACTATAGTTTTCAAGCTGTGCTCAATTTATTTCATTCACCAAGATTTTTTTTAATATAATCAAAAGTTCACTTGTGTAGACGAATTTATTGCCTTCATCACAATCAGTGTTTTACTGTTGTCCATGTAAATCCAGAGGTCTCACCAAAACTGAACAACCTATACCTTGCATGATGAAAATTGAAACAACAACTAGACTTCAGGTGAGGCTTAAAGAATCTTGAGGTAGGAATCTTCCTTTAATAACCATTCATGAGTGTTTCTCTTACCATCCCATTGCTGAACAAAATCACATAATCAATGAATAGCAACATTTATGTAGCAACACACAAACCTCAATTGGATCCTACAACTATTTCTTAAACACATTCCTTATTCTTTGTCCTTCTCAAGTTTAGGTTATTAGGTATGCCTCAATACATTATCTTGTTCTCTAAGACCCTTTTGTGAACCACTTTAATAGATTATGTAATTGTTTAGGATATTTTGTTGCCTAATCATGGTAGATTTTTGTGCTTATTAATGTGTTTAGAAAAAATGAATTGGATTTTAAGCATGACTATATTTGCATCGTATTGTCTTTTATTAGAATTACAAATGATGAAATTTGTGTCAATATTTCTCCTCTTCTCGATTCTTAAAGGGTGATATCTTAATGGAAGAGCACTTGCCTTACAAGCAGGAGGTTGGTGGTTCGATTCCTCCATGCCATAATGATATTGCAAAGTATTTCTAAAGGTAAAAAATGTAGTAGTGCAAGATGGATGCAATATTAGACAACACTAAATGCAACACATGATGTAAAAGTGGACATCACACCAAACACAAAAGTGGATGTTATGTCAGACACAAATGTGGACACAAAATGGATGTCACACTAAACACAAAATTGGATGCAAAAAGCAACTCGACACTAGGCACAATTAATGACTCAAAAGTAGATGCAATACTAGGCCCAAAACTAGACGCAACAATAGATGCAAAAATGGACTCCTAACTAGATGTAAAATTGGACATTAAATTGAGCACAAAATATGGTGTATCGATGGACATAAAAATAGGCATAACATCAAGTGAAAAACTAGAATCAACACTTGAAGCAAACAAAAACTTAAAACGAGACACAATATTGGATGCAAGATGAGACAAAACATTGGATGTAAAACTAGACGTAATAGTGAATGCAAAATGGGATGCAACATTGGACACAAAACTAGATGCAATATTAGATACAAACATGGGCTCAAAACTAGGCACAACACTGGGTGCAACATTCGGCTCAAACAGATGCAAAAAAGACATCGACCAAGATGCAACACTAGGTGCGAACCTAGATGCAAAATATGACGTAAAACAAGCTGAAACATTAGGCACAAACATGGATACAAAAAAAGAAGTAAAACAAGATGCAAAATTAGATGCAAAAAGGGATGCAACATTATAAGTAAAATTGGATGCAAAACTAGATGCAATATTGGACCCAAATTTGAATGCAACGATAGATGCAGAATTGGACACATAATTTGATGCAAAACATGGTGCAAAATTGGGTGCAAGACTCAATGAAAAAAAAGGAGCAAAATAAGACACAACATTGGACGCAAAACTGAGCGTCAAATTTGGTGCAAACAAGGATGTAATGAATGACACAAAAAAAGATGCAAAATTGGGCGCAAATAAGGGTGTAACAAAAGATGCAAAAAATTGGGCGCAAAAATGAACGCAAAAATGGATTTAAAAAAGGACGGGAAAAAAGATGTAATAGACGGTGTTTTACGAAATTGTACAATAGCACCAGGTTTAGCACCAGATTGTTCACCACAATTGGGAAATAATTACACTAAAATCTGACGCTAAATTCGACGCTAAATCCAGGTTTTGTTGTAGTGTAATATACTTGTAATCAAACTGCAAAACCACTTGTTAGATGATTCAATTTATTCATAAAGACATAAAAGAAAAAGAGTCTTGTGTAAACAACCTATTAGGAATGACTCTTATTTATTCAAAGCAACAAGCACATATTTACATATATACAAGTGATAATAACCCAAAATATTTTTCAAGGATCAGGAGGAGGAGGAATAGCTCCCCCTTCAACTAATTCCATTTCATTTTGCTGCAAAACATTATGTATGAAATCCTGTTTAGATGTTAGTTGGTGATAGAGCCTAAGTCTGTGTCCATTTACTACAAAGGAAACTTCTGAGCCATCAGTTGTTTTAATTTTTACTGATCCATTGTCAAAAGCTATAACTACTTCATATGGACCCATCCAATGGGTAGTTAATTTTTCTTTAAAATTTTTAAACCGTGAATCAAATAGTAGTGCCCAATCTCCAGTATTAAACTGTTTTTGCTTAATAAATTTATCATGCCATTTTTTTCGTTGATTCTGTATTAAAATCATTCTTTGTAGTGCATCTTGTCTAATTTCGTCTAACTCATTAATCTGCAATATTTGTTGTTTCTGTGCTTCATCCAAATTCATGCCTAATTGTGCTGCCATACGAAAGGTTTTAACTTGAAATTCAATAGGTAAAAGGACTTGTTTACCATACACTAACTCATATGGGGTAAGTCTGGTAGTGTTTCTCCATGTTATCCTGTAGGCCCATAAAGCCTCTGGGAGTCTATCTGCCCAATCCTTATGATGTAAGTGAATGGTCTTAGTTAAAATGGCTTCTAATACTTTATTAGTTTATTCCACCTGAACATTAGCCCGAGGGTGATAAGGTGAATATTTGCAATGTCGGATACCATATTTCATAGTAAGTTCTTTCATTAATTTAGAAGTAAATTAAGTACCTTTATCTGTGACAATTTCTCTAGGTACACCAAACCGGGTGAATATTTCTTCATATATAAATTCTACCACCAATTTCTCTGTGGCTCTAAATAAGGCTTTAGCTTCTACCCACTTGGTGACATAGTCTGTGCAAACTAAGATATATTTCTTTTTACGATACATGGGAGAAATTGGTCCTACAAAATCAAGAGCCCATTTCTCAAAGGGTTCAATCATAATTTGGGGTTGTAAAGGCATTTGATCAAATGACGTAGGTCTACCCATTATTTGGAAACTATCACATCCTTTAACATATTTAGCAGCATCCTTAAAAATTATTGGCCAATAATAACCATAATGTAATACTTTATATGCCTTTCTCTTATCCGAAAAATGCCCTCCAGTACATGGTACATCACGGCATGCATGGAGGATGTCTGTCATTTCATCCTCCCGCACACATCGTCAAATAATAAGATTTGGACCAGTGTGGAAGAGATCATTATCAACCCAAGAATAATTAGAACTTTGAACTATAATACAACGCTTCTCATGTGGAGACAAATGGTTTGGTATTTTCCTAGTTGCTAGATAATTGGCAATATCTGCAAACCAAGGGGTTTGAACAGATACAAAAAATAGATGTTCATCAGGAAAAGTGTTGTCAACTGGTTTGGTACCATATTCATGTTGAATACGGGAAAGGAAATCTGCTACGATATTTTCTTTACCAGGTCGGTCAATGGCGGTAACGTTGAATACAGGAAAGGAAATCTGCTACGAGATTTTCTTTACCAGGTCGGTCAATGGCGGTAACATTAAATTATTGCAATAAAAGAAGCCACCGGGTCACTGTAACATTGGTAATTGGTTTATTCATTAGAAATATAATGGCAGACTGATCAATATGCACAAAAACTTCATAACCAGTGATATAATGATGAAATTTATTAATAGAATAAACTACTGCCAAAAATTCCTTTTTCAGTAACAGTATAATTTAATTCAGCAGGGGTCAATTTATTGCTAATAAAATAGATGGCGTAAGGTGCTTGTCCTTATTTTTGGCCGAGGACTCCTTCTATGGCCATATCAGAGGCATCAGTAGATATGTGAAAAGGGAGGGACCAATCGGGACCCCTAAGTATTGGTGCCACCGATAATTTAGCTTTTAGGATTTCAAAAGCATTTTGACAAGATTCTGTTCACTGGAATTTTGAATCCTTTGTAAGTAACTTAAACATTGGTGCATCTATTTTAGTGAAGTTTTCAATAAAGTGGCGGTAATAGCCTACATGACCAAGGAATATTCTTAGCTCTTTTTCTGAGTTTTGGGAGAGGAAAGGCCAACAATTACTTCGATCTTTGTAGGGTCTACCTTAATTCATTGGGAAGAAACATGGTGTCCCAAAACTATACCTTCTGTCAGTAACATTTTACATTTTCTGTGACTAAGGGATAAATTCATTTCTTAACATCAGATCAAGACCTTCTCGAGGTTGTCAAGGGATTCTTGAAAAGTATTACCATAGGCCATAAAGTCATCCATGTATACCTACACATAGTCATGTATAAGATCATAAAAGATTCCTAAGATTGCTCTCTAGAAAGTGGCAGATTACATAAGCCGAATAGAAAAACTCGATAAGCATATGTTCCCCAAGGGCATGTAAAAGTGGTTTTGTCTTGATCTTCTGGTGCTATTAAAATATGATTATAACCACTATACCCGTCAAGAAAGGAAAAATACTGTTTACCTGACATAGTATCTAATACTTGATCGATAAAGGGTAAAGGAAAGTAGTCTTTAAGTGTAGCTTTGGTTAGCTCCCTAAAATGAACACAAATACGCCATTTCCCTGTGAATTTGTTTGGAACTAATACCAAAGGAGATAGCCATTTACTATCAGAAATAGGATAAATGAAACCATCAGTGAGGAGTTTTTGTAATTCTTCTTTTACTATATCCTTTAGAGCAGGATTCATCCTCCTCTGTGGCTACCTTACAGGTGACATGCTTGGATCCATATAAATATGGTGAATACAAGTATCAGGGTGTATACCCTTCATATCGGTGTATTCCCATGCAAATGCTCCAGCTTGTTTCTTAAGGACTTTAAGCAGTTGTGCTTGTTGGTTTTCACTTAGTCCTGCGTTTATATGTAAAAATTTCTCAGGGCCAACCTCACAAGGTATGGTATATGGTCCTGTATGTTCTTCACTTGTGAAGACACAAGGTGTTTCTGTAAACATTGAGAGAGCCATATTCTCTTGAAAATCATCTCCAAAAATCTGACTGAGTTGAGCAAAGGACTGAGGAAAATATGTATAGGTTGTCAAAGAAACAAACTGATTTAATACATTCTTAGTGGTCTGCTCCTGAAGTTCCAAGGAAAAATAACTAGGAAGGGAGAGATAATAAAAGTCTTCATCCCCAAAAGAACAATTTAAACACCATGAATTTTCAGTTATTGTTTGTGTTGGGGGGTATAAAATAATTCTTTGTGTGGAAAACCCATTGGAAATAGTCATATCTCCATCCCTACATCCTATAAAATAATTTGCAGTAGATAACCATGGTTTTCCGAAAATAATAGGACGTCCTTTAGAAGGATCCTTTGATTCTACGACCATAAATTCAACAAGGTATTCCCATGAAGCTACTGATACAACAATGTCATCTAGGACTCCAATAGGTTTTACCGTAGTGTGGTTTGCTAATTCTAGGATGGAAGGAGTAGGTTAGAGAAATTGTCCTAACTGTGAAAATTCTAAAACTGCGGTGGTCATCATGTTAATATCGGATCCTAAATCGATTAATGTATTCTCTATGGAAGTGGTGTTTATAATTACAGTCACTATTGGGGCTCCTGGATTTGTATATTTTGCAATCCGGGACTGACATGTCATACATTCATACATTTCTCATATAACATGAATTGTAAGAGGGTCCTTTTGCTTCTTTCCTGGGTGTTTAATACATAGCTCTTTTATTACCTTACTATAGATTGGTATATCTTCGATAGCTTTTAATAGAGGGATTTTAATACATATGTTCTTTAATTCATTCAAGATGTTATACTCCGAATGAACTATAGGTTTTTCTATTACTAGTCTTTCTAGAAATGGAGGAATTCTTTGCTCCTGAATAGTTTCTTGTGGAGAATGGGTGTGTACTAGAACCTTTGGAATGTTTACATCCTCCAAAATAGAATCATTCACTGGTTCACTTGAATCTTCTTCTTCATTTGGTTCCTAAATGATGACTAATGACTTGGGTTTATTATTCACAACTCTTTCCGATCGTAATTGAATTTCATGTACAGGTATAGTCGAAATAAGGTATGATGGAAGAGTTTGCAACTCAATGCTATTAAGAGATTGAGTTGGTTTATTATTAGGGTTAGTTATCGACTGTACAGGTAATAATATCGGTCGAGGAGGATTTTCATTCTGAAAGTGATGAGGTTGTTGTGTGATAAAAGGAACCAGAGGTACAAATCCAGGATACATTTGCTGGAAGTTTGCTTGATTCTAAGGATAAGCATGATTAGGTGTAGGGATAGGTTGTGGATGAGGATATGGTTGTCCTCTCCATCCTTGTGACCAATATTACTATTTTGGAAATTGTGGAGGAGGGTACTGAGGTGGTTAATTCTTCCAACTGGAATTGTGCCATTGTTGAGGTGGTTGATACGGAGGATAATAGAGTGGAGGTTGTGGTGGAAAGTTTGGATATGTTGGTTGGTCTCTAGTTTTCCAAGGAGGCCTCCTAGATGTTTCAGCTACATCCCCACTCTTATATATGGCTTGCGATCTAGGCAAGGATGGGAAGTTATCTGTTGGATTCTCTTTTGTACAGATGTGACATACGGAGATGTTGTTTAGTGGACATTCCCTTGGATTCTCTTCTGTACAGATGTGACATATGGAGATGTTGTTTAGTGGAAATTCCCTTTGGGGATGTTTAGTTCTACATCTTGGACAAAAGATACTCATTGCTGCTCATTCTTCATCCCACCTCTTCTTGGCTTGTAAAGCATCTAGTTGAGAACCCATT
This sequence comes from Pseudotsuga menziesii, assembly GCA_001517045.1. Taxonomy (NCBI): domain Eukaryota; kingdom Viridiplantae; phylum Streptophyta; class Pinopsida; order Pinales; family Pinaceae; genus Pseudotsuga; species Pseudotsuga menziesii. The sequence continues at coordinate 52,508 of LPNX011126632.1, read as the reverse complement.
GCTCCTAAGATATCAGTCTTAAAATTCTCCAACAGGTTTCCTATCTCTACTCTTGTAACTCCACCTGAAATAGGAACATTTCCTCTTACATTTCTACTAAAAGGATCTCGAAAAATTTTCGCAACTTTCCCCCTATTCCTAGAATAATTTTTACACATCTCACCGATCTGCGCAAAAGTTTTATGAGAAATATTGCCATCTTCCATGAGATTAGGACTTTATAACAAGTCCTCGGAGATCCCTTTAAGGAAAAGTGTATGTACTGCATCTTCTCGGAGGTCATTATATTTAGACTTATGTAATGTATAAATGAACCTTTCAAGATAATCCTCCAGGATCTCTTCTTCAAGTTGTTATATCTTGAATATATCATGTCGAGAGTCCTTAGGTTTGCAATATTCCTGATACTTTCACAGAAATGAGGTTTTCATAACATCGCAAGTCTTGATAGTGGATTCTCCTAATCCCATGAACCATCTCAAGGTGGAATCCTTTAGTGTAGCGAGAAAGAGTTTTAGTTTGTGAGCATCTTGTAGATAATTATAGCTCCTACAAAGGATATCAAACTCGAACAAAAATGTGTCCGGATGCTCATTACGTTTTCCATAGAAATTAGGTAAGGAGGAAGGAGGGATGTTTTTGATAGTTACATCCTGCATTTTATATAAAATAGGGAACCCAAAGTTATCCTTTGTTTGATTTTCCCCTTATCCTTCTTCATTTCTAACTTCATCATGGTCTTATCCCCCCCCGCATCTCTCCATATAAGCTGGATTCTTAACTTAAATATATTTAGGAGGCTCCTTTCAAGGTGATAATGGAGCATCCCAACGTTCTTTTTCAGGAGGGATCTTCCTCTGATAAACCATGTATTTATTGAATCGTAGAGGGATAGTAGGTTCTACTGTAGAAGTTTCAATTTGCGAGATAACTGGATCTACTGAGGTTCCAAAGAGAGATTTTACATGGGTAGGATCAACAAAGTCAACGAAATTCAAATCTCCTACTAGTGAAAAAGTTGTGTTAGTTGGATTCGAAACTAGTGGAGAGATGGAACTTTCTAATGGTTGATCCTCTTGACTTCCTCAGGAATGGGGTCCTTAGGACCTTCTTCCAAGGTTCCTACTCCTTCTATGAATTCTCCAGTAAGATATTCTAAGAGAGACTCCTTAGGTTTCAGGGTAGAACTACTTCCTATAGGCATCTTTTGATACCTTTTTGGTGAGTTAATGGTTGGGGAATTACGTCCCCTATGGTAGTTAGTAGGGAATTCAATAAATATTTTGGTCTTAACAAATCTACCCCGAGGATCTCTAATTCTACTCATGAAAGACTTTTAAACTAAAGAAAATCTATGCTACTACTGTTGCTAGATTTGGGGGCACCTATTATAAAAGATGTGCAGGTTCTTACCTCTCATCTCACCACTCCCCCGCTACCAACCTATTACTAAACTTCATAAAGAATTCTACTCTACATTACAGAACAACTCCCCGACAACGGCACCAAAATTTTTGGGTGTATTATAATGCCTAAATTAATCCACCTATTCTTTAATTATCAACTGGGGTTGGTAAGCATAGAGTTGACACAAAATATATGCAAAGGCAAAGGGGTTCTTATGGTGTCGTGGAAATATTTTAACAAACAAAATACCGAAATATATTTCAAAATGAAAAACCGAGTCAAACTCTTAAAATTGCATTTATTAAAGTAATTAAACTGAGACAGAATAATAAACTAAATAATTGATAATAAACTTTAAACTGAAATACAACCAACAATTAACTATTCAAATGGGAAACTAGGGTGCAAATAAGGACCTAACTTATAAGCAACTAGAAAACTTAATAAGAGAAGCAAGTAGAAAACTTAATAAAAGAAGCAAGTAGAAAACATAATAAAATAAATATCTTTAGGTTTTGTCCTACAAGTTATTTCAATAATAACAAAACATAAAAGAGACAACCTAAAAACATACTAAAGAAAACACATGTAACACTAAATCTCACATGCAAATGAATAAATCAATCTAAAAAGCATAAACACAAAATAATAGAGCAGTAAAACAAAATCAGCAATAATATTCAAGAAACAAAAACAACTTAAAACACATTCAAGGAAAACAAAACATAAAAGAGACAACCTAAAAACATACTAAAGAAAACACATGTAACACTAAATCTCACATGCAAATGAATAAATCAATCTAAAAAGCATAAACACAAAATAATAGAGCAGTAAAACAAAATCAGCAATAATATTCAAGAAACAAAAACAACTTAAAACACATTCAAGGAAAAACAAAATAAGGAAAAATGACAAAACTTTAATAAATAACCTAAAACAATTAGACTTTAACTTTAATGTTAAACAAAACTATTATCTAAATATTATAGTCAAAACATAATTCAGACATTAACAAACAAAACTAAAAACAATCTCAAAATGCATAAAGAACAATAAAAACAGAACTAAGGGCTGAAGGATAGACTGAACTATGGTTCTGAAAGGGGTGGCTGAATAACAGACTGAACAGGCTGTCCGAATGACAGTCTGCACAGTTAAAATGGTAAAAACTAACCTAAATGAACTAATCTTCAGCTAAAGCCATGCAGATGATATTCTAATGCATAAAGGCAATAAATAAACCTACTTATTAAGCAAATATAACAATAAAATAGACTTAAACAAATTCATAAACATAAGCATAAAGAAACCATTGCATATTAATGAACTGAAATGTAAATTGCATAAAGTGATAATTTAAAACAGAAATGAAATAGACAGAATTAAATCTACCTGATTTGATAAACAACAATCAATTTTATCTAACTTGCAAATAAATCAAGTAATAGATTGGAAATGAAATGAATGAAAGCAAAACTGGATACAAACTATGTGCGCAGTTAACTATCTAATTCAAACATAAAATTGCATTACAAAAACAAAACATACTGTGAATTAAAACTAGCTACAACAGGAAAAAAATGAAAGAAATAAACAAGAAAAGAAACCTTTGGTTGATGAGGGTCCCTCTCAGAAATCGGGGGTGATTCTTGGCTAACTTCTACTCAAGCGCAATCTTCAATAGCAACACATACAACTCTTTAATCAAATGGTGGAACAGAAATACAATGCTTAAGAACAAACTGATGAATTCTTCCTAACTCTATGACTTTCTAGCTCTAGCTGACTGAGCTCTCACACAGAGGCTATTATATATAATAGTTTACAGAGATGAGCAAGTTGACCCTTTAGTGGTCAACTGCTCTCTAAATTTAGTAGATCTGAAAGGCACATAACAGTTTAGAGGACAATGCGCAGGAAATCTTCCTTCTTCAACACGGTTCTGATCTTTTTACTGGGAAGCGAACAAACAAGCTTCTCCTCAGTGTGAACGACCTTCAGATGTGGTGCACAGGTTCCTTCCTGAGCGCAGCAGGTGGCTGATGGCAAACAGAAGAGAGCGTAGTGGCAAATCTTCTAGAGCATGAGTTGAATGCATCAATCCAACACGTGGATGGTTGATGTGGTGGTGAGAAAAAGAGAATGCAGGCTAGAGAAGTATCTAGAACACAGCTTCATCACCCAAACGCATGGATAACAGTTCATTTACAGTTGTTTCACATTTTAAATGCCTAGAATTAATTCTCAGCAGTGCGCATTCTGATGGGCAATTTGGACGGAGAGCTAAATGGGAGGCTGGGCCGTGAGCTGGATACACTGGGTGTCATTCTAGGGCAAACAAAGTGTCTGTTTGATAGCGCGCTTTAGGGCTGCAGTCCACACCAACACATTTCAACATCTGGAAAACCACCAGTGAGTTTCATGCAATGGACTGGATGACAAGCTGGACATGCTATGCGAAAGGCAGGATGAATGCGTTATGTTTATTAAATCAGCCCAAAAAGATTATAAAGGCTGCAAACAAATATATAAATCAGTTAATACATCAAATGCACTTTAATAATGTCATTTGTAATTAATAAAACCCTAAAAATGATAATAATAAAATATTTCATATAAACCTTAAATTCACTCATACCTGAGGCCGAATAATGATCTGCGTAACATAAAATATACAAAAGATACTAAAAAATGTGTCTAAATGAGTAATTTAACTGCCAAACATGATAACAAATCTAGGATCAACAAAAGGGCCTTTACTCAATGCTTGGTCATTTACAGTGTTGCAGGGTTTCTCAGTTGCGAAGTAGTAACCAACCTCCCTGTTGGGATTCACGTGGGTTTGGGGAAAAATATGACAGTAATGCTTTTGTTTTTATCCAATAGGTTTGGTTTGGGGGTTCTTAGCCCATTCAGGTGTTTTTTTCCAAGACATGACTGTGTAAATTTTTATGGCTCTGTAATGGATATATGTAATTTTTATGGCTATGTATATATGCTATGAGAAATGTGTTTGTCATTTGTAATGGATCAAATTATAAATTTATCAATGCCATTGCTTCGCAATGGCACTACGATAGTATCAATTTAATATTTATTTGTTGACTATGAAAAGTGGTTTGGGTGTTAACCCACACTGTGATTCATAGTTTTAATATGGATTTTACTCTGTTAAATTGTTATGTGGTTTCTATCCTGTCTGTGTGCTTGCGAATTCATTGTAGTGTTGAATAAAAAGGTGTTTTGTAGTATAATTTATTTTACTATTGCATAGAAAGTTTAGGTTGGAAAATCATAGTGGCAGCGAAACAAAATTTATCTGGATTCGATGCTGGGAAAATGTATAATGTTTAAGTTCTTGACTGTGTATAATTTTTCAATTTAATAATGTAAAAATTATTCCTTTCAAATTGTGGATAGGCTCTCGACCTTGGTATGAGAAATTATGATAATTATCTTTGTTAATTTAATTGTTATTTATTGTACATAGATATGTTATATGCATTGGTATTCTTCATTGCTGGAAAATGTAATATGCCAGCGTTAGCATTTTATTTTATGTGTTTGAGTTTGAGGGATTCGATCCCTGGTTTATGTTTATGAATACATTAATGTTTCTTTTATTGTATAAGCATAGTTTATTTAATATTTGGTTTATTTAGTTACTTTTTTTAATATATAATTTACTTTAATAAGGTCGTAGAACTTTGCAAATTCTTTGTAATTTATTCCTAATAGTTTTATCTTGTTCTAACTCTATTTTTTTTTAAATGAGACCTCTCCTGTGAGGTAGGGTTTAGTTTTAGTATGTTTGACAGAGGTCTAGTTGTAAAAAACATTTAAAGAACTAAGGGTTAAATCTATACTGAGAATCAACATATAACATAAACTTTTGCAACTAATTTAATACAACTATAATAGGAATTTAAACCTAGAATCTATTTAAGAATTAAAGACCAAGGTTCTATTTAATCTAATAAAACAAACCTGAAGCATGTATTCAAACTGGAGAATAAAATTATAGATCTTAATCCAAAGAATAATAGTTATAATTACAACCTGTAAACATAATTACAATAACTTGGAAACCTCTTACTTGCAACTATGTAGCTTTGTTAATGGCTAAAAGACCCTGCACACTTTAAACACACAGGATTAATAAAACCCTATCTACTTTTGACCTTAGAACTGATAACCAAATAACTTTGGAAGTACCACATTACTCCCAACCATGACTTGAAACCATTTCAGGTTCTAAACTGGATCCCCCCATGCTGGCTCCAACATGCAAGCGATCTATAACTCCTAAGGGTGGGTTAGTGCTATTTGGATAATCAGGCCTGTATAAGAATGCTTGTTTCTTTGAGAAAAATCTCTTCCAAAAACTATTCAGGAATAATGATAAGCTCCCCAAGCCTTCTCTTGGCTTGGGTCTTTATAGAAAATATTTTAGGAAAGGGATGTTTGTTTAAACTTCATTTAAATCAAGAATTCATTAATTTCTTTAAAATAATCTTTAATTGATTTATATGGAATTAATAGTTATTTTGTTTAACTAGGAACTTTTTACTAGTTCCTAATTGAACTTTAAATTAGAATATTTATTAATCATTTTAGTTTATACTAACTACTTAGACTCTCAATTATGATTTTAGTTATATTTATTTTCTTATATATATATTATTTTATCCATAATATATAAACTTTACATATTATTCTTAATATTTATTCATGCATCATATAACATAGTCTTAGTTATTTTGATGCTTCCTTAGTTTACATTATTTCTTTTATCAAGGCCTCATGTAGGGTTTGGTCGGTCAACTAGGTTAGGAAGCTCTAGATCCTTCTTGCATGTTGGATTACCTCGTGTATCGTGGTAGTTCTTCCAATCCCCGATGAAAAGTAGATTTGAAATTTCATTTAATCAACTTTAAAATAACTATGATAAGGGTCGGTGCTATTCAGAGTCATTCTCACTCAACACACTTAAGTTCAGTAACCCATAGAACTATTCATAACCTAAGCTCAACACTATTAATTTGTGTGTTACACTAGTGCAATTCAAGAGCCTCTTGCTCAACACTAGTGCTAGGATGTACTTTTATAATACTCCTAGGGATGGCCAAAGATCCGATGCTCCAGAGCTTATGGTCAACATCAATTTGAAATACTCCAGGGCTTATTCCCAACACTTCCAATATTATAACTCATGTGTTCCAGAGCTTATACTCAACACAAAATATCATAAATCATGTGTTCCAGAGCTTATGCTCAACGCTAAATACCATCACTTATGTGCTTTAGGTCTTACACCCAACACATTATAGAACTCAATCATGCATTCAGTCTTCTGCACATTGCATCATAATAATCATTTCAATGTATGTATATGCAAACCACACAAATAATAAATCCAGTACATCGTACCACGAAAATAGTCCTTGTCCATCAGGGTCCATGCCCAACATATATAATCATATAAGATATAATAAAAAATGTGCACTGGCTTATGCCCAATATATCTAACTAATCAACATAACTTCTGTGCACTGGGGCATACACCCAATTGAGTATTTTATGCCCAATATATCTAACTAAACACATAACTCCTGTGCACTGAGGCATAAATGCATTTTGAGGGCACCACAATTTTCCCTTTCGGGAGCATTGGTGCTCCAGTGACACCACATATTTCTCTAAAGGAAAGAGCAGTGGCACTATTATGTTCTAATAGATAAACAACTGTGCCCCACATTTCCTTGAAACACATTGATTATGAGGCAAATTACCAATTTTAAAGGATTTTAAATGATTGTATATGACTTATAATCCTTCAATTTAATGTTTTGACAGGGTGCATTGTCAAAAATGGTGGTGTGGAAGGAGCGTGAACATGAAATGGATGACATAAGAGGGGAAATGACCAAGGAACCGTGCATGCTCTTCGTGAGTGTGGATTACTCAAATTCTTCAAAGTACCAAGCATGAGATCACAACTGAGACTATTGGAGTATATCCTCGGGATGTGGAATCCTGAGCAACAATACTTTGAACTGGGTGCTCATATTTTGACTGTGGAGGTAGAGGGAATCTACTTCCTAATAGGATTGTCTAGGTGGGGAGTGTCTATTTCCTTGATTTGTACTCATGGTGGGGACATTACTACTCTGGGAATTATAGAACAATAATGCTTTTCGGGCATGCATATGAGTGGGAAGAAAATTTCCATTAAGGATGTGATGGACCTACCCCTATGGACGGTCCTATTTACCATGCAACACATTTCTGGGATCCAAGGGACTCACCAGGAATCCAAGGTCCACATGGTGTATGCCTTGGAGGCCATGGCCCTGAAAGTATTCAACTGGGAAGAATCCCTACTGGACATATTCAAAGAGCAGTTGACCAAATGTCGTCGTGGAAATTAAAGCAGTTCAGATATGACACAATATCAGTGTCATTATTTTTAGAGAGGGTCCCACTATTGAGACCACTGATGGACTTTACTGAGCTTAGGGCACATGATCCATGCATGCTCTGATGGGTGGAGGTCATGGCTCACCATGGTGGTGGTGGACTTAGGGTTAAGTCTGGGGTTGCCTACTTTCACTGGTCAGATGGCCAACTCCTCATGGTTGAGGATTATTCCTATTCAGTCACTGACTTCAGAGGAGACCCAGACCTATCCCTACTGGTCAATGAGCAGTGGGGAGACCTTGGTGAGTAAAACACTAAGATATACATGTTTTTATATTTTTTTTGTGATTTTGTGATTTTTATGTGTGGTAACGAGACATAATTCTTATCGTGTAGATGTGGGGATAGTGCGACTTGAAGGATCATCTATGATAGACAGGAGAGATGCGACTCGATTTGTGTATCATGATGACGATGAGATGACTGAGCTGGAAAAAAACCTCAATCGACTCACCTTAGACATTCTGGATATCTTGACAGATGACCTCCTTAAGAGATACCAGAGGCACACAACTGGTGTGTCATGTCACTTTAGTCGATTGCTGTGTAGAGGTGTAGAGTAACAAGTGCCATCATATCCTACCATGAGCACCACTATGGGTTGGCATGATGTATACACTGAAATCGTGCCTATCTTCAATATTTTTGTTATATTGTAGTGCTGAAAGCCAGTGTGATTCAGTTGGGGTATCGAGACCATAACTTTTGTAAAACACTTTATATATATATACTCATGTTTTTGTGACCTAGTTGTTTTTTTGTAATGGAATGATATTTACATGGGATTTATGTCTTTTACTGTTTATTTACAATGTATCATGTTATTTTACTCATCAATGTATCAAGAATGGGTAATGTCCCAATCCAAATTAGCAAGAGAATTGACAACCGAATTATAAGATCTTGGAATGTGTTGATAAGTAATAGATTCAAATGACCTCTCTAACAGACATACCATTCAAAAAAAATGAAGGATCGCTAAGTTTCGTATGGCATAAACATGTTTCAAATGAGAAACCACAAATTGAGAGTCCATAAAGATGACCAAGTGATTGATATCACAAGACACAACTTCAGTTAACAACCCTATCATTGCATTATATTTGCCAATGTTGTTGGTAGTCGGTCCTAGGAAAATCAATGCTGAACTAACTAAATCATTGGATTGGGAATACAGTACCCAGGCAGATGAAGTGAGATTCAGGGTGTGGTGACAAACAACATCAATAAAACCATAGAAGAGAGACATTTGTGGAATTTAAATCATAACATGGGATAAGCAACATCAGACAAGAATCCAAAACCATACTTAAAATAATAAAACCACACTTAAAAATTCAAATATACACATATATACAAGGCACTGATGCAAACCTATCCTAAGAATAGTACCTTTTCATGTACAACCCATTGCAAGGATGCCCGAAAGGTATCCTGTCATAGTCCACTAACTCATAGGCCCCTTTTTCCAAGAATTTGATAATGATGTAGGGACCATACCACATTGATTCCAGATTCCCTTTCCTAATTTTATCGGGTTTATGATCGTAATTTAGAACCATATTTCCTTCATTGAAAACACGAGGTTGAACTGATTTATCATAATGAGCCTTGATTTGTTTCTTGTGCAACTCATTATCCAAAGAGACATATTTTCGTGTCTTGTCAAAGTTAGTTAAATAAAGAAAATGTTCTTCCTTGATAGAAGTGATGGGTAGAATATCAACAACTAGCTTCAGTGATGGAATTTCTCATTCGATATGTAGAACAACTTCCAGTCTGTAGACCAATTGGAAAGGAGTGAAACCGGTTGTTTTTTTCACAGAAGTTCTATAGGCCCAAAGTGTTGAGAACAAAATTAAATGTCAATTTGATTTATGTTTTCCAACCATCCTATGAAGCATGGTATTAAGGACCTTATTAATGGCTTCAACTTGGCCATTAGCTTGTGGATAGTAGGGGGTTGAGTTTTCATGACGAAACCCCAACTTGGCACTTAGTTTGACCATCATCTGTTTAAGGAAATGGGATTCATGATCAATCACTATGGTTCGCAGAACTCCAAACATAACAATGACATTATTAAAAAAGAAGAGGGTGGAAGTATTGCCATCCTCAACATATGTAGGCATTTCCTCATCCCATTTTGTGAAATAATCAACAACTACGATGATGTAACCGTGCCCCCCAGATGAGGGCGAATTATAATGTATAAAGTTAATTCCCCATTTGGTGAAAGGGCCAATGGTAATGACGGGGTGTAATGAAGTAGGGTGGGCATGCTTTTTCATATAAAAAAGATGACAAGGTGGGCATTTCTTGACCTCTTCATGGAAATCCTTTAATATCAAGGGCCAAAAGTACCCATTGTGAAGAATTTTTTGAGTTACAACCATCCCATAAAGATGACCGCCACATGCTCTAGAGTGGCATTCATTTAGGACTTGTTCACCCTCGTCGTGAGGAAGACATCGTCACAGAATTGAATCAATACAACACCGGTATAGGGTATTATTGAGAATGAGATAATACTTAGTGTGGTGACGAATAGGCCGAAAATCATCGCGATATAGATCGAGATCAAATATTTTAGTTTGGAGATATACAATCAAATATCCATACCATGGGTCAGTCATGTTGATCAGGACCAAGAATTCATCCGAAAATGAATCGTTGGGCTCAGTTTCTATGAGAGCACGGGTAAGGTCACACATCAACTCCACAACTACTAAGGACTTCTTGGAAGTGGTCTTAGCGAACTCGAGGTCAAATTCATGTAGGAGAACAATCCAACAAGAATACCCCCCCTAGTACCCGATGAGCCAAAATTTAGTACATAGGGTTTTGATTGGCGGGTACTGTGGTAGTGCGAAGTAGGATGTATTGACGGAAGCACTGTACAACAGTGACCGTATCCAAAGCTAGCTTCTCCAAATGTGAGTATTGAGTTTTAGAGTCAAGAAGACTCTTACTAAGATAATAAATCACATGTTGTTTTCTGTTTGGATCCTCCTACACTAGAACCATACCAATGGTAGAAGTGGAGGAAACAATATAGAGAAAAAAATATTTTGAATAATTTGGGGGGTGTAACACATGTGAGTGTATTATGGCATGCTTTACATTGTCAAAAGGCCATTGAGATTGATCATCCCAAAGGAATGGAGTGTTCTTCTTCAACAGACGCATATAGACATGTGTTTTCTGTGANGGGGGGGGGGGTAAGGCCACAATTGCAACAAATTTCAAGGGATTAATTTGAATTCCATATTTGGAAACAACAAAGCCAAGAATGCGTTCAGTCTCAACACAAAAAAACACACTTGTGTGGATTAAGCCGGATATAATAATACTACATCAAAGAAAAATGAGTCTAAGATTCCTCAAATGATCCTCTCTCTGATGTGAATGAGAAATAAGGTCATCCAAGTATGGTTCCAAAATGTGTTTTATATCATGAAAAGCATAAGACATGGCTTGTTGGAAAGTAGCTCCAACATTTTTTAAGCCAAAAGGTAACTTGCGATAATAAAAGGTTCCCCACGGGAAAATAAATGTCATTTTCTATTGGTCGGAGGGAAATATATATCAATCTGATTGTATCCAGAAAATCCATCCATGAAAAATAATATGACACTTCCAACACAGTTTGTCAATTATCTAATTGATATGAGTAGTAGGAAAGTTGTCTTTTAGACAAGCTTTGTTCAAGTACCTAGAATCTATGCAAACCCTAATAGTGCCTTGCTTCTTGGAAACATGAAAAATATTATATACCCACTCAGTTCAAGGAATGGGTAGACCTTTAAAAGTTTTTCAACCTCATATTTTATAGTTGCAACTTTCCTTGGGTGGACCTTGAGGAGTTTTTTCCTAATTGGTTTTGTCATTGGGTAAGTCTTGATCTCATATACTACAATAGATGGATCAATCCCTATCATTTCTTCGTAACTCCATGCAAAAACATGACGAAATTCCTTGATAGGAGCTTGGTATTCCTCAATTTCCATTGTTGAACAGTTCTAGCAAATGTGAAAATGTTCAAAAACACTTGGATTCACCAATATGTCGATGGGAATAGTTTGAGTGATGCTGCACAAATTCCCTTCAGACTCCAACACCTTGTAATAATACAGGAATTTGTGGATACTCGACAATATTGGAACTAATAAGAGATACAAAATCTAAATCTACCGATTCGGTATTAGGAAGAAATGAAGATCAATGATGAGAATCTTCCCATAAGGATTCATCTAGACTCATAAAATCCATGATAGACTTGTCCGATGGAAAATTCTATGAGAGATAATCCAGAGTCGGGAGAGGGGAATCTAGCCAATAGGGTAGATGGTGAGGATCCGACGCCACCAAATGTTGATCATCTATGTAGGCATGAAAACCAGATTGAATGCCATTGTATAGGGCTTCATGTGGACCTAGAGAAGGAATTTCAGCAATCTCTTCGAGGTGGAATCTACTTCATCCAATACAGTCCGATTAACAGAAGTGGAAGCTACTTCATCCAATATAGTCCGATGACATTTCCTACCTACCACCCTAGTGGTGATTTGAAATGCGAGTTGGTGTGATAACCTTGGTTTGTACTTATCTACATTAAAAGTGATCATGGTGGAATTATCCGAATATAAGGCCCCTAGGATTGACATCAAATTCTTTTGCTATGCATGGAAACTTTAGAGTACCTCCTGTGTAGACATGGTGCAAGGTGCTTGCAATAAATATTCAACAACGTTGTAGAATTGAGCAACTCGAGGAGTAGGATTGAAAATGTATTTCCTGATTGTACTCTTAGGAGGGCACAAGGTTGTTTCAAGACTAGGTTTATCAATGGTGAGAGGACCATTAAAATGAGGCAGAGGAGAAAGATTGAAGGAATGAGTCTTCTCAGGAGAAGCACCTTCATCTTTCTTCTCAGGTTGTTTATCGTATGTTTGATTTCTAGTAGTCAGTGCAACAATCTTGGTATCCATCATTCATATTTCCTCAGTAGAGGAAGAGGGACCATGAAAATATGTATGATTGATTAATTGTTGTTGGGACGAGAAAGGGTCAGTTAATACTATCAATGTGGGGTTATTCTTCAAAAAATTGTTGATATCTTCACAACGAGGACACTCCTTTGTGAAGTGATCATATCCACACAACAAACATGAGTACGTAGCTTTCTGTTTAGGTTTGGTTTCATTCTCTAGAGTCATGGTTTTGGTATTCTCCTATTGGTTTTCAGGTATTTTGTTTTTACCTTTACCTTTTTTCTTATTATTAGGTGTTTGCAAAGACTGGATAGCATTCATCTTAGCAAAAACAGTAGGAGCAGAAGAATTTGCAGTATAAGCACTTTGTGGCTTGATAGGCTTGGTTGTGGATGGAGTTTGGATTGAACTATCAACATAATCAATAGGAGCCTCAGCAGGTGGCTTGGAAGGATTGGTACTAGGACGAGGAGAATTAGGAATCAAATCATATAAAGTCCAATATTGAGAATAAATAAAGTACAAATATTGAGCCCGGATAATAACTTTCTCTTTCGTGATAGCACCACCCATAGCCACATATCGGGCAATAGGAGGAAACAAATATTTGGTAAACCAGACAGCTAACAGTTGATCCTGAAAGGGAGATTTGATTAAACTTAGATGTCATATGTGATTGGAAGTAGTCTATAGAAGATAGGTCAAAAGGTTCATACCAGTTTCATACTGGATGGGTAACTGGAAATGAGTAAGGAAAACAATTTCCAATGAATTAAAATCCACAAACGAGTGCTAGGGAAGTTCGATATACCATTTTTGCAGTCGTACCAGTCAATGTTCTCTAGAAGATCCTTAAGCGAATGGAATCATCCATCAGAGAGTTGGACGAACACCACATATGGAAAATAATCTCATGGTTCTTTGGGTATTCACCTTGTTTCCCATCAAACTTCGGGATTTATGATGGTAATTTGACTGGAATTGTTGGCAAAAAAGGGTCATGTTGGATGGGATCATTAATTAACTTGGACAAGTCTTGCAAATCCAAGGTAGCAAAAAATGGGAGTTTCTAGTTGGTTTGTGGGTAATTATAGTATTGATAAGGTAAGGGAACCCCCATAGGACCATAGTTCAGTTGGGGTTGGCCATAATTCGTAGTAAACTATTGCTAGTTGTAAGTGTTTTGACCAATGAATGGTGGTCGCATCTAGTTAAATCTGGCTTGGGGTCTGTAGGTAGGTTGAGCCTACTGATTGGTAACTCCTCCGAGATAAGGGACATATAAAAAATTATTGTACTGTGCCCTCCTAAGGTTTTGATTACCAATATTGGGTTGTTGAGGAGGGACCCAAGCTAAAGTGGGAGGTTGTCAAGTAGGACCAATAGGACCATAACCAAAATGACCACTAGATCCTATAGCTGGAGGAGTAGGCACATAAGTTCCCCTAGTTGTATGGGATGTGGGGGATAAAAAATGACTTCCAATGTTCAACAAAGCCATGGGAGGCATAGAAGTACCTCCCATTGGAGAATTTGAAATTGGATTTGGAACATACTATGGAACTCTTGCAGGAGTGGTAAGCCTAGTCACCGTTGGTGCAGGTGGAACATTTTCTAGAACTATACTAGAAGGGATATTCAATGATCTACCCAAAATATCGCTAGGTAAAATGTAGGGTAAGGGCCTTATAGATTTTGGAGTTAGCTCCATAGCCAACACATTTGCGGCACTAGTAGAACCAAATTGAGATATAGATTGGCAAACGTAAGTTTCCAAAAATAGAGCATTTGACCCAAATATAGGAGCCACTATTTCATCAGGCTGAAATTAATTGATCCTAGCTCCAGAAGGAGTTGGGATGGAAAAATATGGATTTCGAGAGGAGGGTTGTTCTGCTAAAGGTGCTACTAAAAATTTGGTAATGGGAAAATTGGCTAGAGAAGAGAATTCACCTCCTCCTTCCGTAATCAGAACTCCTTCCAATTTAGGAATAGAAACACTACCTGTTGGGAGGTGGTTTTGGGATGAGGTAGTTGCACAGCATCGTGGATGTTGCACAAGGTCAAAGATACTGTGCAAGGTGGAAAATGATGTGCAAGTCGGAGTTAGAATATTTTATGTATTTTTTGTCATATTTTGTAGTTTTGGATCGCAATTTGTGGATAGTGGTCACTATTTTGTAGAATCTATTAAGAATTTGTTAGGAAGTTAGTTAAGTGGACCACATATGTAAAGGCACAATCCTATAAATAGAAATCAAGTTGCAAGTATTGAGTTCCTGGTTAGTCTGGTTAGCCTGGTTAGTCCTCGTTAGTCTTGTTAGTATTGTTAGTCTTGTTAGTATTTTTCTTTGGCTCCCTAGTCATCTTGTAGTTGTTTTATTGAAACACTTATTGTCGAATGATTTTTGGTATCTATTGGATCTGTGCACTTGATTGAAGAACTATCTTGAGAAATCTTTTTTTGCTGTGGAAGCTAATATGACATGACGGAGGTTGAGCAGAATTACTATGTATTTTACTGTCTTTCTGTTTTATTATTCTCTGTGATCCAAATGTGACTATAATGTGTATCCGTGACATGGATCTATGATTGATGTGATGTGTTTTTAGTTTAAATGAGGACATAGTGCTAGATCTATCTGTGCATGAATTTTTTGCTGATTTCCAGTTATGTTAGTTGTGATTTGTTGAATGATGACACAATTCTATTAATGCATAATATGAATGATTAGATATGTGGGATAATGTTGCGATAAGTTAGTAAGCAACCACATGCTCCTCCTCTATACTGCGAAAACCTGGTTTCGTTAGCTCTTCCTCGAACGTCTCAGGTGAGACTTCATCTGCTCTGCAGTTGTTGCCAAGCGGGGTAAAACCTATCTGGGCCAGTGCTCAGGGAAATCATGGTGGTTTGCGTGTCAATAGAGAGAGAACCCTTGTCGATTGAGTTTGTGTCAAAAAATGGTTCTATTTTAGGGATATCTAGTGTGAATAGGAGGAGAACATGTTGTGGCATCCGAAGAAACCGGAGATCCAAGATTGGTTTGACCAGAAAATACGGGAGTTTGGTGAGAAAAAGAATCAGAACCCTGACTTGACGATGGGCTAATGGATAGTAGAGTATATGCATGAAGGTCCTCATGAGTACTTTTTCTCTAAGTTTCCGATCATCTTATACGAGTGGTTGGCATGCTTGACATATCAAAAGACTTATTTCCAAGGAGGTGAACCAACTTCCTGGACCCCATAATTGATCCAGGAGTTGTAGGAGATAGATAATAGAGCATCAAGAGCCGTTGATGTTTGGATCGACAACATATTGGAAGGCTATAGTACTGAGTTTGTGGTCGACACAACTAAATCCTATAGTGAAGCAGAAAGGGAGTTTTTCAACGGACCAAGAGGTAGGTTCCTGTTGTCTTTGTAATTGCCCATTAATATGATTATCTACGAAAAGGGCATATTGAAGATGCAACTCAAGTAGTAGAGTCCTGGTGTGCAGAGGGTGCGAGTATCATAGAGACAAGGGTTAGATGGAATGATACGAGGTAGATGGATGTAATTTATGACGGGACTATGAGGGAATCCTAGGAAGGAAGTGGTCTTACAAGAGGAGGAGAAAGGTTTCGGCAAGAAAAGAGGCAGAGGACAGGAGAGAGTCCTGCTCCAACTAAGACACAAGGCCATGAAGGAATACCACATAGGAAAAAGCGACCCTACAATGATGAAGGAGACAACCAGGATACACCTGATCCAGAGGAAGGACCGAGCCAGAGCAACAAAATACACACACCTCCATGCACTGTGCCACATCTGGGAAGGAACATGAGTTCGACATCGTTGTGTCCAACATGTCAACAACATTCTAATAGTAGAAATTCAGAGAATTCAGAAAGAAGGATTAGGATGTCAAGTGACGTTGCGACCCCTATTTCATGGAAATGGGACTGAAGATCTTGAACAATATTGGTTGTTATGTGAAGCGGTATGGATTGTCAAACAAACTATGGATGATGAGGTTAAGAAAGGTTAATTGGTGATGAACCTTAGAGGTCAGGCATTGGATTGGATCATGAAATTTGTACAAGTCCCTACGAGGGCTCCAATAAGAACATTGGCTGAAGTTAGGAAAGGATTGATTGAAGAGTTCAGAAAACTGAAATCTGAAGCGCAATACATCACAAAACTGAAGGAGATTGAGCAGTATCCCAATGAAACTATTTGGGACTTTGATCAAAGGTTTAAGATGCTAATGGAAAGAGTTAACTTTGAAATGAGTGATACTCAGCTTAAGGAATGGTTTATCACAACATTACTATCTCATATTAGATTATCGTTGATGCAGCATAAGATCGCGACCTAGAGCGAGGCTCTAGAGATCGCAATGAAGTTGGAAGATTCACCAGTTGGTGAGAATGAAATTGGTATGAATAATATCTAGATGCAACTGGTGAGATTGGCACTCCAGTTGCAAGATATCAAGAAAAGAAAAGAACATTGCGAGGAGTTCTGGTGCACTCGATGTCGCGTAGAAGGACATACTAAGGATAACTTCTCGGATTACCGAAACTACCTTTTTTCAAGGGTGCCGAATCCATTGAGTTGTGGCAGGGCGCCATGGTGCCGTATTTGTCAAGTATATGGGCTTCAACATGAATATTGTGGATACATGCAGAAGATGGTCACAAAGTCGATGAATTTATACAGCACATTTTGTCGATCTGTTGGGCATGAAGATAAGGATTATCGCGATAAAATCTATTCCATGAGAGAACAATGGACATGTACTACATAAAGGGAGAGGGCCATTGAGAAGTACAACAACTGCAACAGCAGTTGCAGGTGGTACAATCACCACGTCAACCACAGTTTGTACTGTAGCAGCAACTGCAGATACAGTTTGTATCACAACCACAACTACAACCACAGTTTGTGTCACAACCGTAGTATAATTAGACATAGATGACTCCACAAAAGCCACAATATGTTCACCACAAGATTATGTTCAACAACAAATAAATCCATCGCAACAACAATTTAATCAACCGCAGTATCAGCAGCAAGGTGGATTCCGCAGAGGATTTCAAGGAGGACGAGGTGGAGGATTTGGCTGAGGAGGAGGACGAGGTCACGAACCAGTGCAATGTTATAATTACATAGTATTGGGACATTATCAGAGAGATTTCCCATAATTTCAACAACAATTTACATATTGTATTGATGTTGATCACACCATTGAGAATTTCCCACAGTTGATTGAAAAGTGGCAGGAAGGGAATGTCCCTCAGTTGCAAAACCATAATCAGAATCAATTGCAGAACCAGAATAAACTTCAGAGTCAGAACTAGAACACAAATCAGAATGTGAATCAATCTGTGAATCCACCAATGAACCAGAGTGAGGGACCAACTGTTGCGATGATTTCGGTAGAACCAAGAATGCAATATGTTGATGTTGTTGTCATTACTCGTGGAGGAGCGAAAACAAGAGACGATAGCCTGCATCCACAAATTTGGTTGGCTGGAAAGAAGAAGGTGCAGTTTTATGTCGACACTAAATGAGACAAACTTTTTTAGGCACGTGATGCGATAGGAAGAAATCCTGGTAAGTTACCTATTTATGAGATGCCAACTGCTTTTGATTCCAATTCGGTAGTAGGAACATCGCGACAACATGGTACCTTGAAACATTTCTTTGAAATTTTTTTGTTGTTGGTGAGAGATCTTGATGCTCTTGTTGAGATTGAGAGTCTGTTACACCGACCGACTAAGGGACAAAAAGAGTTTCTGGTGAACTCTTTACATACGAAAAATACAGGGAAAGAGCTCTGCATGAATATTCAGATTGGGGACTATGAGGTAGATTCAATCATCTTGGATCTAGGATTAGACGTCAATATTTTGACAAGGAAGACATGGAAAAATATGGGGAACCGGAAGTTAGCTTGGTCCCTTGTAAATTTGCGACTGTCTAATCAGGCCAGAGGAACGCTGATTGGGGGGGTTTCGCTCCTTGCTGTAGAATTCGAAGGGATGAATATCTATGTAGAATTTGATGTCATTGACGTTGTTGATGGTGGAAGCTCCTATCCCATGTTTTTTGGGATTAGATGCACCAATGATAGTTTGGTAGTAATTAACTTTAAGAAACGTGTTATGACTTTTGAAAACCATGACATCATGGTCATCGCCCCGATGGAACCAACTGAAGGGTGAAGGTATGTTGATCCAGTGAGGGATGACACTACAAAAGGATGGGATCATGCATATAAAATATCATAGGATTACATCCATTAAATAGTCGATGACGAGCTCAGTTAGTGTAGCTACAGCTCTGCGTCTTCTGATTCTGATGATGCGCTAGAGAATTGGTAGAATCACATGCACGAAGTGTCACTAAGGAAGTGTGGCTTGATCACACAGTT
Organism: Pseudotsuga menziesii; assembly: GCA_001517045.1. NCBI lineage: Eukaryota > Viridiplantae > Streptophyta > Pinopsida > Pinales > Pinaceae > Pseudotsuga > Pseudotsuga menziesii. The sequence continues at coordinate 33,197 of LPNX011126632.1, read as the reverse complement.
ACTGTGCCGAGTTGTGACTGATATTGTTGAATTACCAATATATGAAGGACTACTTGGGTTATCAAAGTTTCTAGAGTAATTTGAAGATAAGGTGTCAGAACCAAAGCGGTTATTGGCATTGGAGGAAGTGATGAAGGCTACTCCAGCACATTGGTGGGTGACCCATAAGAAGTTGATCACTGGCTAGCCGCAGTGTTGAATATTGATGATAGTTCGCATTGGGAATGCAGAAGAGTACCACGTTGAAGGTACGATGGGAGGAATAGTCTTGGCGATCATATAATTGAGTGCCATACCTTGTGGGCATCGCGACCAAAGGATGAGTGGGTCCATGTCTTTATCCACACATTGGATGAGATGCAACGATCATGGTAGGTATCAGTTGAGTTGCGAAGAGATATTACTACCTAAGAGGAGTTGATGGTCCAGTTTACTCACACCTTCATTTTCACGGATACCAATCCCTATATTCATGATGCACTGTAGCACATTAGCAATGTTGTTATGAAGGTAGTACTAGTTGCATATCCGGTGGATCCACATGCGCAATGTCCGATGCAGTCAATGATGGAATATTATAATGTGACTGGAGGGCCTAAGGATGGTGAGGATCTGTGGAATATCAATATTCCATAGAGAGAAGGGATTCGGGATGTCACAACACTTGATGTACCAACGGATCCAATGAATCATCCCTTAAAAATTAGGAAGGTCAACATTGGGATGGAGGAGAAACCAAAGTTTGTGAATGTTGGGGACTATTGGGACGAAGAGACCATGGTGAAGATCAAAGATCTGTTGCATGAATTTCAAGATTTGTTTCAAAACAAGTTTTATGAGATGAAGGGAATACTGAGAGATTTAGGAGAAATGAAGATCATGTTTAAACCTAATGCAAAACCAGTAAGGAAGCGGTCGTATCGCTTGAATACGCGATACAAGGAGAGGGTCAAAGTGAGTATCAAAAGAATGGTAGATGCAAGAATAATTGAGCCAGTTGAAGAATCAGAATGGATCAGTCCCATGGTGGTCAACGATAAGAAGACATGTAAGGTTCAAATTTGTGTCGACCCCAGAAAATTGAATGATGCGTGTTTGCATGATCCGTTTTCGACACCATTCACAGATGAGGTACTCGAAGGAGTGGGAGGTCAAGAAATATATTCCTTCATGGATGGGTTTTCTGGCTATCACCAAATCAGGATTGCAAAAGAGGATCGCCACAAGACAATATTTGTTACTGAATGGGATTGTTTTCAGTACACTATGATGTCGTTTGGGATGAAGAATGCACCTACGATATTCTCCAGGGTTGTTGTCGCTGCATTTATTTTATTCATAAGTTTCTGCAATTTTATATGGATGAATGGACAGTATATGGATCGATAAGAGATCATTTAGCGAACCTGCGACTGATGCTGGAGCGATGTCGATAACATCATATCATGCTGAACTCGAAGAAGTGTATTTTCTGCACACCATTTGGGATGTTATTATGACACATTGTTTGCAAGAAAGGACTGTTGGTTGACCCCTTGAAGATTGCACTAATTTTGAGTTTGCCACCACCGACGAATTTGAAGCAATTGAGAGAGACATTGCGGCATACAAGATACTACCATAAGTTCATCTGAGATTATTCCATGATCACAACACCTATGGACAGTTTGCTCAAGAAGGATGCGGTCTTTGTATGGATTCAGGAGTGGTAGGTTAGCTTTGAGGCACTAAAGGAAAAGATGGTGTCCACACCAATTATACTTGTTTTACGTGTTTGGAATAAGGAGTTTCATGTCCATGTGGATGCATCATCTGTTGTGTTGGGCGTGGTGCTGGCACAAACATGAGAGGGAAATCTTGATCACCCAATTTATTTCGCTAGTTGGAAGTTGTCATCAGCGGAGAAACATTATACAAAACTAGAGAGGGAAGGTCTGGCGATGGTATATGCGCTACAGAAGTTCCGCCATTACCTATTACACAGTCAATTTAAGATGTTCACGAACCATTCTGCATTGAAATACCTAGTCAATAATCTTGTGTTTGGGGGGGAAGATATGCCACTAGCTACTTCTTTTTCAGGAATTTGATTTTATATAATTGTGAAGATGGGTCACTTGAATGTGGGCCCATATCACTTATCACGAATTGAGATAGGCACATAACCAACAAACATTGAGAATGGGTTTCCGGATGCGCAACTGTTCAGAGTTGACATGGTTGATGAGTAATATGAGCACATAGTTCAGTTTCTATCAATGGGAACAACGACAGAGGATATTATTACAAGTCAAAAGAAGTAGTTGGTCATCAAGGATGCATATTTCCAGCTGATCGATGGACAACTCTATAAACTAGGACTAGATGATATTTTAAGACGATGTGTCCTACCGCATGAACCAGGGAAGATATTGGCCGAGGTACATGCAAGAGTTTCTTGTGGACACTACGGAGGTTGCGCTACTATGAGAAAGGTTCTCCACGTAGGGATTTTGGTGTCCTACTCTACATGGTGGCACAACAGACTATGCATGGACTTGCGATGTCTATCAAAGAACTCAAAAATTGTCGAGAAGAGATGAGATGCCACTGGTAAGTTAGATGACATTGTATCCAATTGATAAATGGGAGGTGGACTTCATGGGACCAATAATCCCACCTGGGAAGAGAACTGGTGCGAGGTACATATTTACAACGACAAAATATTTGACGAGATGGGGAGAGGCTGCACTTGTTGTAGATGGTACCGGTGCGACAACAACGAGGTTCTTGTTTGAAAACATTGTTACTTAGTTTGGCTGCCCAAGGATATTGATGAGTGACCAGGGGAGTCACTTCATCAATCGCACAGTCAGCACATAGACAAAAGAGCTTCATATACAACATAAGAAGAGTACCCTGTATCATCCACAAGTGAATGGGAAAGTCGAGGAATTCAACAAGGTGTTGGAGCATGTGCTTATAAAGGTATGTAATGTGAACCGTGATGACTGGGATTTGAAGATTCCAGCAGTTTTGTGGGCATATCACACCAGTCCCAAAAGTTTTATAGGGAAGGCACTGTTCAAATTGGTGTATGGGAAATAGGCAATCATTCCTATGGAGTACATTGTTCCAAGTTTGCGCATAGCAGCAATGACATGCATGGATGATGAAGTCATGATAGAAAAACAACTAGCACAGTTGGTGCAAATCGAGGAAGATCACTTTGTGACATATTTTCACCAGTGCATGGAGATGGATCGACAATAGGCTTGGCATGATCGACATATTAAGCACAAATAATTTCAGCAAGGAGACCTGGTACTAATGTATGACAACAAGTTTGCGAAACATCCAGGTAAGTTACAAATGCATTGGCTAGGTCCATATCTCATTAATTCCATTAATTCAGGAGGTGCAATACAACTACAGTAGTTAGATGGAGTGATAATGCCAAATTTAGTGAATGGTAGTAGGATGAATCCATACAAGAAGGGCCCAGAACTACGCAATGCTTGAGGCACTGCGTGATGAAAAAACAAACTTTTAGTTTCTACATGAGATGATAGTTAAAGGGGATAGCGCACCAGGAGGAAGGGTATGCGCAAATAGAAGAACCAGTATCATATTTAGGAATTTCTGATGCGACAGTCGCATGGCTGTGACATAGTCAAATCAATAATAAATGTAGAAAGTTAAAGCAGTTAACCGGTGGTGCTTGTTGAAGTGACATGTATTTATGGCTGATCCAACTGTTGGATTGACAAGATCGCCTGTCAATTCAGTTGAGTAATGCTTGAATTGGTTGAAATGATTAAAGATGATTTGGCCATGATTGGAATTCTATCGACTTGGTGCTATAAGAAGGGGTTGAATGTGGTCGGAATTCACCATTGTGCAAGAGTGAGAGTTGATAGAGTTTTAGAATTAAAACAGAGAGTCATGTGGCATTGATTAATTTGTTGAGTTGTAGAGTGAAGTGAGTGGTTGAATTGTTGAGCGACATAAGGGTGTAGTGTCCATTGAAAACTTGGGGCACTGGTGTGGCATGCTGTGTGATCAAGTCACGATTGAGATTTCTAGCAAGAGGGATTCACTGCTCATCGGAGTTACCATTGAAGAGGAAGTTGCAAGTATGCTGGTGGGATCCACATCGGATCCGAAGAAGAAGAGAGGGGCACACCCGCCCACCTCTCTAGTACTGAAGAAACGACACACTAGAACGTCTGTGTGGGTGGAGGAGGAGGCACCTACATAGGTGGGTCCCTCGATGTTAGGGGATGTGGAATCATCAGTACACGCAGGGGTGTTAGTTGTGGAAATCCCTGGGTATGTGCTTCCCATGTGACCTGATGCGAAACAAAGGAAGATAACAAAGAACCAGAAGTACCCATTGAAGATGTCGATGATTCCGCAGGGCATGGTTTGCATTTTAGACATCATTCTCGCGCTGATGCAAATCAAGTATGATGATCACAACATGCTTGCATTGATAAAGATCACGATGGGTCCCTATGAACCTATGGTGGTAGTTGTAGGCAACCCAATAGTACGCATTCCCACGGACTGGGCGCAAGGTTTGCAAATATCCAGGTTGTTGGATCTTATTAACATACTACACTTTGTGCGGTTAAACGAAGCGAATGCATGCACAAAATATATTTTGGCATGCTTTCATGGAGGAAATTTGTGGCTGTATCATACAGTCATAGTCACCGTGGTGATCATTTCAGAAATCACGGGATTTCCCAAGGACGGGCTCGAAACTTTGCAATATTTCAAGGGAAGAGACAATGATAGGAGGTTTCCCGTAAGGGTGAAGAAGAGATATGGTTTGGTGTGATGGATGGGCATACCATGTTGACCGCATAAATGATCTGACTATCCCCATTGGAGCATGTAATTTGGATACTAAGATTGTGAGGATGAACAGAATGAACCAGTGTAATTCAAGGGTTATTGCATGCATCAAGTAATGTGTGCAAGGAGTACAAATGAACTAGTCATTGTTTTTAATGAATCAGTTGACAGATGATGCATTAGTAGTCCAGGCGGGACAATGGTAGTTCGCCTACAGTTGGATGTTGATTTTGATTTCCCTTTTGTCATGGATGGAACCAGAAGATTACCAAGGAATGGTTGTGGATGCGATAAAATTTTGCAAGGGATCATGCTACCAAAATCTCTAGTGGGTGAAAAAACCTGAGCGTCTTAAGGACTACATTTTTCAGCTCTGGATCTATTGGGAAGTGTTGCAGGCTACAACTGTGAAAGTTCCATGATTTTCTGAGGAGGCTGTGACAAAATTCCAATGGATTGATTGATTTGATATTGGTAGACATGCCATTCATGTGCAGGCACGGTGTAACCCAGAGAATGATTGGTTTCCGAAACCATACAGGTTATCTGATGCAGAGCTAAATACCATTGTTGAGATTGGCTTGTATCATGGAGAGAACCTATCAGCCTAGATGAAGTATAGGAAGGTCCACCAGCAGATGCACCAGTTGATCATGTACCTAAGGCTGACCAACAGAGCATCCATGATTCAAATGTAGAGTCATCGTGGACCCCCACTGATTCAGAAGCAGAGCGAGCGTTTGAAGAATCAAGAACAAATAAGCTACAGGAGCAGGGTGCAACAAGTAGCGCAACCACAGGGATTGAGGTGCAGGTAAACCAACTTGTTGCATCCATTATAATCGTGACAAATGTCATAGCTAAAGAGATGAAGAAACAAGCGCAAGAATTATTTGGTGAGGTAAGAACATGCCTTGACTCATTATTTGATGTAGCTGTGAAGAAGACCCTGGAGGAAACTCTTGTACAAACCTTTGTCTTGATTAGAACTGTGACGTGGATTCATAATGTACAAATTCCACTGCATGCGATCGAGACCAACAATGAGGATGTTAATGCCTCCCTGTAGCATTTACAATATTTTTCCATCGACATCAATGCGTTGTCCACACAGATGTTGGTGCATATGCAAAGGGTCTCCAATCAGGAGTTGGTAGACAAAGAGAAAGGTATCAGCGGTCAATTCTTGCAATCATAGGAGAAAGAGGCAGAAGCGCGGAGATATATTGAAGCTTTGAAGAAGGAACAAGAGCATTTGATGGCCAAGAATGCCAAGGAAATTGAGGAGTTGAAAAAGGAACAAGATCGACTATTGGTTGAGAAAGTGCATCTCTGGATGTGTGTCAGAACATATATGAGAGCACAACGGAGATGGATGTAGTATCGAAAGCAGTAGGACTTGAGGCAGTCATTGCATAATTACAGTGTGATAATGCGGAATTGCAGGAACTAGTACATCCAGACACACCGAAAGAATAAGTATGAGAGAGGAAAAGTGTCATGGAGGAACTGACAATGCAGCTAGAAGATATGGAACAAGAATCCAAGAAATTTACTGATGTGACTACATAATTTTGGGGTAGTGTAGTCTAGGATGAGCAATTGGAGAAACTAAAAACACAGTTGTAGGAGGCCGAAGGGCAGCTGGCGACATTGAAGACATCGCTGAGAAAGATACCACTAGTTGGTCAGATCAGCAAGTCTGTGGAGCTAAAGGAGTTACAACAATGCATGGAAAAATCAAGCAAGTGTCAGCAAAGGCATAGTACACAGTTGGATGAGTTCTAAGAAATTGGAGCGGAACTTTTGGTTAAGGAAGTCTCTGCGCTGCAGGCAGTTCAGGAAGGTAAAAAAGATGTTACTGAGAATTTTTTTAGCATCCATTACCGCATGATTTGACAGGAAGTTGGGAGATTGCTGAGAAGGTCAAAGAATAGGTGAATGCGATCACTCAGTAGTATGAGGACTTCAAGCAAAATATCAATGAATACACCATGTCCAGCTAATGTGGCTCGAGGGAGAGCCACAAGATTTTGTTGGGGTCCTGTTTGCAGGCAGTTTTGGGATAAGGTAGTTGCGCAACATTGTGGATATTACGCAAGGTCAAAGATTGTGCACAAGGTGGAAAATGACACGCAAGTCAGAGTTAGAATATTTTATGTATTTTTGGTCATATTTTGTAGTTTTGGACCATAATTTGTGGATAGTGGTCACTATTTTGTAGAATCTGTTAAGAATTTGTTAGGAATTTAGTTAAGTGGACCACATATGTAAAGGCGCAAGCCTATAAATAGATGTCAAGTTGCAAGTATTGAGTTCCTGGTTAGTCTAGTTAGTCCTGGTTAGTTTGGTTAGCCTAGTTAGTCCTGGTTAGCCTAGTTAGTCCTGGTTAGTCTTGTTAGTTTTGTTAGTCTTGTTAGTCTTTTTCTTCGGCTCCTTAGTCTTCTTGTAGTTTTTTTTTTGGAACACTTATTGTGGAATGATTTTGGGTACCTGTTGGATCTGTGCACATGATTGCAGAACTATTTTGAGAACTCTTGTTTTGTTGTGGAATTTAATATGACATGCTGGAGGTTGAGTGGAATTACTGTGTCTTTTACTGTCTTTCTGTTTTATTGTTCTCTGCGATCCAAATGTGACTATAATGTGTATCTGCGACATGGATCTATGAGAGATGTGATGTGTTTTTTCTTTAAATGAGGATATAGTGCTAGATCTATCTACGCATCAATGTTTTGCTGAGATAGAGTTATGTTATTTGTGATGTGTTGAATGATGACACAATTTTTTTAATGAATAATATGAATGATTAGAACTGTGGGATAATGTTACAAAAGTCACTAAGTAGACACATAGTCCTCCTCTATACTGTGGAAAATTGGTTTCGTAAGATCTCCCTCGAACATCTTGAGTGGGACTTCATCTCCTTTGTAGGTGTTACAGGGTGGGGTAAAACCTGTCTGGGTCGGTGCTCATGGAGATCGCGGTGGTTTGGGTATCGAAAAAGAGTGAACCCTTGTCGACTAATTTTGTGTCAACACTACCTTCTTTAGAATTTGTATCCATATATAGCTCCATAGTAGTTTGGGTTGCATGATTTAAAGGATTTTTAGGTGATAACCCCTGTAACTGACGAGACCTTCTCCACGAGAAGTAATCCAATTTGGAAAGGTCAAACTGATCTCAGAATTAAAACCTCTATATAATCAGGAAAATCAAACACTACTTAAGCTAAATCAACAATAAAAACTATGATAGGAGTGGTTTAAAAGTTAGGATCTTCACAGGATTGTCAAACCACCACAACTTGCGATATACCGCAGGGTCCAATAGTAAAACACGATAAGGAGGATTGTTACCATACCTTTTCCTAAATACTTGACTACCTAGACAACACGTGCGTAGCAATCTCCCTGAGTGTTGTTCTCTGTGTATTGCGGTGATAGGACGATCAAAGGGATATGCTTAGATGGTATCAGGATCCCTAAAAGTGTCTCCCTATATACACAAGGTACGTGGGATCTCCACTCCGTAGTAGTGATTTCTAATGCACAACCGTTCAAAAGGGGCTTTCCTATATACGACTGAGTATGTGAAGTACCCTTCAATATACCTCAAGTATACGTGAAAGGTCATTCTATATACTAGTAATATGTGGAAGAATGCACGATCCTCGGGATGCAGTGCAACCAAATAATGACAACTCCTATGTTTAAATATGTCGGAACACGTCTCTAACCTATCACACCTTTTTACAAATTTTAACATAAAACTAGTACTTAATTTTATCATTTATGTTTAGGTGAATGCATGAGGTTAGTACAGAAAAGTAAAACCATGCAATGATGCTCATGCAAATATTTTCACTTTCACTTTTTGTAAAATTGCCTACTTAAGGAAGGGATAGAGGTTGAGTTCCTACTTATTCAAAATGAATAAATACCAAGCAAAAAAATATTGAATTATATTTTCAATCCTATTGGAAGCATGTAAAGACTTAAAATGAAAAAAATATTTCAAAGGAAAATGATGAGATTTCTTTTGAAAATAAAGACTACTATGACTATGCAACACACAACACTTTTTCAAATTCTTCAAAATGAAAGAACGATGCGAAAAAAATAGACTTTTTCTTTTTGTTTGAGAGGAAAATGTATAAGCAATCAGAATATAAACACCTGAAAGTATGTGATACTAATCAATTCATTAATAGTTCATACCTATGCCAAGATCTATAAATTTTCTCTCAATTGTTTCAATTATAAAATATGAATACTATCTTTAATCAAATTACGAAGAAAAAAAAGCAACTCTACTTTCCTTTCAGTTGATATAAGAACCTCCAAGATATGAATAAACAATTACTTTTCAAATACTTCTTCTTTCAACCAAAAATGAAAAGGACAAGAAGCTCACAAGCCAAAATCAAACCAGTCCTTGAAGGTATAAACCAATCAATCTTGAACACACTTTCCAGATTTTGATTAACAATCTTAACTATTAGTAACAAAGCCAAACAATATTCATAAACCAAATTACAAATGCAATATCTCAAAATGAAACTGGGATTGGAACCCTACCTTGCACCGCTGGCTAACAGGTGAGTACAGAGCAGTACTACTCCAGCACCGCGCTTTGCCAACAGAAACATAGCAGTGGCACCTCTATCTGTTTACTCAATAAATGTGGTGGCACCGCCTTTTGCCTTAAGAGAAGGTGTGGTGGCCACTCTTTCGACACTAACCAGGTGTGGTGGCCAATAGATATTTTGAAATCAAACATAAGGCGAAAAAGAAATATGTCAGAGTTCAATAATTGGATCCAAATGATAATAATAAACAATAATAAGAAGCATAAGAGGCATGTCAAGGTAGATCTAGAAATTTCAAAGCAAATCTAGCTAATTTACTAGTAGATATGATCTATGATAAGAAATTGAAATTTGAAGACAAGTCAAGAACCAAGAATAACCAATAATTCTGATATACTCCCCAATATAGTCACCAATTTTGTTACCAGAAATACTCAGCTAGTGTAGACAAAAGATGCTTCCCTAGCCTGAAACACTCAGTACTAGAACAAAGCAGTGACAACATAAAAGAACTTTCCATAAGATCACATAGATATCTTGAATAAAATACTCTTTTACCTCTCATAAGTTGTAAAATGCTGATCATTGGAGTGTCTGATCTCCATAGATGTCCTGCAAGATACACAACAAAACACACACTATATCAAAGTAATAAGCTAATCTATGATCTCATGTTGATGACCAAGGAATTCAACATTAAACGCAGTGATTCAAACACAATGATGTTCATGGGAAAAAAACCTTTTTTTGCATGAATAAAATGGAGAGACAAAGCATACAACCTAATACTTGGTGTTGATAAATCCTTCTCCAGTGAACCTTGCCTCAAAGCCTCATGCTTTCCTATCAATTTCTCACTAGTCTTGGATGAATTTGGCAAAAGTTTAGATGAAATAACATAATCTTTCTCCCTTTACTCATGTGGCATAAGCTAGTATTTAAGGCCATGGGAGGATAGAATAGGTTCAAGGTATCATGGGTGAGGTGGAGGGAGGATCCTACAATGATGGATATTGATCTCTAGGTGGTACTAAACCATAGGGATGAGGCTCCATCAAGTCAAGCTTCGAGAAGCGTCTCAAAGCTTCTCTTTTTCCCTTTATAACTCGAGCAATGCTCTTTGTCCAAGGGGACAGAGCATTACAAGGTGAGCACCACACATTGCATAAAGAGAGATAGCAGTGGCACCACTTACGGCTTAAGGAAAAAGAGCATCACTGATATAGGTACCACACCTTGATCACATGAAAAGTGCGGTGGTGTCCAAAAGTGTGAAATCATTGATCATTGTCCATTTCTAACTTCAAAAATTGAGGATTTAAGGAAAACATAGATACTTTGATCTCATTACATGGTGTTGACAAGAAATGTGTGTAACAAACATAAGTCAAATATAAGTACAATAGATCGATGTCTATGAAATATTGATGGTAGTGGACCAATCAATGAGATAGTGATCAGTATGTGAAGGCAATTTGGGTCTTGCACCTCTTCTTAGTTGGAGATAATAAAAAGCAACCTGGTTCTTGGAATAGGAGTTGGTGCTCTTTAGTCAGTTGGTGTTGATGTAATCAGAATATTGAATTCTTCATTGTAATTCATATCCAATTATAAATAAAGTTTACTATAATTATCTTGTAATGTATCTCTATGATCTATGATTGATGACATGATTAGTTGATGTATAACGTAATGTAAATGAATGAACTTTGCTTAGGTTTTGAAGTGAAAATAGTTAAAAGTCCTAGAATATTGAGTCACCCACCTCTCTATGTGGCATTGTTTCCAATAATTGGTGTCATAGAATTCCTGTTAGATTTTTATCATTCAAGCTAGCATTATGATCTTAGGATCTTTAACTGAGAGAATAACATGCACAGCAATAAAACACAAGAGACAAGAGACGCAATGAATTTTCTTTGGGGAAACCGTAAAGGAGAAAACCTCGCAACTTCCTTAGAGATAGAATCAACACCAAAATAGAAAAGCCCAAAACATAAAGATGATCTCCACAGTTTCTGTCTCTCTCTCTCACACTAAGAGAGATTCTCCTCTCTCACTCATGCGCCCCAATGAGTGAGTGTAAGTGTTGTGTGTGTGATAAATAGAGAGGCTCACTCTCTATTTATATTCTTTCATTCACTTGAAGTGCACTCCAACATGTCAACCTCACTTAACAATTACGTACTAGAGCCGACATCTCTTGGAGTGTCTAATAACCCTAGTGCCCCACAACTTGTGGGGACTTTTCCCTCTGCTCGACAAGGAGGGTTAACCTTGACTTAGATGGTGGGGAGTATTGCCCCAACTTACAATGACTCACCTAGGGTCGAATTCTCTAGGATAGTCTAATAACTCTAGGGCCCACAACTATGGGGACTTTAACCCTTGACCAATAGGAGGGTTACCCACAATGACTTGACATGACTTTCACATTATAGAAACTTCCTGATTGGAACATTGGGGCATGACATGACTCAAATACATCCTGAAATAAACATCGGGTTACAATACATAAGAAATATGAATGAATACATTCTGAAGTTACAAATACATCAACACTCCCTCTTAACTAGGAAGGTATTCTCTCGACACAATTTATTAGCACAAGTCTTATTCTCTGTATCATCTGAATCATAGTCAAGCTCTCATCATATTCATCTTCAAGTCATCTTCATATTCAAGTCATATTCATCTTCAAGTCATCTTCATCTTCAGGTCATCTTCATCTTCAAGTCATCTTCACCTAGATCTGGATCATCATCACCGGATCTAGATCATCACTCGATCTGGATCATCACTGCTGGATCATCATCAAGTCTGGATCATCTCTACTAGATCATCATCAAGTCTAGATCATCACTTGATCTGGATTGTCATCGAAGTTGGATCATCATCACATCTGGATCGTCACTTGATCTAGATCATCACCAAGTTTGGATCATCACATCTGGATCACTTGATATGGATCATCATCAAGTCTGGATCATCATCACATGCTATCTCATAATGGTGATATCTCGATTCTTCTTGTCATAGGAATTTCTACAGAGACAATCCTGTAGGCCTACCCTTCATGTAGGTCTTCATCAACGCTTGTATCTAACACTTAAGTCAGAATGGCCCTCCCAGCTCTTACATTTGACCTCATCTTGTCAGAAAGGCATTCCCAGCACTCACATCTGACATCCTCTTGTCAGAAAGGATCATCACTTATATCCAACCATGTGCAAGTACACCGCATCGGAAAGGCTCTGCACTTACATCTGACCTCATCCTGTTAGAAAGGAACAGCACTTACAATCGACCATGATCGAAAGAACCGCATTGAAAAGGCTCAGTACTTGCAATTCGACCATACATGAAGCACCATATCGAAAAGGGCTCAGCACTTACAATTTGAACATGCACGAAGCACCGCATCAGAAAGGGCTCTGCACTTACAATCCAACCATGCACAAAGCACCACATCAGAAAGGGAATGAACTCACATCTGATCATGGAGGAACTAATCCTACCATCGCATCAGAATGGCCCCTAGTCCTAGACTGAGCTACCTGGTAACTGACCAGGCGCCTCCATTCCCAGAATGGCAGTTGCCCTTACATCTGACCTACTCATCAGAATGGCCAACACTCACATCTGACATGGGGGGAACCTAATCCTTTAGCCATGATAGAATGGTTCAGCCCTTACATCTGATCAAGTGGGAACACATCCCTCTATCATATCAGAATGGCTTCTCAGTCTTAGACTGATTTTTCCTGGTAACTGACCAGGTGCCTCCATTCCTAGAATCACAATTTCCCTTACATCTATCCTACTCGATAGAATGGCTAGCACTCATATTTGACATGGAAGGAACCAATCCTCTCTCCATGATAGAATGGCTTAGCCCTTACATCTAACCATAGAAGGAACCAATCCTCTCACCATGTCAGAATGGCTATGGGTCTCATCACTTTCTCTTGGAGGAAACTGGAATCTGGAGAACACCAAGCTTCTCCCTGAAGTACTAAAACTTCAGCCTAGCCAATGGCTTCATCAATACATCAGCTATATGTTCCTCCATCGCAACATACTAGAGCTTCACTGCTCCCCTCTGCACGATATCCTTGATATAGTGATACTTGATCTCGATATGCTTCGACTTGTCATGGAACACAAGATTCTCTGACAACTTCACGCAACTCTGGTTGCCACAATGTATACAAGTAGCATCCAACTGGAGATCAAATATATCAGACAGTGGATTCCGCAACCATACTGCCTCACAACTAGCTGAACAAGCTGTGACATACTCTGCTTCAGCTGTACTCAGTGCCACACAAGATTGCTTCCTACTAAACCAAGAGATCACACCTAATCCCATACTAAACAACATCCTGAAGTGCTCTTCCTATCGATGGCACTGGCTACCCAATCTAAATCGACATAACCCTCTAGGTTTATCTTCTGATTCGACTCATACTTGAGCCCATAATCAACTATACCCCTTAGGTACCTCAAAATATGCTTTGCAGCAATCAAGTGAACATTTCTTGGATCTGTCAAGAACTGGCTCAATGTGTTCACAGCAAATCAAATGTCTGGTCTCATGTTTGTCAGGTACATCAATGACCCAATCATCTGACGATACATTGTAGCATCAACCGTCTCTGATGAAGAAAGCTTCAGGTTCGTTGCCATAGGTGTGGTCATGTATTCCATCATCCTAAACCTATTTAGGATCTCTACTGCATACTTCCATTATCGACACCTCCATGCCTAGAAAATAGTGCATCGACACATAACAGGAGCATCACTGGTCTTCCGCCTTCAACCTTGAAGCAAAGGTTGGAATTTGCTTTACTCTCGGTAAAGCATAGAGTCATCAGTAATCTATCCGTCATGTCGTACCATGTTGAACTTCATGATCTTCTGAAGTCACTCCCTCTGAAGCGGAGCATCATACTACCTCTGTCTTCCATACTCTATGCACTGAAACATTCTGTACCGGAGTGACAAGTATCTTTCTATGTATCCATCTAGGATCATTGGATACCAAGATCCTCTATCTTGAACTTTTTCAAAAGTTCTTCTTATACCCATCTAAGATCTTGTCATCCTCTATAGAACTTCATCTTCAACCTTGTAGCAAAGGTTTAGGTCTTCATCAAGCTGGCTGCAAATGTCTCTATGAAGTTTATGCCTTCTTTTAGTGAGAGGCCTCATGCTATGAATCTTGCCTTGTACGATGTTTCCATCTACTACATGATGGAACTACGAAATTCCCTGCACGTATCGATACTGCATCCTAGACATCATTCTTCTTGAAATTGTCTTCCCTTTCTTCTTGGTTACTTCTTCATAGCTTGAAGGTTTTGCATCAATGATGTCACTGCATTCGTCATATTATTCTTCATCTTGAACTGTCGTCACTTGTTCTTCAGAACAAGTCTTTTCCTTCTTTGCTTGTAGGCGATTATGTATGCGATCTTTCCTACAAGTCAAATGTAGTTGTATGGTTAGAAACATTTCATAAGGTATATTCACAATGAAAAATTCTTATGCATAAATATGTGATCATGCAACTACTTTAGCCAATACAACATCCATCCATATCTCACGAAAACTTTCTATATGCCTTCCATCTCTACCAAGACAACATTGAGGTTGTGCACTAATCTAATATGTCAGCAAAGAGGTTTCATTCTAGATAAGTAGCAATGGAGTGTTATATAGCACCATGAGTTACTTACCCATCACATGCATATTAGTAGTATACTGTCATTAATGCAAACATTCTACCATGCATAATACATTAACTGAATATAAACAAATGCATAACAAAACAATATCATGAAATGACAATTGAATACTTATCTTTATTTGTTTCATGGGTAGACTCCTTCTTGAGCCTTCAGTTTCATCATCTTATTCATTCATAATAGAATCGTTTCTTATCCAAATGTTAAGGTGGATAAGAGGTTCTTCAAGAGTTGAGATCTTCATATTCCTCATCGATTGAGGGATCTTCTTTGGATGATGAGAGCTTGATCTTCAGTTGCTCTGATCTTCTCTTCTCTTCTTATGAGTCGAGCTTCTTCTTCTTCCCAGATTCTACTGAAAGTAATCACTTCCTTCTGGCACAAATTCCTTGAATGAATTAATCCCATGATCCTGGGAGGCCATTCAAGGTGGCTGTCACCACTTTTTCATTCTTCACTTCTTATTTTACCACTTCAAGTTGTTCTTTGATTTGAGAGACCCTTATGACTGCATGGTCTTTGCATTATGGATCTTCACATTCTTCAACTGGTTTCTTAAGGTCATCTTCTGATGTATGTTCTTCCCTTCGAATAGCTTGGTCAAGGAATCAAACATCTTCAGTGTCTTTAGGGAAGACACTTGTGGTACAAGTTGATCTGTGATTGAATCAACAATGATCTTCCTGGCCTTGACTAAGTTCTTCTTGTGTAAGGCTTCTAACCTCATCTCCCTCTGAAAATGGAACCTCTCTACTCATGTAGGTGTCTAATTCATTTTCTTCAGAGTGATCATATACTTCCATACTTGGAAGTTGTCAACTTCACAAAGCTTATCATCAAGCTGATATGATAGATCGCTTTGAAATGAGAACCTCAAATGAAAATACCAAAGGATTAGTTCTTATCGATTTGAGGTGTCTGTCCTTGTTCTGGAGCTTGCTGATCTAGGGTTTGTCACAGAAACCCTAATTTTCAAAAATTGGAATCTTTCAGATATTATTGGATAGACAGATAGATATCTTCAAATGGATCTGTCCAATGTACTCCTTTTATGAAAACAGTGGAGGGAAGCTCCTAGAACAGGAAGCCCTAGTTTTCCAATTTCTTCTGCAGAAATGCCGGTCACTGTTTCTATGATATCTCTGAAATTACTGCTCCTCTGTGTCAGAAATTTTGCACTAAGGTAACCTCACATGTCCCTAATCCAACAATATAGGTTTCATCAGAATGGGTTTCACCAATTGGGATTTATGATCCTTTTGACCTGTTACAGGACTGTTCAAAATAGAGAAGTTGTACGGACTACTACATGTTATTGTTTCATCTTCTGGGTCTGAACTTTGGAACACATAAATTAAATTCAATGCCCTCTCTAGAACAGCTTCAGGAATTCCATTTGGACCTATTTATCCTAATATATTGCAATTTTCCCCAGGTTTCCAATTTAGGGATGAATTCTGGAAGAGGCTGAAACCCTAACTTGGAGGGATCATATCGCCCAAAATATAGCGAATATGAGGCTGAATTTTGGATACAATGTATATCAGGATTTTATATTCAGCCGCTGCAATTTTCAGCTCTTGATACTTCTCCAACATCAGGATATACCAAATGTACCAAAACGTAGTCATTTTCGTATTTAGGGTTTTTCTAGCTCGGGGTCAAACTAGGGTTTGACTTTCCCGGAGTTTCACCCAACCAAAAATATTGATCCAGGTCTCTAAGCTTTAGTTTTGATGAGGAGATCAATCCTATGTTGGTTTCACTCAAGAATTCCTCTTCTGTAGAAATCCCTAATCTCTGCACCGAAAACTGAAAATGCTCAGAATTGAATTTCGCTTCGACAGAAAGATGCGCTCTTCAATGGAGAGTCAGCCTAGCATACTTTTGTTGATGGATTGTGGAGAGAGACCCAAAAAGTAATAAGTCCTATATTTTGTAGCTGCACAATTTCTTCTTCTCAGGTTAGGTCTGATACCATGTTAGATTTTTATCATTCAAGCTAGCATTATGATCTTAGGATCTTTAACTGAGAGAATAACATGCACAGCAATAAAACACAAGAGACAAGAGACACAAAGAATGTTCCTCGGGGAAACCACAAAGGAGAAAACCCCACAACTTCCTTAGAGATAGAATCAACACCAAAATATAAAAACCCAAAACATAAAGATGATCTCCACAGCTTTTGTCTCTCTCTCTCTCTCACACACACTGAGAGATATTCTGCTCTCTCACTCATGCACCCTAATGAGTGAGTGTAAGTGTTGTATGTGTGATAAATAGAGAGGCTCACTCTCTATTTGTAGTCTTTCACTCACTTGAAGTGCACTCCAACATGTCGGCCTCACTTAACAATTACTTACTAGATCCGACATCTCTTGGAGTGTCTAATAACCCTAGTGCCCCACAACTTGTGGAGACTTTGCCCTCTACTCAACAAGGAGGGTTAACCTTAACTTAGATGGTGGGGACTATTGCCCCAACTTACAATGACTCACCTAGGGTTGACTTCTCTAGGATAGTATAATAACCCTATGGCCCCACAACTACAGGGACTTTAACCCTTGACCAATAGGATGGTTACCCACAATGACTTGACATGACTTTCACATTATAGAAACTTCCCGATCGGAACATTGGGGCATGACATGACTCAAATACATCTTGGAATAAAAATCAAGTTACAATACATAATAAATATGGATGAATACATTTTGAAGTTATAAATACATCAACAAGGCCTTCAACACAAGCCTTACTAGCTTGGAGGAGATCCATGGACACACAATCGAAGGACAAGCATAATGCTCAAATGATGAAGTTATAGTACTTGATGTGACAAATTAATTTGGATAGAGAAGTAAGATGAAATATTATTTGAATAATTATGTTGTTTGGGAGATTGTGATCAATACACCCATTCCATCCAGCAAGAAGACCAATACAGCCACACAAAGGGATGCTAAGAAGGACAACACCATTTCCTTAAAATTTCTTATTGATGGACTTTCAAGCTCTGTCAAAGATAATGTAGGAGAATACACTTTATCCAAAGAGCTATGGTTTAATATGGAAAGTGAGTACCAAAGAAGAAGCCAAGAAACAAACATGGAAACAGAAGTCAATCCCACTGAAGATGTGAAACAAGAAGAAAAGGAAGTGCAAGAATTAGACACCCATGAAGGTAAGGATCATTCTGATTACAGTAGAAGTGATTGTGATAACATTGAAAATGATCTTGAAGATGCTAAGAAAGAGTTCCCAGCACACCTTTTACTATAAATTGATCTCCAATACAATTTGAGACTTAAAAGGAATATTTTGGGGTCCTTTGAAAAGTACCATGAGAACTCTATGAATCTTCTCAAGAAACTCAATCACAAGAAAACAAGTTTACAAGTTGAGCTGAAAGACAAAGAAGATGAAGTTGAAAGACTAAATACTGAATTGATCAGTCAAATAGAAGAACAATAAGAGTTTGGTGAAGATCTAGAAGAACTTGAAGAAACAAGGAAGGAAGATATTGATGTGAAGACTCAGTTGGAAGAATCCAAAAGGATAGATGAATTCTTGAAGGAAAAATTGGACGAGAAGGAAGAGCAATGCCAAAATATTGAGATGGAAGTAGTTGGTCTCATAAAGACAAGTGAAAAGTCTAATGCATGTGTGAAATTTAGGAATATATCAATCATCTTGGATGAGATATTGGATTGTCAAGGATGATAAATCTATATTTGGATACAACTCGGGAAAATAAAATTCAGTAGAAGACACATGGACACATAACAAGTATGAAGTGAGCCCCTCATTCTCCAAAAGTGAAAGAAATGTTTATCCTCATGTATCTACACAAAATAAAGAATAATTTAAAAGATTATAAATACATCAATGAGTTAATCCTACTCCTCAAAGAAAGTTCATAAAGGAGACATCCTCAAGGAGGAATCAAGCATCCAGGTATGAAGATAGTTTCAATGGTTATTTCTTTTCTTGTACTAAATTTGGTCATAAGGCATTGGATTGCAGATCTCATGCAAGAAGTGTTGGGCCTACCAAAAATATAGTCAGATGTTGGACATACAACCATGTTGGCCATATTGCTGCAAATTTCCACACAATGAGATGTTACAGCTGCCATGGATTTGGTCACAAATCCCAAAATTGTGCAAGTCCAAGAAGACACTCCATAATGAGTCCTTCATGCACATCAGTAAGGGGAACCAATGAACCATAGAAGAAGAATAATGTAGGAATAATTGAATCCCCAAGGACAAATTCTCAAAGCCAAGAACATTCTCAGGTATGGATGAAAAATAATGTTTTGTTGAATGTGAATGAAGTTGATTGGTGCACAGAAGATGATTGACATATGGCAAGCCAAGATTGAGGTATTTCAAATACCTTAGTATACCTTGAGTTCATGGAGCTAGAGGATGAACTCTAATGCAAATGATGGCTACTCGAAGCAAAGAAACAGGTCCTAGGATCGTGATTGCTAATACTGACAGAAGGAAATATAATGCAAGGCAAGGGTGAAGTATAATAAGTTAGAGGTAATACAGTTGGCATGTTGATAGGGAGAGAAAGATTGATTTGCAGATATATCATGAAATCTCTCTGTACATATAGTTGAAGCAAAAGAAGTGAAGCGACAATATGATGTTTGGAGGGTTGTCTTTGATGTGTGCTTACCTGTTATGATAATCCAATGATTCCTTATAGCCTTGGATATGATTGGTAATGATATATTCAAGAAACACTTGTTGCTTGTAACCCAACTAGTTATCGATATTTTTATCATTATATGAAGAGAAACCTTCAATAATTTCATGAAAAGCAGCCCATGATTCTAGATATGATCTTGTCAAAGCATGAAACAAAAACATCTTTCAAAATATGTACTTGATAGCAGAAAATACACGGTAAAGTGAAGTTTCTTTCGAGAATCTCAACTCTAACCCTAGTTTACTCATAGGAATAGTCAAGGTTCTAATTTTGGCAATGAAGACAACATTGTGGTGACAGTAAATGCCAACATGATGACTACAACAAAATATTAAAGACCATGATTTTAAAAAGGTTCAAAACACTACAACAGTCCAAACTTCAAAGGATTGATTGATTATCATTTTTTTATTACTCTTTGCTTAAAAATGAGAGAAGCACATAATGAAGCTAAACCTAAGATTACATTAAAAGTGATTGGGTTGAGTTGAATTTTTTAGCATAGATCATTATGAAGATACTGCAATCACAAGTCATTTTCATTTTGATTCATCTACGCAAAGGATGTTGATATTACAGGATTGAGTGGACTAATCTTGCAAGAACTTGAGTCAATGTGATCATCTTACTACACCAACGATTGAGAAAGTATGGTTGTGTGGAAGTAATCAGCGTGGGAGTTCTGGGCATGAGAGTAAATGAGAGGAATGATCACAAGGACAAAGCCTATGAGAAGCCACAAAAGTGGTTATTTGAGTACAAAGAAAATTCCCGTAGCAATTGAAGATATGCCTACATAGTCAGTCTAAAATGCACGCAGTCAATGAAGAAATACCAAAATCCTTGTCTCAGATTTTAATGGTCAAGACTCTACGATGATATGATGAACTCTAGTTGGAGCAAGAGAATAATAAATTTTTGCATCTGAATTAACAACTTGCCTGCAACATAAAGAAAAATGCTCGCAATGATTGAAGGAATGCCCGCACTCAAGGAACAAACACTCGCAGACAAGAAGAATTGTATGACTATAACAATGGATTGTACCATTTTGGTGTTGAGTGCATGTTCATGACAAGTTATTTTGATAGTGAATACAAGAAGTCTGCAAAACTCTAGAAATCTATTGCAAAATGAAATAGATGACTAGAAATGATCTTAACATAGTCAAACTTGGGTTAGATAAGGAAAAGTTATATCCCATTGAATAGCTGATTGAATGGACAATCCACAATACATTCGATGTTTATAGATGATTGAAAGGAAAACTAACTTGCATGTGATAGTGAAAATCTTGATTTCGGAGTAATAACAAGTCTAATTTTACTCAATAGTGAATGCATTAACTTGACAAAAATAGGATGATCAGATTGAGTTGTGTTTGAAACCATGACTTGAGAAGTTCCTTAATTAGTGAAAATACAAGTGAAGTCTTCAACAACTGTATATACTTCTCATTTTAGATATGTCAAGACAAGTTAGATAAATTTTGTTAGGGAGAGCTAGATCAAAGGAGGAGTAAGAAAAGGATTTAAAAGAAATATTAGTCACAATAACATATCAGATAGAGGGAGTAGACAACTCAGCAAATAAAGAATCCTATATGATAGGGGGAGTAAACATTTCAGTATGACTCAAGAAGAATTCCAGTATCCAATTTCCTTTTGGGTCTTGTGAAGCTTTTGATGGATAAGTGTTTGGCCCTTCAATCATTAATGTCAAAGGGAGAGAAAATTGAGGAGCTATTTCCATCAATGAAAAAGGGGGAGTTTTTTTATCATGGTTTTCATTGATGGCAAGTCATTAATGACAAATAAGTAATGAAGGTTGATGGCATGGAAAGGAGGACACAATAGTTTGGGTGTTGGAACATTAGGTGGTCCAAATGGTCCAAAGGACCCATTCTGTGGTCATTTGTGGCTTGATGAGGTCATGGAACACTTAGATATGATTTGAGTCTGTTGATGGAACCAAGGACATAATGAATAGAACAAAGACTTAGTCCAATCAAGTTTTGAAGTAATAACAAGCACTCATAATCTATCATCAATACCTTAAGTGGCCTAAGAGATAAATATATCAGACCTGAAGCATTGAATAAGATAGATCATGAAGACTTGAAAATTACGTCAAAAAGGTTGAAAGAGAAGTTTAAGGTTTGATAAGATCCCTAAAAAACCAAGAAGCACTGCTCAATAATATGTTTTAATCCTAAAAGAAAAACTCTAAAGAAGTTTTGAAGTAATACCAAGCACTCATACTTTTCCATCAATATAAATATATCAGACATGAAGCATTGAAGAATTTTGATTATGAAGACTTGAGACATGTGTCAAAAAGGTTGAAATACAAGTTGAAGTTTTGATAAAATTGTTGATTGCATGGGCAGACCCGGGTTTACTATAATTAGTCAACAACACCCAAAACTCACTGGCCCTTTCGGCGACAGACCGCGAAGCGATCTGAAGTCTCACCCGAAGTGAATCTAATGGGTTGGCCAAGACTCAAGTGTCTTGGACCAGGTTCTGAGCATCCTACTTCTTCTCTCTTACTCCTGCGCGCCACTAGATCAACTAGCTCTGCGCCTCGCACGTCCCCTTCTACTCGCAGCACATTTACCCGTGTGATGCTTAACCCCGCGCAAGTCGCACGATTTCCTCTCGCGTCGCACAACTTCCACTTACTCACAATATTCCCAACCTTACCGCATCTCTGCGCACCACGGAACACCCATCCTCTCCTCAACGCTAAGCCCTCAGCTCGCAGTATCGCGCACCGCAGCTCCTCTGCCAATGCGATACCGCCTCTCTGCGATATCTTACCACTACGACTTTGCGCTCTTAGCGTTGACTGTGCCGGTGTGCGAAACTCTACTTCTCAGAAGTATATTGTGAGTAACTGGTCATTAGAGACAGACGTAAAGGAGTCTTTAAACAGCCTGCTAAAATGCTTCAACTTATCTTTATCGTCTTGCATTATCATGAGCGGAACAATACATACATTCATCTACTTCTACTATCATTACATGCATAATAACCAGTAACAATAAGCAAATACAATCACATTCATACAACACATAACACGCAGATTTAACATGGTTCACCCCCGAGATGGGAGCTACGTCCACCAAATTGTGCTTCTATTATATATCTTGAGGGAAGTTAGCACAGTCTGTTGCACTGCATATGCAACG
This sequence comes from Pseudotsuga menziesii, assembly GCA_001517045.1. Classification (NCBI taxonomy): domain Eukaryota; kingdom Viridiplantae; phylum Streptophyta; class Pinopsida; order Pinales; family Pinaceae; genus Pseudotsuga; species Pseudotsuga menziesii. The sequence continues at coordinate 10,093 of LPNX011126632.1, read as the reverse complement.
CAAGGTCTCTTCTAGATCTCTGGTCTATCTCTATGTTGCCTTTCTTCCAATATATCCTTCCCTCTCTGTTCTCTCTGTGGATGGTTACATACAGACTCAAATGACTCACAGATAGCTAGGTGTCTGGATTGTTACAACGCAGTCTGTCTGACTGATTCCTGAGTCTACAAAACTATCAACTGACCAGCTAACTAACTGACTGATTAGCTAACCCTTTACAATACAAAAATGAAAGCTTTTATAGGCAGCCCGAAGGTCGTGCCATTACAACACTGTGGGCCTGTCCCAACAGTAAACCCATACCCTAAATAGTGACAGTCGGTCCTCTCTGTCCTTGAGGTAGCCGCTTCCCGTCACACCGCAGCTCTCTGCAGTCTTCCATGCTTCCCAGCACCGACCATGGGTACTATGCACCTCTTCTTTTTCTGTCCTTCGCCTTCAATGCTTGAGCCTTGTTGCTCCTTCTTCTTTATGAGGGTCGCTGAGCCCTCCTGTCTTCCGCCACTGCCTTCAATGCAGTGGTTGAGCTTTCTTCTCTCGGCCGCTCAGGTACCGTTGCCTTCTTGACTTTTCTATCCTAAAATTCATGGTTTCTGGATCTGCTCTCCAGCTGGAAATGTGCTACGGTGTCGTAGCTCTGCCCTGTCCTTTTTCCGCCAAAACTTCTCTCTTTCCGCCAAAACTAGCAGCTTCTTCTGTAGCTGTGGGATCCTGCTCCAACAGTCCCCTAACACTTACTTGTGGCTCGCCCCCGAGCCACTACCAGCAGGTGTCTCCTGTTGTAGCTTCTCCTTCGCCTCCTGCGAAGTTTTCTGCAACTTACCCCAAAGTTCTGCAACTTCATTCTTCATTACCTCGGCACGCTCTCGTGCCGAGTCAAGCAAGGTTTGATTGATATGGGAGTCCTCTGTTTGATCAGCTTGCTCACGGACGGTAGTGAACTCCTTCACCTTTTTCTCCACTGCGTCGACTAATTCGGTGATTTGCTCCTAGAAGGGTTGAAGCAGGTCGGTGATGTGCAGCTCCTTTGTTCTCAACTGCTGGGCTTCCTGCTGTAATTGGTTCATCTCCTTTGTATTTTTCATCCTCTGAAGGGCTGCTAAGCTCTTAATCTCTTCTTTCATTGCCATCGTGGTTTTCTCTATCACCTGGATGTTCCACTGGATATCCACTCGCTGAGGTGGCTCATCTAGCTCGGACCATGCGCTCATCGCATCGGTCAATACTGATGTTGCTTCGTTGATGCGGGACTGCATCTGCGTAGCGATGAGTCTAAAAGCCTCGATTCTCACTCTCTGGTCTGCCTGGGAGGTATCCCGTGCGTGAGCCTCAAGCTCGGCGATATGCACATCGTGATCTGCCTTCATCTTAGCCACTTCTTCGTCCATTCTAACGATGGTATCCTCCAGAGCCTTTGCTCTGTCGGCTACTTTTCTTAGCTTTTGGGGAGTATCTTCCGCGAACTCAATGTTACACCTGGGTAGCTCTAAAGCAATGTTCTGCAGCAGCTGAGAGAGTGCCTGATCCCTTTCCTGATATGCTTCTAGCTCACCAACCTTCTTCTGATAGCTAGTAGCCAGTGCTGCATTCTTTTGCTTTAGCTGCGTATTCTGCTTATAAGTCGCGAGCTCTCAGGTCCGGAGTTCTGCGCTTATCTGCTATTCAATCATCTGCAACTGCTCCGTATGGAATTCCACCAGGTTGACCTCAATAGGTTGGTCAAACTGCACTGGTGGATCCTTCATCGTCGCAGGGAATCGGATGCTCCCTGGTGGAATCAACACAGTATTGAGTCGATCTTTTGCTAGACTTTCCTCGCGGGATATCGACGGTGTCGATGCTTCTTTGGCGGTTGCTTTAGCCGATGGGATGTGCACCGCGGCAGTCTTCTCGGTAATTAATTTTAAGTCTTGTTGTTGCTTTTCGACTGCGCTATGTATTTTCTCCTGCTGTTCCCTCATCGCATCCAATGTGTCCTTCAGTACGTCAGATGTCCTTGTTGCAATGAGTTCGTAATCCTCATCTGTTAATGTGGTCTGGGAAGCTGGCTTTGTGGCCTTGTGTTTTTTCTTCTTCTTTGTAGTGGCCACCTCTGTTGGCCCTCCTGTTGGTTCTTTCCTCTTTAGTCCTGGTAGAGGTGCTTCCGCCGTTCCTGCTGCTTGGGTGTCCATTTTGTCTTTGCCTTTTTCAATTGGGTCTGTCTCCGCAGAGCTTGTTGGCAGTGGTGTGGTGTCTTCATACTCTTGCTGCCATTGGTTATCAAAGCCTCTTATGACATTCTCAACATCCTGTGCTGTCATCCTGAACCAGCCAGGAGCCCAATCATCCCTTATTGTCCTTTTCGGCCGTAGATAGACTCTATGGTTGTCTGCCATAAAATTGAGCCGGCTATCATACAGGTCGACGGTCTCTGTGCTGAGCCGTGGTAATTCCTCGATAGTTGTCTTCAGCATTGCATAGTATTCGTGGAATACCATCGAATTGACGTGTTTCCTTGCTGGGATGTTGGTGTCCCATAAGCTAGCATAGCGCAAACCCCTGGGCGCTCCTCCTGGAATCTGTGGAAATTGTGTATTGGGGGGCTCCTTCCAGCCCACGAATGCACATAGAATAATTAACCAAGAAAAGTGGAAAGGGTGGTTTTCCTGATCTTGGGCTGCCAAACAATCTTCCTGAAGCATATTTAATAGAAACAAGGACCAGTTAAACTGTTCTCCCTCTGTAACTTGTACAGCCAGGCTAATCACAGATCCTGTAACTTCCTTCGGTCGGACCTTGGTTAGCAATCTTCCCGCCAGCAGGATGGCTGTAAACCTGAGTGTCTCGTTCTCGATACTAGTGATATCATAAGCCTTGCCTCCTCTCTGTAACTTGTATTTTTTTACTAAGGCCGGTGGTAACTTCGAATCCTTGGTCTTCCCTGATATCTGTAAGTCGGGGATTTTACCAGTTTTAGACAGCCCGGTGATGCGGTGGATCAAGTTGATGTTAAGGTCGACCTTACGGACTAGCCATAGATAACCCCTGTGTAGACACAAGAGTAGGACACGTACCACGGCATTGACCTCTGCACTACATCCAAAATGGGGTAACCTCAACAGATTGAGCAGACCGGTGGGCTCAAGAATCTGGACATGCGGCATGGGAACCAATTCCTCTTTTGTTGTCCTCGGGTTCTTCTCATGTCTAAGATACTAGTCTGATTTGAAGTGAGGGTATGTCTTACCATCTGCTAGGTTGTAATCTATGAATTTAATAGCAGCAGCATACCCCACAAGATCGCCATTTTCCTTAACTCGAGGGTCTATTGGCGGGATAGGGACGGCAAGCTTACCAGTCTTGGAGAGTTTGACCTCTGGAGCGCCTTCGACTCGAGGGAAGAGGTAGTCTGCTCCATTCACTATGTCTTCGTCCTGCCCCAAACTGGACTCCTCTGGGAGCTGAGACTGGCTCCTCGTCTGTGGTGGTGGTCTGGTCTGTGAAGAACCCGGTTGAACATTCCTAACTGGTGTTGTCATGGGAGCTGCTAGGCCAGTACGCTTGAATCTTTTCAGCAGCGCGTCTAGTGGTTCGTCCTCGGCTGGGAACCAGTCGGTGTGAGGCGGTGGGTATGCAATGGCTGCAATATCTGGAAAACTCTTTAGCTTGTAATGGGATGGGCTCTGTACGAGGAAGGCTGAGTTTGCACACTACAATTTTTGGCTCTGTGAAAATGTAGTCCTTCCAATGAATAATGTCTGCTTTTTATGTCATGGATGATAGTCCCGGACGCAACGGTCATCTAGACTAAGCTCGTTGGTCATATTAATTGCATGGACAAGACCACACCGGTTACCCGATCCTTAATAAATGCAAAAATCCGATCAAATTTCCCTCGAAGTGTGTGTACCGGCGCCAGTCTCATCGAAGATTTTGTCAAATCTAGAAACTTAATGAGGCCTGCCGCCAAATCTATGGTAAGGGATACTGGTCATTTCCTTATTAACTGCCTGTCAGACCGTGACTTGACGGTCCACTGTCAGTTTCGAAACTGGACACGTGGCACGGTGACACGTCACATTGCTGCGATGTAATCTCCTTGTCACCTGCGCAACCAAACGATGTCAAATTTTTTTTTTTTGAATCGCGCTGGTGCGATTCCTCCTGACTAGGCTGTCTGCCGGTGTAGACTAGTTCCCGGTGCGATGCCTCCTTTCAACTACACTGGGCATCTGCACCGCTATAAACTGTTCATGCTAGGACGGAGAGGTGGGGAGGTTGTCACTGTAGAGCTTAAGCCTACTGCCATTAATCCATGTGGGAAGAAGCTCCCCGTTCAACTGACTGAGTTGAACAGCACCTCCTTCTATGACTTGCTGTATCTGATATGGCCCCAGCCAATGTGTTTTGAACTTCCCTGGAAACTTCAGGAATTTGCTGTCATACAGGAGCACTAGGTCTCCGATCTGGAAATTCTTATTCTTAATGTGTCTATCATGCCAGGCTTTTTCGCGTGCTTTCTGCACTGTCTGATGGAATCCAACGATGAATCTGTCTTCTTCCAAGGTAATCAGCTGTGTTAACCGTTCCTCTACCGTGGCTATATCAGTCATCCCGGTAATCTAAGTGACTCTTAAGCTAGGAAGAATATACTCCATAGGCATAACAGCCTCCTGTCCATATACCAAGCTGAAAGGTGTGTGTCCCGTAAGTTTCTTGCATGTGGTTCTGTATGCCCACAGCACAGCGTTAACTATGAGATCCCAGTCATTCCTTTGGTTATTGCAGATCTTTGTAAGAGCGTTTTCTAAAATCTTATTAAAGGCCTCGACCGTGCCATTAGCTTGTGGATGGTAGGGAGTGCTCTTATAGTGCTGAATCTGGAATTCTTCTGTCAATGCCTCAATAGTGCTGTTCAAGAAGTGTGTGCCTTGATCACTCATCAAAATTACTGGGCATCCAAACCTGCTGATGATGTTTTCAAAAAGGAACTGTGCAGCTGTAGCAGCATCACAATTTCTTACTACCTTGTCCTCTGCCCATCTGGTGAGGTACTCTGTTCCAGTGATGATGTATCTCGCACCAGTGCGCTTCCCGGGTGGGTTGATTGGACCCACAAAATCGATAGCCCATTTGTCGAATGCGCGCAGCGTGACCTGCGGTCGCAGTGGCATTTCATCGCGGCGCGAGGGTTTTCCTACCCTTTGGCAGATATCGCAGCATCTGCAGAAGTCCTTTGTGTCTTTATGCAGTGTAGGCCACCACAAGCCTGCGTCTAGAATTTTCTGTGCAGTCGGTTTTCCTGCAAAATGTCCTCCTGCGGTTCTTGAATGAGCCTCTTTAATAATAGTGTCTTTCTCGTGTGGCATCACGCATCTGCGCAGAACTTTATCCGGACCTAACTTGTATAGACATCCTGCAATGAGGGTGAAGTCTGCTGCCTTAACAACCAACTGCTTCTTTTGCTGTTTAGTAAAGTCATCAGGTGCTACTCCTGTGGTGAGGAATTGAATAATGTCGGCATAGTACTCATCTGCAATATGTATGGAAAACAACGACGCATCTGGCAGATTGTATTCTAGGTTACTGGGATCTTCTCCTGAGTCTAGCCGCGACAGATGATCTGGTCCTGCATTCAGTCTGCCTGGTTTCACAATGATTTCAAAATCATACTCCTGGAAGAGGAGTAACCATCTGTAGATTCTCCCCCCTAACACTGGTTTATTGACTAGGTACTTCAATGCAGAATGATCAGTAAACATTTTAAACGAGGCGCCCAATAGATAGTGCCTGAACTTCTGCAACGCATATACCATAGCTAAACCCTCCCTTTCTCTTGTGGTGTGATTCTTTTCTGCTGTTGATAACTTTCTACTGGAATATGCGATGGGATGGTCAAGATCCCCTTCTCCTGGCTGGGTTAATACGACTCCTAATGCGATGCCGGATGCATCCACATGTACATGGAAAGGCTTAGTCCAATCCGGAAATACTAGGATGGGTGCTGTAACCATCTTCTTCTTAAGTATGTCTAGGCTCTGCTGGCATTCCTCGTTCCATAGGAATTTTACATCTTTTTTGAGCAATTTCTCCATCGGCGGTGTAATCTTTGCGTAGCCCTTGATGAACTTTCTGTAGTACCCGGTATGACCAAGTACTGTCCTCAGTTGCTTGACTGAATTGCTGGAAGGTTTACAATGATAGCGATCTTGGCGGGGTCTACCATCAAGCCTTGTCTGCAGACAATGTGACCCAACAAGATACCAAATGGTGCACAGAATATACATTTTTTCAAGTTTAGAGAGATCTGGTACTGCCTACATTTTTCTAACATCAGTCTTAGATCGCCTATGTGCTTATTGATTAACCCAAATACAGTCCAATCATCAAAATATACTTCCAAGAATTTATGAATGTATTCTTTAAATACAGCAACTACTACTCTAGAAAATATAGCTTGTGCATTTTTAAGACCAAAGGGCATTACCGTATACTGGAACGAGCCCCACTCTGTTGCAAATGTGGTCTTGGATCGATCTTCTGGGTGTATTCTAATCTGGTGGTAGCCTGAAAACCCGTCAGTGAAGGAGTAGACCTCTTGTCCTCCCACGTTGTCTAATACTTCATCAGTGAACGGTGTTGGAAATGGATCATGAAGTGATGCATCGTTGAGTTTTCGCAGATCAACACAGATCCTTATGTCCCCTTTTGTTTTCTTCTCTTGCACTACCATAGGGCTAACCCATTCGCTTTCCTCTACTGGTTCAATGATGCCTGCTGTTAGCATTTTATCAATTTCGTCCTTTACCTTTTCTTTGTATCGCGGGTTCAATTTGTATGGACGCTGCTTAACTGGTCTAGCATCCTCCTTTAATGGTATCCTCATGACTCCCAAGTCTCCAACTATTCCCTTCATCTCTATGAACTTGGTGGGAAATAGGTCTTGATAATCATGTAGCAGATCTGCAATCTGTCCAACTGTTTCATCATTCCAGTAGTCTCCAATAGAGGCAAACTTAGGTTCTTCGTTTGTGCTAATATTGATCTTTTTAATCTTGATGGGCTCGGTGATCACTGGAATCTCTAGCTGTGGTCCCTCCACTTCGCGAGTGCCTTCTGATTCTGGAATGTTGGTATTGCGAGGATCCTCATCCGCTTCCTCTGATTCTGATGTGAAATTATAGCATTCCAACGCCTCTTCTAGCTGGATAGTTTACTCAGGTTGGATTGGTACTGAGATAGTGTGATCCTCAAAAATCTTTGTCTTGATGATATCTAGGGCCTCAGCAACACTTGGATGTTCTGATTCAAATGCAAAGGTGAGTAGGAAGCTGTCTCTCATAAGCGGCCATGTGGTTGTTCCCTTGCACAGCTCGGTCTCTGTATACCAATTCCTTGGAATTGTGTCCAATGTGTGAATGAATCTGTGAACCCATTCATCCTCTGGAATGTCCGACCAGTTCTGTTCACATATCTGAATGTGTACCCTGGGGTCAGTTTCTCCTGTGTACTTGTGCTGAGCATACCTTCTGTCGTCAGAAAATCTAATTGCCATCAGTCTTTTGATGTTATCCCATGATGCGATATTTTCTTTATGCGCATACCACCATCTTGCAGGTGTGGCTCTAACTGCAAGGTCCATAGTTGCGATCCTCTGCTCAGGGGGAGTTTGTTGCTCAAATTGTTCGAGAAAATCTTGGATGTCTGTCAGACCATGATATGATGGAGTCTCAGCGATCTCGGAACCAATCCATCGCAGTGACTTACTTATAAACGCGCATCTGCGCGATGATACTTCGTAAAGTCTGTTCTGCCAGTTTTGTAGACCAACATCCGAATCCGATGCGCATGAGCTGTCGCATTGCCAACTAATATTCCCTTCTGCAGTGGGATTGATATAGTCATTCTGGTTTGCTGTCATCTGGTAGAGACTCTCCATATTATGTGCCTCTTCCTCTGCTCGGATAGGTTCGATATATCTAGGGCCTTGGTAAGGATCCAGCGGTGCGATGACCCGGATCCGCGCATCCTCAAAGGTCATTTGTCTTTTCTTTAGGTCTATGACAGCTTTGCTGCCAATTTCCCAATCAATACTCAGTAGTGCTGGATATGGTCGACTGTCACCAATGATTTCTATAACCTCGAAGTCCACAAAAGTACAAACTTCGTCAATATCAACTGGCACCTGCGATAATCGACCCAATGGTGATACTCGCTGCTGATTAGCTAATCTCAGGTGGATAGGTGATAGGGCTAACTGAGGACTACCCATCTGTTCCCATGTCTGCTTGGTTAGAACGTTCACCTCTGATCCCAGGTCTAAGACAACCTCATCCATTTCAAACTCACCGATCTGGGCTGTGAATTTCATCTCTCTTCCTGTCCTTGCATGTCTTGTAATATTATGGACAGCGCGGTGTGCACTGTCCGAGAGAGAGGGTTGCTGACACTGATCTATCATACGCTGTAGCTCACCAACAGCTTTATCATTTCTCAGGAGTTTCAAGAAGCTGTGCAGGAAGGCTTGTATACTTCCTGTCGATTCATCCTCGTCACATCTTCCGGATGTGGTATCCTGTTGTGCCTGCTCAGGGTTATCGCTACAAGGTACTTGCTGCGGTACGCCCCTAGACGGCGGTACCTGCGGTCCTGCTAGTGTAGGTTCATCAAAGGAAGCCTTAGCTTCGTGAAAGGTCTCCTTATTCTTCTGTAGGTTGAGTGTAGTTTCTTTAGTAGGAGCTCTGCGCACCCACCCCTGACTTGTGTTCTGTCCGGTCTCCTGCGATGTGCCACTGGTGGAAGCACCGCTCCGAGTCACAATGTTAACTACTGGTTCTGGTTCCTTAGGTTCAGTAGCAATAAGCTGGATGTTCTGGTGTGCAGCTGGTTTAGGATCTTTGATCTTAGCTATCAAGATGGGACACTCTTCTATGGTATGATCGTAAGATTTGCAGTAATTACAAGTAGTAGTGGCGTTCTGGCAGTCCCTAGCATAGTGTCCGACAATTCCACAATTATAACAAGTGATTGGTCCACGACCTTGACCAAAACCTCCTCCTCTTGCGAAGCCTCCTCCACGGCCTCGTCCTATGAATCCTCCTCCTCGGCCTCCATACGTCTGAGCCGGCTGTGGTCCTATTGCTAGACCCTGTGTGTCTGCTTGGACTCTGTACACATCCTGTGTTCTTTCTGACAGGAGATCATAAGCTCGACAATCTTGTGGATCATGCCCAACGGATTTACAGAAGATACAATAGATATTTTTAGGTGTCTGTACATACTTTTGGAGCAAAGGGCATTGCTGAGGTGGATGTCCTTGAGTTCTACATATTTCACACCATGGCCCTTGTGTTCATGGTAAGGGGTTAGGAGCCCCTGATGCTAAATATTCAGCAAAGACTGGACAGTTGTCTTTACTGTGGCCCTGTTCTCTGCACTTTATGCACCATATGTCTTGCATAGCCTCTTTCCCTTTTTTAAGTTCGTGTATCTGTAGGGTGAGGTTGGCCAACTGGGTCTGTAGAGTTGTCATCCCTGTACTGGTTTCTACTAAAGGTGAAGCCTCTAGTTTCATTGCCATCTCCAGCGCTTCATCTTGAGTAGTGAGTTTCTGTTGCATTAGTGGCATTCTGATATGAGGGAGCAGCGCTGCAATAAACCATTCTTTATGCTGCTCCGGCGCAAACTCAAAACTTACTTGGTCTATAAGAGCTTTGAATTTCTGGTCAAAGTCCCATACTGACTCTGATGGTAGCTGTTTAATATCCTTAAGCTCTGTAATGCACTAAGACTCAGATTTAGGTTTCTTGAACTCTTTAATCATAACATTCTTGACCTGGGAGAGTGTCTTGGGTAATGTAGTATACTTTATGTACCATGTCAAGGCTCTGTCTCTGAGTGTGGTAACCAACTGTACAAGTTTAAGGTTATCATCGTTGATTGTTTTAATGGTCCACATAGCTTCGCATAGGAACCAATGTTGTTCCGGGTCTTCTGCTCCTGTACCTTTGAAAATAGGTAGCTTCATGTCGTCTCCCATTCTATTTCTCTGTGGTGGGTTCTGACTGACTGGAGTACTACCACTCAGTGGTGTAGGTGAAGGTGCTGTAACGGG
>LPNX011126601.1:69864-145724 GCA_001517045.1 Pseudotsuga menziesii | reverse complement strand
ATTACAGTTTGCCTGTTGGAGGAAGAGATTGTGAAATTTCCTAATGTTATGCAATGGATGGCGGAAAGATGAATTACTTTATTTTTCAGCTTGTGTCCATGAATCGTGAGATCGTTCTAACTTTATAGCCTATGTCTTGTTGAATGATTTCTAATTTATTTTTTGTGGAAAGTTCACCAAGAGTAATGTCTGTTGCTTATATAACAATTAGCTATCTGATTGTTAGAATAATTTTCTCATCCATGTGTTGTAAGTATGAATATCAGCTATCTGTAATTTATGTTTGTCATACATGGAAATAACACATTACTCATAAACAATCACTCTTTTGGCTCCCCGGGGATAGATAGATAGGTAATTAGATATTTAATTGATTTACTTCATGGCTGCATATATGATTTAGATGTTTGTGAACCTAAGACGAGAGGTAAGAAACTGTGCATCACATTGTGTAGTTCCTTGCATCTTTATCACCCTGCATTTGTTAGTTAGGCATTTGCATCGCATACATTAAGTCAAAATAACAAAAACTCGGTGGACCGGGCCGCAACCGGTAAAACCCTTTGTTTTGTTACCTTGACCTATGGTAGCCGGACCGCAAACCAGACGGATTCCCTACACCAAACAATCAATGGGCTAGTTGGGAACGTTGATTGGGGAGAATCCTTTACTGTTGTCACCTGCAAATTTCCAGGCCCCAACAGAATTGGTGCTAGAAGGAGGGCCGCCAGTGCATGGCCCGCCGTGGTACTCCCAGGTTCCGGTTATACCTTGAAGCAAGAAAGCCTGTTCTCATCCTGCGTTTTCTTTGCTCAAGGCTCTCATTCCCGTAGCTGCGCTTATGGCTGGCATAAATGTAAATCAGCCCAACCCTTTTCCTGCATGGAGATCAAGGTCTCCTTTAAACCTCACACCTCCTTTGCATAACTTGCCTCAAGCCTTTGACAAGCTGTTGTCTAATTTTGATCATGAAGAAAGAATTGCTGTAGATGACCACTTGCAAAGCTTTTACTTGGCTCTAGAAGGATTAAGGGTCGGGGAGTATGAAGATGTTGTCTGTATATTGTTTCCTACCACCCTTAAAGGAACAGCAGCATCCTGGTACTTCAGTTTACCTACGAATTCTATTCCTGATTGGAACACCTTTGAAAGAAGTTTCAGAAGTAAATACTCACCCCAGAAAACTCATGCCTCATTAATGAAAGGTCTTGGTTTGTTAAGAAAAGAGAAGAATGAAAAGGTACATAAGTTCACTCGGAGATTCTCAATATACCTAAAGAACTTCTATGAAACTGACAGACCCTTTGATAAGGTCTTAATTGAGTATTATACACCAGCCCTAGGGCCTGAGCTGGCTATGTTTGCCAAGATGAAAGCCAAACCCACATTGATAGAGACTTATGAAGAGGACAAAAGAGTAGAGGCTGAGAGGGAAAATGTAGAAGATTATCCTGATCTACCTGGAGAGAAAACTGCAGATAAAAGAGTTCTGGTGTCATCCAAACCCAGAGAGGAGCACTCACATGACCTTGAGGAAATGATGAAAACAATGCAAAAGCTTTACAACAGAATAATAGACCTGGAAAAAGAAAGGGACATTCAGAAAACTGATAGACCCTACTATTCTAAAAGAGAGGATAATAACCATTGGAAAATCCCTTCCCCAAATTCGGCCTCAATAAATATAACAGAGATAGGGGGGGATAATTTCTGTACTTTTCACCAGCAACCTCACTCTGAGAAGAAGTGCCCTCAATGGTTGAATTCAATGTCTTTGGTAATGAATAAGTTGCTGGATTCCAAATTGACTGAAGACAGTAGTAAAAAAGGAGTAAAGGAACAGACCATAGAGAAGGGAGAGGATGATGCCATGCTCTTATGGAATGGTGTTTCGCTTTTTAATATATAGGAATATGCCCTCAAATCTCCATATACAGCTCTGGCCAGAAAAGATAAGAACCTAGAAATTAAGGGAAATGCAATATTTCCAAAGGTTAAAAATCTGCAAGAGAATGTCAGGAGACAGGTAGCTGTAAATGTTGAAGATGACACACCTGAAGCCACTAATTGCAAACAGGAAATAGAGCCTCTTATTGTACCAGCCAAATCTATGAAAGATGATGAGGAAGAAAAGGATGGGAAAATTAAAGAGGAGATTCCCACAAATAACCAACCTGTGGAAGAAAAGATCGAATTGACTAGGACAAGGAAAACCAACGCCCCACCTTTCCTTTTGACCCTAGAGATGCTGAATCACAATGTGCATAATTGTTTGGTGGACTCTGGATCATCGATGAATGTTATGCCTCTGGAAGCTTGCAAAAAACTTAATGGAAAGCTAAAACCTACGCTTTGGGATGTCACTCAACTAGACAAGACTAGTGTCAAAGAAGTGGGGGAGATGGAAAATGTTCTAATTCGATTGTCTGCAAATGAAAGGATATGTCATTACATGGATATTGTAGTAGCAGACATACCTGATGGCTATGGAATGATCCTGAACCGAGATTCGACAGCAAGACTGAATGGGTATTTTGCTTCAGATTGGTCCCACCTATGGTTACCTCAGAAGGTCAGCCCAAACCTGATTAAGATATTAAGAGATCCCTATATGAAACACAATGTCACTAAGCTAGGAGAGGGAAATGAATCTACTGAGTCTGTTATGGGAAATTATCTGATTGAGATATAATTAAGACATCTCACGTCAAGAAAGGCTAGTCATATGACTGACACTCAGCTTGATCTCCTTCAAATTCCTCAGGCTGTGAAAGACGATTATAGAATTGTGAACATGTGTTCGGTTTCAAAAACAGTGCAGCTAGACCATGGTTAGATATCCCGTGTCTGTTTTCCAGCCCACCCTTTGATTCTCTAGATTTAAAAAACAATATTTTTTAGGAGTGGGAAAATTTTCTCTTTCTTTTGCTTTGTACATAAATAAATTGTTTATTTTCTTTGATGCTTGAGACTGTTTTCTTTTGCTAAGTGATTTAATATTGTTTTCTTTTGAGTTATTGCTTTGCTAGTTTTTCTTTTGGTTTTCAATAAAGAGGCAAACTTTTGGTTGCAAAGGAAACATCAGAGTTCTTTATTAACTGGGATCTTGAGTGAGAGACTGTGCTTTAAAAGTATAGAATGTCTTCTAGTAGCAGTTTTCCTAACTGGCAATGCATTCATTGAAGTCTTACTTAACCCCTGTAAATAACTCAGAAATAAAAGAGGTCTGGAATACTATTTCGAGGCTCCATCCATTTCTCATCTTAAAAATCCCAAAGGGGTGACAGCAAAAGACCCACGGAGAGGAAGTAGAGTAAAACAGTATATCATATTTAAATGATCCCATGCCATAATTTCAGAAAAAATCAAAGCTATTAAGAGTCAAAACTCCTGGAAGAAAGAAAGCAATACCTATGAAAGAAAAATATCAAAGCATGAAGTACTAAATGGTCACAAGAACCTCTCCATCTGTGAATTAAAATATGAAGTATATTGTTCACACAAAAGGGCACTATGGGATAGAGGATCCTGAATTAAAATTCAGTAAGAAAGGCCTGCAGGAGGACTCATATCAAAAGAACTAAAGTTCAAAAGGCACAAAAGTGCAGTTGGCATGGGAATGATGAACAAACGGATAATAATGTTTACACTCTGTTACAATCCTGTGGTGTCCAAGCTGGAAACTACCTAAGGACAGGAAAAATAAACCTCACCTATTTGGCCTCAAAAGAGTTATTCAGATTGGCAATATCTCTGTGTTACCTTTTCCCCAAAAGAATAGACTACTTCTCAATGGTTTAAATGCTTAAATTGGCCAGCCCGAGAATAAGGACATCTAGAAGATTTCAACTTGATTCAGACGGTCTTGCACTGGAAAAGAGTTAATTCAGAAATCTGGGGTTCACCAGGTAGTCACCAATTGTTGCAGCTGCAACAATTTCCCAAAATTCTAAAAAAATTTAGGACCCTCCTCTTCTTTAATTTAGTTTGATTTTCTTCCTTATTTTGGTCTAATGACTTTTGGAACGTTTTCCAACACTTGGGTTGCTCTATCAATCGATCTGATGTTTTCCTTAATGCTTAAAATAATCCCATGAATAATCGATCTTATCATTACCTTTGAAATACCTTTGAAGCCATTCTAAATCGGAAGTTGGTTCATTTGAATTTCCCGCCGTTAAGGAGGTCTGTGCCTTGTCTTTTCCGCCGTTGCATATGGTTTTTGGTTCTACGTGGATCATTTCCTTGTTCGCCGTTGCGGACGGACCTTCGCTTCTGGCCTCCGCTGTTGCGGACAGATCTTCGTTCCTGGCCTACACCGTTGCGGATCAATTCGGGTTTTGATTTTCTCTTTTCTTTCCGACTTATGTTTTTGGGCTGTGTATCAAAACCTTTACCATCGCTCTCTCCGCCGTCGCGGATGTTGATTTTTTGTGAGTGTTCGTCGTGCAGAAGATTTCAAGATGTTGACATCCGAACCAAAAGGCAGCCGACGTCCGATCATTACTTTCACGCGCCTTGCTCACCGTTGCAGATGAGTTGGTGTTGTGGCTTTCCGCCATTGCGGAAGGTTTTGAGTTCTCACCTTCCGATCTGGAATTGTTTCTCATCCAATCCATTAAGTTGTCACATGTGCGGCCCAGTTATATATATTCAAGGATAGCGTTTTATTTTTCTATTATTGTTTTTGCTACCCAGCACTGTCGCCGTTAAGCTGTCATCTTCTCGAAGGACCCTGCTGTCGGTATACTTGCATCCAGGTGGCAACCGTGGAAGCTTGGACGTCGTCGATCCGCTCATCCTCCCATTGATTGCGTGTGTTTTCCAGGTAGGCTCCTTGTCATTTTCTCCTTTTCCATTGGTACTATTAGTGGTTTTCTACGGTAGTATGGTGTCCCCCAGCCGTTTTCCTCATACCGCTAGGTTTTGAGCCTTGTAAGAGAAGGTCTTAGTTTTTTTTTTTTTTGCCGCGGGAGGGTAGTATAACCGTCGGAACAGCCAAGTTTTTCCCATCATTATTGTTTACAGCCCTCCGCGTAGTGGATGGAGGCGTGGTGCAGGCGGTCGTTACGCCGCCTGCACCTAGCTTCCCCTTGTATGACGATTAGGTCCAGGGGGAGTTTCTGTGGTGGGTTTTCTTGTGGGTTTTGATGGTTCCTCTGTTAGTCGATTTATCCTTTTTGCCTGGTATTTCAAACCCCAACTTGTATTGCTCGTGCTTCCCCGCGCGGTCCATTGGGACACGGTCGTCTGAAACCCTAGATGGTAAAAAGGGCTTTGCCATTATCATGGTGCACAAACTGAAAATAGTATGGATAATGGTTCTAGTTGAAGCGCCATTTGTAGTAAAATGACAGTAATACCCGCAACGTATAGTCGAGTTAATGTAATCATCTTCCGCGAGCAGCATAAGTCATTGTAGACGTTGTCCCTGCCAAAGCTATGTTTTCAAAATGTTTGTTGTTAGAAAATGTAGGCGGCTAGCATGATCTTGATGTATTCAAAACCCCTTTTCTTTGTTTTGTTGTGCAATAGAACAAATTGATGAATGTTGCGCCTTGCATTTGATGTACATGCATCTGCTTTACAAATTGTTTTCATGGGAGAAACGGCACACTACGAAATGATGTAGATTTAATGCCGGCTCAAATATGATTGATAAAGTTTTAATATCATGTAGCAGTAGTATATTGCCCACTTTATTGCAGGACTGATTTTGCTTCATGATAGGTATAGATAAGGTCATGGAATACTGTGCACTAGTTTCAGCAATTCTAATAGTCAGGGCATTTTTGGGTTATACATACATGCATTTGTTTCTCTACTTGCTACCACATTAAACACATGAAAATGGCACTTTGCATATGGATGTAATTTTATTGCAATATAGAAGATGGTTGATGTGATGTTTTAATATCATACAGAAATGTTTTGCATCATGCTGAGATATAGACAAGAGCACTAAATAGTGTGCATTTGGTCAGTCAAGTTATGCAAACTTATATCTTAGTTTCATTAACTAGTTGCTGCCATGATATACATAGAAAGAATAAAGTGTTGCACACTGTCATGTAAATGTATGCACCTTGAATGTCTCAATATTACAATGTTATATATGGCAGGAAGAAGTCGAGTTCACCATGTCCAAAAGACAAAAGAAGAAGGCCCCAGTGGTGGAAGAAGTACCAGAAGCGGAAGCTGAAACAAAGACTGAATACATATATGAAGGCACCTAGTGTGTTTCTGGTGTTGAGCCCGAGTACAAATGGGGTGAAATATACAGATTGATTTCCCGCAGGGAGGTTCCCGACATGGGACTCGAAGAAGAATCTATCTATGCTAACATAGAAAAGTCTTCTATCATGAAAGTTGTCACCAGACCAGAGATGTTCCCATGCTCTGAGGTAATTGGCTGGATTTTGCCACATGTAAATACAACCACAATGATCATAGGAAACGCTGAAGGACAGGGCTATGCTGCATTTAGCCCTGGATATGTGGCGTTGTCCTATCATCTACCAGAGGCCCAAGTTTTATTATCTGACGATTGGTTGGACAGCATCAGAATGGACCTGGTGGAAAATCTTAAGAAAATGCTCTTACAAGGAAAGCTCTACCGATATAGACAGACCGGTGAATATGATACAGTGAGCATGAGGCCTCCTTATAGGTTTATAGCTCTGATGCTCAATAGGATCTTTGGGAGAGCTCATGGAAGACTCTTCAAGCTTGAATGGATACCTATTATCTTTCATGTGGCAACAGTCTTCAATTGGGCCAGCCTTGTATCGAGCAGTCTTTCCTCTTGCTTGGACACAGCCTTGGGAGGAGAAGCTTAGAAAAAATCCAAGTTTTACATGGGTTCAATATTGATAGATTGCATATTGTGTAACCAGCCCTTCCCCGGTCTCAAGTGCATCTATGATAGGGAAAGAATGCCTGTGTATGCCGCTTATAGACCATTGTGGGCTCACCAATACCATAGCCATTACACATAGGTCTATGAGCACTTCATTATGCCACTCTACACGTTCATTTTCTGGAAGGACTGTGACTGTATGTCAGAAGGTGCCATGCAGGTAATAGGATAATACACTGATTATTTCTTCACTGAAAATGGCATGTACATCCGAATGTATGGAAGATCTAAGACACCTTTACTGCTGCCCAAATATGCAATGGATTATATAGTCCATAAAGAGGCAGTCAGGTAAGTTTTCATTGATGGAATAGGTATTTTCTTGTTCCAACACAAGAAGACTGCATACCTTCCTTTACCATTCAGGCTAGGCAGCTACAAATTCACCAGGGTGAAACAAGCTGCCGAATTCATAGAGGAACTAGGAAAGTTCCATTTTGGTGAGATGCCTTTCCGGGGAAATGATACTCTCGGTAAAATAGCGGAGCACTGTAAAGAGCATAAGGTGTTTTTCGAATATACCCATCATTTCGATAAGGAATAATCTGTCTTTCGAAATGCCCCAAACATGACGGCACTGAACAGAAGATTTAAGAAGAAAATCACCACCATAGGTGGGAAAGGTGATGAACAGAAAAAGGCTGAAGAAGGAATTAAAAGGACAAATGAAGAAGCTCAGAGGTTGGAAAAGGAGGCTACAGAATGGCTGCAGAAGGGAGAAGAAGAGAAAAGTAAAGCTGCCCAAGAAGCAGCTGAGATAGCAAAAGAGGCAGCCAAAGAAACAGAGGAAGCAGCTAGACAAGCAGCTGAAGAAGCAAAGAGAAAGCTTGAGGAGGAGCTCCAAAGGCAGGAGGCTGAAAGAATAGAGTTGACACAACAGTCAGTCTTTGAAACAGTAGTAGGGCAGACCCAGGAGGAGGAAAACCCCGAGGTGCAGACCTCTCAAGTACCCGCTGCTAGCACCCCTGTGGCCCCTACGCTCCAGCTAGTGCCTTTCATCCAGAAAAAGGGAGAAGAAGTCCCCAACTTCAATATTGTCTATTATGATAGGGCTACCAAGAGAATAATGAAGAGGATGAAAAGGAAGGTAGAAGCAGAAGGTATGCCGGGCAAAATGATAACAGATACTGCTGTTATGCTAGGAATGGACCTAGATCCAAGGCTTACCATAAGGGTTGGGACTGCAATACTACATGCCTCAGAAGATAACATAGACAAGGTGATGACTGAACTGGAGTCATACAAGAAATCTTCTGCTCAGTTGAAGGATACCCTGAAGAGAGAGAGAGAGGAAGGAAATAGGTTAAAGCAGAAATTTGAACACTTATAGAGGGAGATGAAGACTCTTGAAGCTGAGTTGAAGGCCCTCCATGAAGAGAGATAGGCTAAGGAGACTACATAAGAACACCTTGAGAAAATGCAAGCAGACGATCAAGAGTTGAAGAAGGAGAAGGAGTGGTTGCTAGCAAAGGTGGAGGAGCTAGAGGAGCAGCAGAAGTTCATCTTGACAGCTAATCATATGCACTCCCAAGTCTAATAAAGGAACATCAGGAACAGATCTCTTCGTTGCTCCAGCCATTCAAAGAACATATCTTAGCCCAGAAAGCTAGAATGCTCCAGCTACAGATGGCTCTAGAGGAGGAAAGGTGTAAGGTCCTTCAGATTGACAACTGGTTAGGGGAAATCATGGAGACCTCCTCCTACTTCGTCGACAGATCGCAGGAAGTTCTTGAAGTTTTGAATGCCAGAATGGCAAGGCTGGAGAACAATGCAGAGACTCTGGCAGAACTACCAGACAAATACCATCAAGCTCTTAAAAGAGATCATGACCTAGTAGAGTTCGCTGTCAGCACTACGGAAGACTTCAAGAAGACCATCAAAAGGGCGCAGGGAGCATGCTCAGAATATTTCAGGAGGCTCCTTAATACATTTAACCGATGTCAAACAGACGCTGAGCATAAGCTTGATGAGCTCTCAGACCATGAAACCTTCATAGAGATCTTGCAGAGCAGATATCAGTATGCAGAGGCTAGAACACAACAGATCAAGGCTATTGATGACCTAGTTTTGAAGAATGAGGTGGGCCACCCAGCCGTTAGTGTACAATTTTTGGAAGATCAGCTTCGTTTGAGCCCAGCAAGGATCGAGGCTATCAAGAATCAAGCCAAGAAATTTGAGATAAATATTTAGTTTTTGGAGCCTAGCACTTTTGAAGGCATCGCTAGTGAGGCTGCAGCGTGGAAGAAGTTCCTAGAAAACCAAGCTAGGCCCTCTTCGTAGGGGATGGGTCATATTTATGTTTTGTAATATTTTTTAAAATTAAAGCGTTGGGAAAAAGCAAAGCGTTGGGAAAATGAAAGGTTGGGAAGCCCAAAGGCTGCTTTGGGCAGCCCAACCATTTCACTCTTTTTGTATAAATGTAATAGATTAAGAAGAGAAAAGGGCTTTTTCCCCTAGTAAGACTGAAGGACATATTGTAAGAAGAAATATTTCCTTTTGCAATAAAAAATTATAGTTTGCCTGTTGGAGGAAGAGATTGTGAAATTTCCTAATGTTATGCAATGGATGGCGGAAAGATGAATTACTTTATTTTTCAGCTTATGTCCATGAATCGTGAGATCGTTCTAACTTTATGGCCTATGTCTTGTTGAATGATTTCTGATTTACTTTTTGTGGAAAGTTCACCAAGAGTAATGTCTGTTGCTTATATAACAATTAGCTATCTGATTGTTAGAATAATTTTCTCATCCATGTGTTGTAAGTATGAATATCAGCTATCTGTAATTTCTATTTGTCATACATGGAAATAACACATTACTTATAAACAATCACTCTTTTGGCTCCCCAGGGATAGATAGATAGGTAATTATATATTTAATTGATTTACTTCATAGCTGCATATATGATTTAGATGTTTGTGAACCTAAGACGAGAGGTAAGAACCTGCGCATCACATTGTGTAGTTCCTTGCATCTTTATCACCCTGCATTTGTTAGTTAGGCATTTGCATCACATACATTAAGTCAAAATAACAAAAACTCGGTGGACAAGGCCGCAACCGGTAAAACCCTTTGTTTTGTTACCTTGGCCTACGGTAGCCGGACTGCAAACCAGATGGATTCCCTACACCAAACAATCAACGGGCTAGTTGGGAACGTTGATTGGGTAGAATCCTTTACTGTTGTCGCCTGCGAATTTCCTGGCCCCAACACATAGGTAGTTTAAATTAATCTTTAGGGTTTAGTTAGGCAGAAAATAGAATTAGGATAGATTTTGTTGAATTTTAGTTTCTCCTTAAGAGAAAAATCAGCTGGTAGCAGGACCATAACCTACAATATTTTGCTACTCCAAACACACCGGATACTGCTTTAAGCTGATTTTGTGGGAATAATCTCCTTGTTGGACTAGGTCAAAAAATTAGGCCAACAAGTCTTCAATCCTAAGAGATGAAAAAGAATATCTCGAGAAATAGAGAGGCACAAGAATTTGAATGCTTCATCTTTCTTGTTCAAGAATCTAGCTTTGTCTATCACATGAGTAGGCTCTTCTATAGTGTCCATAGTGACCCTATAGAGTCCTTTGACATGTATCTGGATCTCCATATCTCCTTTCCATGAATGGAAATTGAACGGAGTCAAGAGTTCTATGGAAGAAACCATTTCAAACTGCTGGAGTGAATGCTTTCACCTGTTAAAACCTGCAAATCACAACAAAAGGGGCATCATAATGTCAGGAATCCTGCACATTTTAGGCTTTCATCACACCCAGCATAATTGATCAAGCAAGCTTTATCAACAATTTCTTTACTTGGGGTATTGAGTGGTAAGCCTTGGCTTCTGGTGCAGTGCTGGAATTTTGAGCTTTTGCTCAATTTTTCATGCAAGATCTGTCAAAAAACATGTTTTTGATAGATCTGAGCTTCGTCCCACCATGAGCTCTGATACCATATTAATTTTTCATGGTGATCTAAGAACTGAAAACACAGTCTCACAAATAATACAGACAAATATGCATAAAATTGGCAAAATGGTGCTGCAATAGAATGTTGCAGCTCTGTATAATCAATAAATAATGAGTGATAGAATACAATGATCATGCAATATGCATGAATTCTAAGACAATTCGAATTCCCAAGGAGGTCATTCGAATTGAATGAATGGGTGTAGCTTAACTGACTGTAAGCCACAGTAAACACACCTAGTTAACCAGCTGATCAAGTCTTGTTGACTCAACTGAGTCCTAACTGAAGTTGGAGTGCAATGAATGACTGAGTCTAACTGAAAGTATCTCAAACACATGTCACTGCATGCCAACCAACAAGTGGTAGCACATCATTAACTCCAATGAACCCCGATGAGGTTAACTGAAGTCAAACTGCCCATCAGTGGTGGTTGGAGGCACCCATGTTGACTCCAGTTCATTAAATATTAATAAAATAATAAATATAATGAATGGAGACACCTTCACCACTCATCTTAACTAATTGTAACCATCGGTTATCAATTAGGTGCATTTATGACACTCAGATCGCTCCCAGAGTGCTCCAGTTAGCCTCCCCAAATGAAGGAGAAGGCTTAGTTGGCCTCCTTGACTGAAGGTAGGCATGGGTCTGCTCATGCTGATGTCATATAGTGCTCCTCTAATGCCAATTAAGTCATTAAAACTTAGTATAGTGGTTTAACAAGGCCAAATTGACCAAATTAAGTGTGCATGGTGGGTAAATGTCTCCAACATACTACAAGATCTTCCTACCACATGATTAGAACTAAGAACCCATCCTTCCAAACATGCCTCCTCTATGTTAAAAGAGGCATATGATGCCATAGACTTAGGCCTTGGATTTCCCCTCTTTATGTTTGCGAGTAATTTTAATTTTGTGCTCAATAACTATGTTATAGATATTGATCCGTAATCGAGGGACTTACATCCCACCTAACTCACCAAGTCAGACCTTGTGTAGAAAAATAATTCTTTGTCTTTGTTCTTAGTCTTAGATATATATCATGACCTTCCTCTTGAGGTCGCAAGGCCTCAAGTCTCTATGTAATGTACACAATAGAAGAACTTGTCACTAGCTATTTTAGATCCTAAGGTGTCTATCAATCCCTTGTGCTTTGAGATGTTCTGAGTCTTATACAAATATATTCTAGTTGATTGTTCTAACTCTTATATAGAGATATTGGTTCCTTTTCCACTAAATCATTTCTTATATTTGCTCGACCATCTGCTTTGGTTCATCAACAACTGGATATATATGTAATCACCAAAACAATGGCATAATAAATAATTATTGTGAGGCTCAACTCCAAGCCACAAATATGACTTCAAATTGTGGGCATTATTATATAACACAACACCCTACTCATTCAATAACAACAGAAATCACCAATCCCAGTACATCAATAAGAAACATATCTTGTAGTTGTCTACCAAGAACCATTTTGTGTCCTGATATTTTTTTTCCATTCACATTTATATAGAGTTTGTTTCGACAAAAACTAGCGACCTAAAATTTATTGAAACCGTGCACTTATACACTTTCCAAACAATTATTAAATCTATTCTAGATTCACCCAGTCACTTCTAAATTTCACAGAACAATGATTAAAACGCCCCATGCACTTCTAAATTTTCCTAGGAGTGATGAAAAATTCCCTAACATTTTCAAATTCACCCAATATTGTTTTAAAACGTCCTAGGCATCAATAGAAACATGCATGCATCAATGAACACATCCATGCATGACTGAAAATTCCCCAAACATCACTGAAAACATCTAGGCATTATTGAAAACACCTCAAGCAATAGTGAAAATGCCGCAGGCATCACTAAAAACGCCTAGCTATGATAGAAAATGCCTCAATAGTCAGATTCATTTAAAATTTACAATTTAGAAACTGCATAAATATTTCGATAACTCTTAGATTAGAACCATTCATCTCTAATCTTGGAGAAACATCTGGTGGTGGTGGTTTACTACCTGTTGGAAGCTCCAATGGTTAAAAAAACCTTAGATATGCATAAATTTGTGGCTCTAATTATTAATTCATTTCCCATACATTCTCAGTGTCATTTAGTAGGCATTAAAAATACAAATAATTTGAATCATAGCAGAAAAATAGTTGATGTAATAAGGGAAAACCACATATTAAATTATACACCATGGAACACCTAGATTTTTCCTTGGAAACCCAAAAAGAGAAAACCAACATCCAGTGGTTGCTCAGTATTCCATTTCAGTATTATTTGGATTACAATGCATCTATGGGATCCTTGGCACTCTCCTGCTTGGGGCATCAATAGAAAAAATAAAATCCCTTTGATAGTCTAAATGAAAGAAGATATAGGTGAGTTGGGGTAATGGGAAATCCATCAGTCATGGCTTTTCATTTTTCATTCCTTATCTTACTCTCTTTTTTTTTGTTAATTTAATCTTCCTCTCTTTTTCTTATTTTCATTTACATTTGCATTATCTTTAATGTATTGTCTAACATTTATACATTTCCAAAATGCATTGCAAATACTATATATTACAACCATTAATTTGTTCAGATCCATTTTTGGATCTGACACAGGCACAAGGTCATGCCTCTTCAAGTTATGAAGAGATTGGGTTTAATACCCTGGGATTTAATTTCCTTCCTATTGAAAATATCTAGTTAAATATTAGCATGAAATTCCATACTTGGTTATTATTAAGCATGAAACATGATTTATATTGTAGATAACAATTTTGATTTTCTTAAATGAATAAATTCAATAATCCTTAAAATAATGTTGACTCGACAGGTTCTCGCTAAATGAGCATTGATATTACAAAAGGGGAATAGGGAATTAGGTTTGGATGTCAAGAAAATCATCATTCCTATTAAACAAGAATGTGTATTAGGAAACCCCCCCACAAAAACTAGGCAAGACTTCAAACATTTAGGAATGAGTTTCCTTAGTTAACGAAAGTTAAAATAACATCAAGAAGCCCCTCTTTGAGATGAAAAGGGAAATTGAGGAGGAGATGGGTGTTAGTGAGAGAAAAAACAACAAATTCTTGGATTGAGATAGGAAGAGGAAAAGATTTGGAACATAGGGTTTAATTCTAAACTAAGACATGGACAAAAAAGAAAAGCACAGTCGAGTTTGTGATGGGTAGCAGTAAGGCTACAAACTTGCATCAAAGATCCAGTTAAGTTGCAAGTCTAGAGATCTCTCTATGTACATATTGAATAACACTATAATGTGTTATATGGTACATGTAATGGGGAAGAAACCATCTTTTAAATACTGATAAAAGAACCTATTAGATTTAATCAGTTCCAGAAAAATATTTATGTCGACCTTGAAGAGCACATGTTGGTGTTAGGGAATTGGTGTTGTGAGTGGTATTGATTGTTAAGAGGCAATCATGTAAATCTTGTTGCATATTGATTTTGGGACTGCCTATAAATTCTATGTCTTGACCCAGTAATATCATGGTTGGCCCGAGGGTGGCTCCTGAAGAAGTAAACAATTGATGCTCAAGGTTTCCTAGGTTGGGAGAAATGTGGACCTACCCAGTATGTTTTACGAGAGGAAATGTTCAAATAAGTTACCCTTATTCCTTAATCTATTTCGTGTGTTTCATATATGTTATACTCTATGTTGCTTTATATTTATCTTTAATTCTTTTACTAGATCTTATAAAAGGAAGAAATGAATGGTTTTATTTAAATACTAATTACCAAGGAAAAAATCATAAATATTTCATAGGTAGATTGGTAATGCTCTTGTAAGTGGTTCCATATTTTTTTATATTAGAATATACGAAACTATAAATACAAGCACTAATCATGAGTGGTCCAGTAACTTATTTTAATTATTAAAATATATTTATATTAGTAAAAATCGAACAAAAGAAACTACAACAATGTCAAAGCTTGTCAATATTATGATCAATTCTTATAACCCCCATGATAAAGGAAACATGCATAAAATTAACAGAACATTCTATTGAAACATATTAGTATACTATAGACCCCTTTTAATTTTAAATCAAAAACTCTAGTTCAAGTCAATAGAGTATCCATAAACTAAATTATGCATAGACATAAACATGACACTGTATACATATACTTAGAGAACCCTGATAATTTGGGTTTATGAATTAAATGAGTTAAGAAAGAAACAACAAGGTTACCATCACAAAATTGGCATTACAAATTCATAAACAATAGTTTAATAGAGCAACAAAAATTCTGGTGGTAAAAACAATATCCAATCACTACAGAGTTTTTCCGAAGGGAAATATCTTTTAAAAAAAACAATATTAAATAGAGCAATGATGATTCTATCAGTAATAATAAAAATAATTTAGAGTATTTACAAAGGAATATCTTCAAAGAAAAGAATTTAGATTAAACATAGTATACAAAATTCTACAAGACATTCATGTTAAAATTTCAGAGAATTGACAATCAAAGGGTTATCATAAACCCCATTAAGAAGTAGCATATCCATGAAATACAATATTTATGCATCTTCTTTATTTTACAAATTATGTCTATAATAGTATTATCTTTTTTCAATGATAAATATAATATCTCTAGTAATAGGAAGATAGAATAAATATGAAAATGAAATACAAACACTATGTCTACTCAGCTCAGTGGCATAAAAACCCAAAAAAGGAAAAATAATTAATCCACCATCTGTCAATAAACAATTAGGAGCACACATCGACAGCAAAGTTTCACAGTAAATCTTAACTTATAGATCATACAATCAGGGATATGTTCACAATCATAACATAATATTTGAATTAACAAAGTAAGGAACCAACCACCCTATACTCCTCCTTGGGAACCAGGGTAACCTTTTATGTGAGTAAACAAATGACTAGGTAGTTAAAAATTGTGAGACAAGAATAAAATGGAAAATGAAATGAATTGAAACATAATCAAATTATTCTCAAAATAAATTACCTCATAGCTCAAGAACACGCAATTGTGATTTCTTATCTATGAGGGGAGGAATACATAAGTTAAACCGAACCCTTAAGACTTGGAATATACCAAATAATTGAACTCGATGGAAGGAAAGTCAAAAGAAAAAATCGCTAAGCTTACCCTTTCCACGGAAGAGTTATTTGAAGCATAAAAAACCATGAATGCATGTTTTTTACCCATGTAACCATGAATCAAGGTTGTAAATAACCATCCCCTATCTCACAACTAGCTGTAAAAACCACCATGTATGAAAAATATGTATGTGGTAAGGAGTCATACAATTAAATCCATAATTGAAATTTTCCTAAACTACATTTGTAGTACTCAAAATACAAGTGAAATGAACATATTGATCCATAATCAAGGGACTAATATCCCACTTGCTTCACCAATAAGGATCCTTCACAAAAACAATCTCAAGTATTTTTTCTCTAATAGCTTATGGAAAACAAACAATTATATAAACACTCTAGCACTTGCTTGTACCTACTAAAAATAATATATGCTAGACAAAGAAGCATGGGCATGCTCAACAGAAAATATCTTGTCAATATCGTTCGTTATTATAGATTTAGTAAGAGCCTATGTATTCAAGTTTCGTCCGCTATTCTAGATTGAGTAAGATCCTATGTATTCAAGTTTTCTCTGAGAACAAATTTCTTGATATGCCAATCCACAAAAGAAAAACAACCAGGAAGAAGTGTGCAAGGGTGTATGGTATACATGAAAGCTAATACAAATTATTTACATCCATATACGGGAAAACATTTCCCAACAATGAAAGGAAACATACCCAACTATGTTAAAAACACCCAGTGATTGATAAAAACTCCCTACACAATGATAAATTTTCCTAAATACTGATTAATTCTCACATCCAATTATAAAATTGCTCAGCGATGTCTAAAACCACCTAGCCAAATGAAAAACACCCCAACAATATTTGAGAATGCTCGGCAATGACTGAAATCTCCCTAGGAAATAGGGAAAATGCGCAATAATGTCTCAAACGCCCCAAGGAACAATAAATTCACCTGGGCAAGTGTAAAATTACCCCAGAAAAGACAAATTTGACCAGGAAATTATAAAATATGGTCCATCACTTCAAAATTCACCCAACAATTTAAAAAAACTCCCAACACATTTGTATTCAAATCATGAATAAGAAATTCGCACAAGATGCTTCAACTATGCCCTGCCATGATCAATTTCACCCCCAACATTTTAAAAAAAAACATTTTCAAAGTTTTTCAAATCACCCAAAAATATTAAAAAAACAGTCACAACATTCCAAAATTCCCAAGAGAAATCACCAATTTAGAAACCTCCTCATAACATTGCAACAAATCTGTAACATGATCCGATGATCTCCGAGATTGGATGGGCATTCAATGGATGGATTTTAATGGTTATTGCTATCTTACAAAACTCCATTATATAGTAAATAATAATTCTCAATCCCAATTTATCTCTCATATATTCTCATTAGCCTATGGTATCCATTAATAATGCAATGAACACTGCATAAATGAAATCAACAATTTAACACAAGCAAATCAAGTACACATATAGAGGAAACATAGCATTTGACACATTATTTACCCTGAAAACCCAAATGGGAAAACCAAATTTGAATGAGGATCAGCCAATTCATTTTGGAAAAATCTATACAATGCATGGTCAAAATTATCCTTCTGACGCTCCCTTGCCCAGACCCAAAAGCCCTTGGAGAGTGAAAATGTATTGAGATAAAGGAGAGTTGGGAAATGAGAAATCCAATAGACTTGGCCCTTCCTTTCCCATTCCCACTCTCTCATGATCTTATTGTGTCCCTGTGTATCATGGTACATATAGTGACCACCAAATTCTATTAATCACATTGGCAAAAAGTTAGATAGGATATAGTTTTGGGTTTTTTATAAATTTTATTTTTTATAAAAAAACATTGTTGCAATTATATTCATTAGAGTTAATGTCCAATAGATGTTGAATTGAATTTTTTTTAATGAATTTATTTATCTCCATTTTTATTGGCCCATTCCACGGCGATGTCCGTCTTTGGGCTTTGAAGCCGAGGTGTGGAAGCGGGCGGGAAATATGTGTTTTAATTGAAAGTGGGGTGTGAAGGGCAGTTTTTAATGTGTTTGGGATTTGCATTGGTTTCATTTCAATGCATATTCTTTGCATTAAAACTAGTGTTGAATATTGGGTTTCAATGTGATTGCAGGTGTTTGTGGGTTGGTGTGATGTGTGTTGTGGATTGTATGTTTATTATGCCCATGTCTAGGTGTATGGATCGTTGGTACAATGCAATCACTCGTTCTCCTAGGTACAGATTTTCAAATTCCAGTGATGATGTGGCAAGGGATTTTACGTGCTTGTGGTGGTTGGTGTTGCATGCATTTTTCATTTTTTTTTCCATTCGTCTCGGTGTATTTCTCTGCGTTGTAGTGGTCATTTGCTAGTGTTATTTTGGTGACGTTGTTTGTCATTTGGTTGGTTTTTTCCGATCGAATCAAGTTGTTCTTGGCCTCATTTGTGCTCGGCCTCGCAATGTTAGAATTTTTTGGATGTTCATTATTTATTGTGGTTGAGCTCGAGGGCTACTTGATTTGATGTTTCAGTTGGGTTAGTGTACCCATCATTGCATTTGCCTTGGGAAGAATCAGATTCAAAGTGAAAGAGATTTCTCGATATGGCCTTTTTTTCTTTTGTCTGTTTATGTTCAGTGATTTTGAGTTTTTGACCCTTCTTAGTGTTTTTGGTTTCAAGGTTGCTTTTTGTTCTCGTGGTGGTTTGTTGCTTGAGGTCATCTCTTGTATTTACTCCTCTGTTTTGCATCTTGGGTGCAGGTATGTTGTTGGGTCAAAGTACATTTAATTGTGGTTTTTAAGCATTGGAAATTTGTTTGTTGGAGTGAAATTGTGGTATTTTCTTACCGTTAGGTGCTACTTTGTTATATTTTGGATGTATGTTCCTTGTTTAGGGTTTGGTGTAGTCATGGTGTTTTCGTTCGGCTATTGTTGGTCCCTAAAGTTGGGAGCAAAATCCTTGGTTTGCTTTAACAGTGCTCTATAAAAACATGTTGCATTTACGCGACCTGGTTTATAAGGTTTATAAAGAATAGTGTGGGGTAGCTCATTGATATTTTAGTTCTCGTTGGAATGTTTTTAGTTCTTGTTCATGTTCATATTCATTTAAATGTTAATTGATGGTGGGTTCAATGTTGGGGTGTTGGAATTTTGTGAGTCCTGTTATGTTTTTTGGCTATTAATATACTATAGTGATAGGGAGAATTGTGAAGAGAACTTTCTATTGTCTTATTGTTTCTTTTTAGCATTGTCCTATAAGAAAAACCTTGCATTGACATAGCCTACTTTTTAGGATTGGTAAAAAACAATGTGGGGCAGTTTTCCATTGACATTTCAGTGCTTCTAGGAAGGATCTTTTGTGAGTCCTCTTGTGTTTTTTGCCTATTAATATACTATAGTGATAGGGGAGAATTGTGAAGAGGAATAGATATTGTCTCCTTGGTTCCATTTATCATTTCTTTGTAAAAGAAAATTGTGTTAACAGGTCCTGGTTTTTAGGCTTGGTAAAAAAAATGTGGGGCAGTTTCCTAGGTGTATAGCTAGGGTATGTGGGGAAGTTTCCTAAAATGTGGGGAAATTTGCTAAAATGCATTGAAACCCAAGGCTTGACACCATATTGAATGAGAAGAAAACAAATTCATTGTACTTTCCATTTGGAATTACCCAACCATTTATTTGTTCATGCATTGTTTCTGACCTCAATGTTGGTGCAACAAGCAACACTATCCTCTATTCCAATGCCTTCAATTTTGCAACGAATGGTGGAGTAAGTTCTATTTTGATAAGTGTATGATTTTTTAGATGTACACCTTCACCCAAGGATTGATCATAGTTTGGACAGAGCTATTCATCCAAAGGTGAATAGGTTGTGTGGTGCATATCCTTCACAAT
This sequence comes from Pseudotsuga menziesii, assembly GCA_001517045.1. Classification (NCBI taxonomy): domain Eukaryota; kingdom Viridiplantae; phylum Streptophyta; class Pinopsida; order Pinales; family Pinaceae; genus Pseudotsuga; species Pseudotsuga menziesii. The sequence continues at coordinate 125,844 of LPNX011126601.1, read as the reverse complement.
ATTACTTTTTCCACTAGAATCCTCACCTGTCATTAGACAAATGAAATATAAAATAGATTCATGTTGGTCATGGTAAATGATTGCTGCAAATAATCCAATTCCTTTACCTTCCATTAATTAACATGATATCTTCTAAGAATGTAGAATACCAAAATTTGAAACTTGGGAAAATACATATCCTTGATCCTAAAATCATTTATGTACTTGGTTTTATATTATCTGAAGCGGTCATTGACATTTCTCTCCCTTCAATATTTAGCCATCGTTAATTCTTCTTCTTGAATGGACCTTCTATTCTAACTAGTACTCTAGGATGGATGTAATTGTAAGTGATAGTAAGGTTTTATGGTATGTATCTTCTACAATGATTGTAAGTGAAATACAATCTAGAGGCAATGGTATGGTCCAACAATCATCCTCAAATACCCTCCATACTGGATATCCATTTTCATGTGAAAGTGAAGACTCAAAGTTGTTGGTTACTATGGGCAGACCCGGGTTTACTTATAATGTACCAACAACACCCCTAACTCACTGGCCCTTTCGGCAATAGACCGCGGAGCGGCCTGAAGTCTCACCTGAAGTGATCTTATATGGGTTAGCTAAAGACACAAGTGTCCTTAACCAGGTTCTGTAGCATCCTGGTGTCTCGCGGCTCTTCTTAACCAGCGAGATCTTTCTGTGAGTCGCAGTTCTCCCTTCCTCGCAGACTCTGACAGGGGGAGGGCTCCTATCACATCGCAATGACAAGGACGATGTGCAAACTCTCCCTTCCACATTTCTTATATATCTGCGATATCTCACACCGTAGCTCCTATGTCGGTGTGATATCGCCTTCTGTCAATGCGATATCTCCTATAGTACGGCCCAATGTGACTCTCTAGGTCCAAAGGGTTTCCCACGAGGAGGAATAGCTCAGCTAACCTCCAACAGGGTGTTAAACAACCTTACACGAACTTCACGGTTCAACACACTCACATCGCTATACTTAAGTTACTGAATAAGTATACTGGAACTCTTAACAGAGTGACTATTACTGTGTGAAACAAGCACTGATAAACTCATAAGCAGACACTTGATACATTTAAACTCACCTTTAACTTTCTATAATGCTGTAACTGAATGAGAACATACCGACATTTACTAACTGATAGATGACATTCATGTAACAGATAACAGATAGCAACTAAGTAAAGCACAATCACATGAAATAATCATATAACACACTGATTTTACGTGGTTCACTTCCACGTTAGAAGCTACGTCCACGGGAACTGGTTTATATATTATAACTTGGGAGAGTAAACACAATTCTACTACAACCTCATATGCAGCTAAGATCTTCTGGGTAACTCTGCGCACACCGCCGGGAGCCCTTCTCTCTTAGATCTCTTCTCTTCTTATATTGCTTCTCTTACAATATACTCCTCCTCTCTCTCTCTCTCAATCCCTGCAGATTGTTACATACATACTCTAAGAGTCAGCTACTGGTTACAGTAAGATACTACAGATTGAATAACAAAACTAGAGCTCAGCTCTTCTATAATACAAAATAGCTATGAGCTAACAGATCATCGACTGACTAGCTAAATGTCTGAATAGCTAACAGATTGTCCGACTAGCTGAATAGCTAACCTTTTACAATACAAAATACATCCCTTTATAGGCGGCCCGAAGGTCTCGCCATCACAACACTGTGGGCCTCTCCCAATAGTAACCCAAAAACACTAACTATGACAGGCGGTCTATCTATACTCGAACTCCCACTTTTCGTCACACCACTGCTTCCTGCAGTCTTCCACGCTTCCCAGCACTGACCGTGGGTACTGGCGCCGCTTCCTTTTATGTCCTTTGTCTTCAATACCTCAGCCTCATTGCTCCTTTTCCTTTATGAGGGTAGCTGAGCCCTCCTGTCTTCGTCACTTCCTTAAGTGCAGTGGTTGAGCTTTCTCCTCTCGGCCACTCAGGTACTATTACCTTTGACTTACTCGTTCCAAAACAACAGCTTTTCCTGTAGCTGCGGGACCCTACTCCAACAGTCCCCTAACACTTACTTGTGGCTCACCCCTGAGCCACTAACAGCTGGTTTCTCTTGCTGTAACTTCTCCTTGGCTTCCTACGAATTCCTTGTAAATCTCTGTCGAATTCTTGCGACTTCTTTCTCCATAGCTTTGACACACTCTTGTGTCGTTTCAAGCATAGCTTGATTGATGCTTGAATCTTCTGTAACTTCAGTGTCACTTTTGCTTGTAGTGAACTCCTTGACCTTCTGCTCAACTGTATCGACTAGCTCTGTGATTTGTTCCTGATAGGGTTGAAGCAGGTTATTGAATCGTATCTCTCTTGCTCGCAACCGCTGCGCTTCCTGTTGCAGGCGGTTTATCTCTGTCGTCTTCTTCATCTTTGCAAGAGCTCCTAAGCTCTTGACTTCTTCCTTCATTGCTGTTGTGGCCTTCTCTATGTTCTGGATGCTCTACTGCAATTCCAGTTTTTTCGGGGGCTCTTCTAGCTCCGACCATGTCTTTGTCACCTCATCTAGTAGTGACTGTGCATCATCTATGTGGCTCTTCATCTATGTAATCATGAGTCTAAAGGCCTCTGCCCTTGCTTCCTTGTCTACCTGGGGTGTTCCTGGTGCTCGAGCCTCAAGCTCAGCAATCTGTGCTTTGTGGTCTTCTTCCATTTTAGTCACTATCTCTTCCAGAGCCTTTGCTCTATCTGCAACTCTTCTTACCTTCTGCATGAGAGGCATCACAGTTTCAATGTTACACTGGGGTAACTCCAATGCGATGCTCTACAGGGCCTGACTGAGGTCCTATTCTCTTTCTTCATATGTTCTTAACTCCTCTGCCTTTGTCTGAAAGCTTGCGGTGAGTTCTGTATTCTTTTGTCTCAGCTAGGTGTTTTGTTTATAAGTCGCGAGCTCCCTATCCCTGAGCTCTACACTTAGCTGCTACTGGATCATTTGTAATTGATCAATTGGGAACTCTGCGAGGTTAACCTCAATAGGTTGTCTAATCTGTATCTGCACATCCATCATCGATGCAGGGAATCGGATGCTCCCTGGTGGTATTAACACTGAATTGATGTGATCTTTTGCCAATATTTCCTCGTGGGAAATCGATTGTGTTGAACTTTCTCCTGCTGCCGCCTTTACTGGAGGAACCTGTATCATGGCAGTCTTCTCAGTGATTGCTTTTAACTCCAGAAGTTGCTTATCTATCACACTCTACAACTTGTTTTGCGATGTCTGGATCGACTGAAATGTATCACTCATTTCCTCCTTGAGTCTTGTTGCGATTTGCTCATAGTCATCATCAGTCAGTGCGGTCTCTAAGGCTGGCTTTGTGGCCTTGGATTTTTTTCTCTTCTGTGCCTCTGGTGTCTCTTCTTCTCCATTCTTTGTCCTCTGTGCCTCTGGTTGGACTTCTTGTGGATCTTTCCTCTTGGAACCCACTTTCTCTTTTCCTTTGTCTGTTTGGTCTAGGGGTGGGGTATCTGTGGGTTCCTTTGCTACTGCGGCATATTCTAATGCCTTTTTCCACTCTTCACCAAAATATTTGATGACATCTTCTACGTCCTGCGTTGTAATCCTAAACCAACCATTAGCCCAATTATCCATTCTACACCTTTTTGGCCTTAGGAAGATTCTATGGTTGTCTATCATGAAATCAAGCTGATTGTCATACATGTCCACAACCTCCATGCTGATCCGCGGTGTCTCCTAGATGGTTCTCTTCAACAGGTTATAGTATTCATAGAATACTATTGCATTGATCTTTTTCTTAGCTGGGATGTTGCTGTCCCATAAGTTTGCATAGCGCACACCTCTACAGTCACTGCTTCATATCTGTAGGAACTAAGTATGGGGCGGCTCCTTCCATCTGACGAATGCACATAGTATAAGCAACCACGAGAAATGGAAGGGGTGTTTTGCCTCATCTTTTGCTTTTAAACAATCTTGGGTAAAAATATTTAATAAAAATAAAGACCAATTAAACTGTTCACCTTCTGCAACCTGTATGGCAAGGTGAATTACTGATCCTATGAATTCTTTTGGGCGAACCTTGGTTAATAGTCTGCGTGCAAGTAGACTGGCTGTAAATCTGAGTGTATCGTCTGCTATTGTTGTGAGGTCATAAGCCTGACCTCCTCTCTGTAGCTTATACTTGGTAACTAGGGCCGCTGGTAGCTTGGAATCCAACTGATGGCTTTTCATTCTATCACCATATTAGAATCCATCCAAAAGATCAATATAAAACCACTTTTGTGATAGAATGGGGCTCATTCCAATATATGGTAATGCCCTTTGGTCTTAAAAATGCACCAGCTATCTTTTCAAGAGTAGTAGTTGTTGTATTTAAATAATACATCCATAAATTCCTAGAGGTTTATTTTGATGACTGGACTGTATTTGGATTAATCGAAAAGCACATAGGAGATTTAAGACTGATGTTAGAGAAATGTAGGTAGTACCAGATTTCTCTGAACTTGAAAAAATGTATATTTTGTGCGCCATTTGGTATTTTGTTGGGTCACATTGTTTGCAGACAAGCCTTGATGGTAGATCCTGCAAAGATTTCCATCATTGTAAATATTCCAGCACCCAACTCAGTCAAGCAATTAAGGACAGTACTTGGTCACACCGGGTACTATAGAAAATTCATCAAGGATTGCGTAAAGATCACAGCACCAATGGAAAATATGTTAAAGAAAGACGCCAAATTCCTATGGAATGAGGAATGCCAAAAAAGTCTAGACACTCTTACAGAGAAGATGGTTACAGCACCCATCTTAATATTTCCAGACTGGACCAAGCCATTTCATGTAAATGTGGATGCATCTGGCATCGCACTGGGGATTGTCTTAATCCAACCATGAGAAGGGGGTATCAATCACCCTATCACATACTCCAGCAGAAAGCTATACACTACAGAAAATAACTACACAAGTATAGAGAGAGAAGGTTTAGCTATGGTGTATGCTCTACAAAAGTTTAGGCACTACCTATTGGGTGCCTCATTCAAGATGTTTACTGACCATTCCTCTTTAAAGTACTTGGTCAATAAGCCAGTGTTAGGGGGAAGAATCTGTAGATGGTACTCCTATTTCAGGAGTATGATTTTGAAATCATTGTAAAACCAGGAATATTAAATGTCAGACCTGATCATCTGTCGCAGATAGACTCAGGAGAAGAACCAAGTAACCTAGAGGACAATTTGTCAGATGCGCAATTATTTGCTATTCAGATCACAGATGAGTACTACGCTGATATCATTCACTTTCTCACCACAGGATGGGCACCTGTTGAGTTTACTAAGCATCAAAAGAAACAGCTAGTTGTTAAAGCAACAGACTTCACATTGATCGCAGGGCACTTATACAAGTTAGGTCCAGATGAAGTCCTGTGCAGATGCATTATGCCACATGAGAAAGAGGCCATTATCAGAGAAGCACACTCAAGTGCCGCAGGAGGTCATTTCCCAGGAAAGCCGACTGCTCAGAAAATCTTAGCTGCAGGATTATGGTGGCCTACTTTACACAAAGATACTAAGGAGTTTTGCAGATGCTGCGATATCTGCCAGAGGGTAGGAAAACCTTCGCGAAGAGATGAAATGTCGTTGTGACCATAGATCACACTGCGTGCATTTGACAAATGGGCTATAGATTTTGTGGGTCCTATCAACCCACCAAGAAAATGAACGGGTGCGAGATACATCATCATAGGAACAGAATACCTCACCAGATGGGCAGAGGTGAAAGCAATAAGGAATTATGATGCTGCCACAGCTACACAGTTCATTTTTGAAAGCATCATCAGTAGATTTGGATGTCCAATAATTTTGATGAGCGATCAAGGCACACATTTTTTGAATCACACTATTGAAGCCTTAACAGAGGAATTCCATATACAACACCATAATAGCACACCCTACCACCCACAAGCTAATGGTACGGTGGAGGCCTTTAACAAGATTATAGAAAATGCTCTTACTAAGGTCTGTAACAGCCAAAGAAATGATTGGGACCTCAGGGTTAACGCTGTATTATGGGCTTATAGGACTACATGCAAGAAACTTATAAGGCACACACCTTTTAGCTTGGTGTATGGACAAGAGGCTATTATGCCTATGGAATATATTATTCCCAGTTTAAGAGTTGCTCAAATCACCGGGATGGCTGATACAGACACGAGGAATGAAAGACTAGCTTAGCTACTTGCCTTAGAGGAAGACAAATTCATCGCATGGTTCCACCAGAAAGTGCAGGAGGCACGAGAAAAAAGCTTGGCATGATAGGCACATTAAGAGTAAGACTTTTCATACAGGAGACCTAGTGCTCCTTTATGACAGTAAGTTTATTAAGTTTCTAGGAAAGTTCAAGATGCATTGGTTGGGGCCATATCAGATTCAGCAAGTTACAGAAGGAGGTTCCATTTAGCTCAACAAACTGAACGGGGAGCTTCTTCCCACGTTGATTAATGGCAGCAGGCTCAAGCTCTATAGTGATAGCCACCCCACCTCTCAGGCCTAACTTAGATAGTGTATGAAAGTGCAGATGCCCAATGTAGTTGAAAGGAGGCATTGCACCGGGAATTAGTCTACACCGGCAGATATTCTAAGTACAAGGAATCGCATGAGGACGGTTCATTTTGTGCAAGTCATAGGATGCTTGCGAAAAAAAAAATTATGGAGTAAGTTGTTTTGTGCAGGTGATGCGGTGAGGCATCGCAACAAGGCGATGTTTCCCCGTGCCACGTAGCTAGTGTTGAAAAAGAACAGAGGCCTAGTCACTTCGCCCTCTGACAAACAGTTAATCGGGATACGACAGGTATCCGTTGCCCTAGATTTGGCAACAGTATAATGATTTTTCCATATTTGGTAAAATATTTGATGAGATTGGCGCTTGCACACACGTTTTGAGGGAAATTTGATCAAATTTCAGCAATTAATGAGGATTGAAATGATGGGTGTTGTCTTGTCCATGTAATTAATACTACCGACGGGTCTAGTCTACAAGACCGTTGAGTCACAGAGTATCACCTTTGTTATAAATATAAAGATCATCCATACGGAAGGGTTACTTTGGAAATTTCAGAGAGCTATAGAGCAAGTTGCAGAGTTTTCCTTGTGCAGAGATACCCCAGTTACAGAGTGCTAGTTTTACAGAGTGCTAGTTTTACAGAGTGGTGGCCTCCAGTCTGCTATGACGACGCTGCCCAAGGTTGTGAAATTAGGTACATCACAGATCAGACAGCCGCCAAGGATGAGGATTCAAGCGCATGATGTAGAAGATGTCATCAAAGTCTTAGCTGCAGAGAAGCAGAAAGACGATCCGATCACTGAAGATAAGAAAGCAGAGCAGAAGAATGATGAGAATAAATCTCCAGCTAGGAAGAAAGTAAAAATGAGAAAAAGAAGGCAATGGAAGAAGGAATATGACCTATCTCATTAGCTAAGAGAAGAACAAGAGGTTCCAAAGGTCAAGAATGAAAATATGCAGAACACAAGCAGCGTGAATACCTGGAGCGATTTGCTGAGAAGAAAAGTGAAAGGGAAAACAAACCGAACAAGCAGAACTTCAAGAAGTAGACAAAGGCTTGTTCTCGGAATGGAATTCCTGGTTTGTATACCTTTCGCATAAGAAGGCTCCAGACTGAATGAAATGTTTGAGAAGGATGGAAGATATAGATTTATATCTTCTTTGGGATACGAGTTCTAAATCCAGCTAGAGAGGAGTTCTCGTGATACTAGGGATTTGAATCCTTGTGATGAACAAATGGATGGGCGATGAGAGTGAGTGCACGACAAATAGGGGAAGGAAAGATATGAGAGACCTATGAACTAGATTTATAGAAGATTCAAGCATCAGTCAAGCTATGCTTGAAATGGCACAAGAGTGTGTCGAAGATATGGAGAAATAAGTCGCAGGACTTCGACAGATATTTACAAGGACTTCGCAAGAAGCCAAGGAGAAGCTACAGCAAGAGAAACCAGCTATTAGTGGCTCAGGGGCGAGCCACAAGTAAGTGTTAGGGGACTATTGGAGTAGGGTCCAGTAGCTACAGGAAAAGCTACTGTTTTGGAACGAGCAATTCAAAGGTAACAGTACCTGAGCGGCCGAGAGGAGAAAGCTCAACCACTGCACTTAAGGCAGCGACGAAGACAAGAGGGCTCAGCTACCCTCATAAAGGAAAAGGAGCAATGAGGCCAAGGTATTGAAGATGAAGGACATAAAAGGAAGCGGCGCCAGTACCCACGGTCAGCGCCGAGAAGCGTGGAAGACTACAGGAAGCTATGGTGTGATGGAAAGTGGCAGTTCAAGTATAGATAGACCGACTGTCACAGTTAGGGTTTTTGGGTTACTGTTGGGAGAGGCCCACAGTGTTGTAATGGCGAGACCTTCGGGCCGCCTATAAAGGGATGTATTTTGTATTGTAAAAGGTTATCTATTCAACTAGTCGAACAATCTGTTAGTTATTCAGACATTTAGCTAGTCAGTCGATGATCTATTAGCTCATAGATCTTTTGTATTATAGAAGAGCCGAGCTCTAGTTCTATTATTCAATCTGTAGTATCTTACTGTAACCAGTAGCTGACTCCTAGAGTATGTATGTAACAATCTGCAGGGATTGAGAGAGAGAGAGAGGAGGAGTATATTGTAAGAGAAGCAATATAAGAAGAGAAAAGATCTAAGAGAGAAGGGCTCCCGGCGGTGTGCGCGGAGTTACCCAGAAGATCTCAGCTGCATATGAGGTTGCAGCGGAACTATGTTTACTCTCCAAAGTTATAATATATAAACCAGTTCCCATAGACGTAACTTCTACCCTGGAAGTGAACCACGTAAAATCAGTGTGTTATATGATTATTTCATGTGATTGTGCTTTACTTAGTTGATATCTGTTATCTGTTACATGAATGTCGTATATCAGTTAGTAAATGTCTGTATGTTCTCATTCAGTTATAGCATTATAGAAATATAAAGGCGAGTTAAAATGTATCAAGTGTCTACTTATGAGTTTATCAGTGCTTGTTTCACATAGTAATAGTCACTCTGTTAAGCGTTCCAGTATACTTATTCAGTAAGTTAAGTATAGCGATGTGAGTGTGTTGAACCGTGAAGTTCATGTAAGGTTGTTTAACACCCTGTTGGAGGTTAGCTGAGCTATTCCTCCCAGTGGGAAACCCTTTGGACCTAGAGAGTCACATTGGGCCGTACTATAGGAGATATCGCATTGACAAAAGGCAATATCGCACCGACAGAGGAGCTACGGTGTGAGATATCGCAGATATATAAGAAACGTGGAAGGGAGAGTTTGCGCATCATCCTAGTCGCTGCGATGCGATAGGAGCCCTCCCCCTGTCAAAGTCCACAAGGAAGGGAGAACTGCAACTCGCATAAATATCTCGTTGGTTAAGAAGAGCCGCGAGACACCAGGATGTTATAGAACCTGGTTAAGGACACTTGAGTCTTTAGCCAACCCATCTAAGATCACTTCGGGTGAGACTTCAGGCCACTCCGCAGTCTGTTGCCGAAAGGGCCAGTGAGTTAGGGGTGTTGTTGGTACATTATAAGTAAACCTAGGTCTGCCCATAGTAACCAACAAAAGTGTCTATGGATGTTCTCAAGCTATGAATTCCATTTATAGATCTATTGTGGCCTAGGCTTATAAGAATTCAAAATTTGAATAGAAAGTGCATTAGAACTAATCTATCTTCCCAATATAGCACTATATTGTACAGAAAGGATCATCTTTTGCACATCATACATATGATTGAAATATATAACCCTAGTTTTAGGCTAAATTGGTAGACTCACACACATATAATGGACCCAATATGGAAATTTCCCCTTACTATTAAGAAATGAGAATATGAATGGACCTTTTCTTCTAAGTAGCACTCTAGGATGGATGGAGTTGTAGGAGACAGCGAGGTTCTATGGTATCTATCCTTTACAATGATTTTAAGTGAAAGAAAATTAGGTGGTAATGGTAATGTCCAACAATTATCTTTATATACTCTTCATCCTAGATAATTATTTATAATTTATAAGTGGAGACTCAAAGTGTCAATGGAGGTTCTCAACCTATTAATTCCATGTCTATATGTATTATGTCCTAATATTCTTACAATCCAAATTTTGAATAGAAAGTGCAATAGGACTAGTATATATTCCCAATACAAAAATATATGGTGCATTAAGGATCATCTTCTACACATCGGATATATTGTCAAAATTTAGCACCCTAGGTTCAAGCTAAACTGGTGGACTCACATCCATATAATGAACTCAATCTGAAAATTTCTCCATACTATTATGACATCAGAACTCCAATTCATAGTTCCTATGGATTAGTGATTCTTTCATGGCCACTTTTCCCAAACATACCAGAGACGATATGACTATCCATCACTTGTAATAATTTGTTTATGTGTGCAAATCATCAATATTTATAAATAAATAACTTGGAAATAAGGTCATTGGAAACTATAGATATATATGTTTTATCACAAAATCTATTCTCCTAGGAATATGGAATAGTATAAGAACTCACTATTGGCAAAAGGGATTAATAATTAACCAAGTGGATTAAAAGCTTATAGACCATATCCTTTCTTTCTTTCAAAAAATGATGTACCCATTCTTTACCAAACATTTTGAGCCATTATTGAATATTCAATGAAACCCCTTATATATTCCAACAACATATAGTATCAAAAATTTTACTTTATTTCATGCTCATATAATACCTCAATTTCGGGATTTAGACCGGTTTCAAATCCTATAGGGGAGATTACCATTAAACCCATGTGAAACATTTCAAGATTTGAACTTGGGTAATTTTCATGATGACTACTCAAAATTGTTGATAGATAATAGCATGATGGTCCAAGTTCTTTAATTTGTAAGATTGTGTTACAAATTTGTTTTGTAAATACAACTACCCTTTACAACTTAAATATATATATTCTCACAAGCCAAAACTCATGTGGAATATATTGTCACAAAAATTGCAGTCAATTTTGGCATACTTTTTTATAAATCCATTAAGGCTTTTTAAGAAGCTTTGTAATTGCAGTGAGTGTTTTCACACTCACGAGGGTGAAAATTTGGGTACTACGGGCTTGGAGAAGCATGGGTAGGAGTCGCACAAGAGTTTGGCTCTCATGGATCTAATGTGTGAAAATGTGTGGTAAGTGCAAGTAAACGCCCAAAAAATAAACCTAACTATGGAGATGGGGATATAACCTAAGGCTCACAAGCTTATGTTCCATGAATGTAGACATGCAGCAGTAAGTAACATGTCATAACTAAATGCAGTAACAGTAAAAGAAAAAGATTATCCATGCATGGTAATAGTAAAGGGTTATAGTAAATGTAACACAGTAAAAATGGAAACCCAAAACATTACGACTAAAAAAAATCCAAACATACAATGGAAATTAACCTTTTTCTTTTCATTATTTTGGAATGAAACATATTTTTACAAATAGGTTCGAGTTAACTTGAATATGGATGGGCCCTTGCAGCTAGTGGCAGAAAGTGCTCTTGGTCTCTGACTGTGAATGGTTCTCCATTTTGATACTTTATGAGGGCCGAACTCAATGGAAACTCCATGCTCAAGTGGTGGGTAGGGTTTCGAGAGTGAATTTAATAGAGTTTCGGTAAGGATTGGTCAATGTATCTAAATGGGAACCTCCACCCCTCTTTTTATAGGGATTTTGACTAACAGCAACCTTGCCCTTGGTTTTGGGTGTCTCATGGTATTATTCCATGGTATTGATATTTTCCCTCTCTTTTTTATTTTTAAATTTTTTTTCTCCTTTTTTATTTTATATTTTGTATTTTGGGGAATATTTCCTTATTTTGTGTGGGAAAAAAAGTTTTTTTATGAAATGTAGTTAAAAAGATAGGTTTTTTTAATTGGTGGAGGAAAAAACTTGGGAACATAGGTGTAAAGGTATGATAACCAAGGTAATGAGCTAGGTGAATGATTAGGGTGTTAACAGATTGCCCCCTGATGTGTGAGGGCAAGAGCTCATCGTATGGTTGATAGGTATCATAGGATATTTCCTGGTGGAAGGAAATGAGTGGAAGGGGAGTGGAGAACTAGATTTGTGTTAGAGGATGGAGCACGCGTCGAACATGAGCTGCAAGGGGTATAACTAGAAGTACATCTCCTCAATAATGGTTGAGGTACAAATAATGTCACATGGATAACAAGGTAGGCATCCCTGTGCTCATATCAATATCTCAATATACATAGATAGTAAGGTCCATAGGGGGACCTAAATAATACGAAATAATTATTATGTACATTAGAGTACTCCAATGAGGACTAATACATAGACTAAGATGGTCACCCAATGGTGGTTGATCTAAAGGACTAATACTGGAAACACTAGAATGCAACATGGATGCATGGTCATGTTATAGCTGATTCTACCACTCTGGGTGAATCACACTTGTATGGCCTTCCCCTGTCCCTCTGCAGACTCCTTAGACCCCTTGGACCATTTTTTGTCCTTTGATGTTTCCTTGACCATCCCTAAAAACATGTGAAAAATGATACACGTGAATTTTAAACCTATAATCGCGTATATACACGGGTTTGACCCCTAAAACCGCATACATTGGGATGTGTGCATAATCCAAATCCTTTTGGAGTTTTCCTTGACATGGATCTGACTCACTTGACTCCTGGCCTTCCATATTCCTTGAGATCACTCGAATTCGACTTTTCATTACCCCTTTGAAAAGCTATATAAGGAACTCTTTGGTACATTGAAGAGATAAGAGAGAATTGAGAGCAAAGAAACTATAGTCCATTGTTGCCGAAAATTGTGCTTGAGTCTGCATCCCTTTGTCCCTTGGAGCACTTGTGTGTTCTTCCCAAGCTTTCCTTTTGCTTGTGCGCTTGCTATCGAGAGATGGAGGATTGAGGTGGTGGAGGCCCAAGTGGGGGATTTAGTTTCTTCGATTCGCAGATGTGCCGACAGAGGTTGCATCCATTGTAATCTCTGATTTTATATTAATAGAAATATATTTTCCTGTCCAAAAATGTATGTTTGAATGAATATTTTATCCATGGATGATTTCAATTGCTTATACATTGTTGATTATATATGCTAGAATAGATCTAACACCAATATATATAGTATTCTTGTCTTGTTTACTTGTTGTTGAGGAAGTGATTTATCAATTCAAGCTGAAGTTGGGAAAGCTCAATGGGGATCTACTTCAACCATCCAAAATAAGGTACGAGGTCTGATCCTTTAGTGTTAGATATTTAATTTCTATTGCATAATGGAAAGGATTGATTTATGGAGTCAAGCTATCTGTTGTGGTACCCCAAGCCATAGGAATTTCTCTCTGTAATAGAATTGGTGACTTCGCTGGGGAGTTCCTAGTAGTTGTCCTTTGGGGGTTTTCTATTAGCATTCAATGGCTTTTAATTGCTCTTTGTCTCTTGTTTCTGTGTCGGGTCTGGGGGCATGTTTTCCTGGTAGTGTCTGATTGGTGTGAAATTTGTCTCGGCTTGTCTATTTGCCTTTATTTTTGTGCACCTTTCTTCCTATACGCGAGTTTTGAATTCACAGTCACATATATATGCGGGTTTCACTGCTATTTTTGTGAACACACGCGGGTTTACTGTGAATAGTCATGTATGCCCTTAGTTTTTCCTTTTAAAGGAGGTTGGAGGGTTGCTAGGTGAATTTTGATGATTGCTGAGTCTCCTTTGATACTGCCAGAGTCTATATACACCTCTGTTTCTTACCAGAGACGTTTTTTTTAGGGTAAATTTCTTTTTTAAAGAATGTTCTTGTCATTGCATTTTTTATTTTTTGTTTTGGGATTAATGCATTAGATTTCTTTTACCTTAGTAATTTGCTTGAGTGTTGCTTGAGTGTGATTGCAGAGTCTGGGGGTTGTAGAGCCATTCTTTTGCTTTTATATCTCATTTTTATTTCAAAAAAATCCAAAAATATTTGCTTATCATCATGCATTGCATCTTGCATTTTGCATAGTACTTGCACTAGATTTGCTTTGGAGTATTAGTCAGGATTTCATATAGGAAAGCTTGCATTTATCATTTGAAGAAAATTGTGCATTTCACGTAGTAGCATACCCTGTTTTTCATGGACACAATGCATTTACATTGATTGTTAGGTGTGCATTTTACTTCATGTTGTGTCATAATGCCATTAGTTGCACGGCCATATACCTCTTTTGAGTCATAAACCCAATTAAAATCAATGCTTAATTAAAATGAACTACACTATTTTGTTTGATAGGGTTCACCAACAAGATTAGGTTTTAGGGTCTTGGAATAGTTCATTGTGAGTTAATTCTCCAAGACCACTAAACAAAAACATGTATGTGTTTGTCCAGGTGAGTCTGTGAAATTCCTTGGTATAACCAGTGTTTCTCAGGATCCTCCTCTCAAAAGGGAGTTAAGCACGAGGCAGTGTGAGCGGTTATTGATTGGGATGACCCCTAGTCATAACTGAGTAGCACTGGAGATATTTCCAGGATTGTATTCATATATGGGGGCTCTTTCAAGAGTTTCGGGCTTTGCTACCCTACCCATATGATCAATCCCGCCTGCGACTGTCCACCTGAGCATTGATTACATTGAGGTGACCTTAGTGACCTTACCTAGGATATCAAGAGGGGTACTTTGCAGGGGTTATTCTGCAGGTGTCCCGGCCAAGTTGGGGTCGGACAGCACAGTCACTTTACGCGTTGAAGCTGAGGGCCACAATAATTGGTTACGTACCTACACTTGTTGTGTATGGGAGTCTCAAGCCTCTCCTAGGCGAGACATACCTACTTCATTCGGGAGCTCACTTATCCTACCCTTTATTGCTTGTGTTGGCTTTAGATTTTCTTGGTGATTGCTCTGTGCACGATAGCTTACCTAGGGTTTGCATAGATAGAGAGTCTTTTATATTTTTTGAGTCATTGTGGATTCAGGTGTGGCTCCTCACCATTCTCATCATTTAGTAGGACTTCTGCCTTCTACATCTCCTCCTCTTTTGGGAGAGAGAAATAGACAGTCCAGGAAGACTACTTTGCACATTGATTCACACACCATGGGAGACCATATAGAAGGTATTCCTGAACCACCTTCTCCCATCCATGTGGAAGATGGGGAGTTTACTCCTAACTATGATCCTTCACCTGACTTGACTAAGTTAGGTCCAGTAATTTCTGAGATAGGAACCTTTCATGATAGACCTACTTACTCTAGGGTTTATTCGCCATTGACGCATCGTCGGTATGGAATGTCAAAGGATGATGAGACTCATTTTGAACCCGCGAGCACTAGTTATGGTAGTTATGGTATGTCTGGTTTTCCCACACATGATTTGGAATTCCATGTCGAATATGAGTTTGAGTCTAACACTATGCCTGGGGGCACTCTCATTCCTTACCATGTGGAGAGGTTTGGGAGCATAAGTCACATTGCACCTTCCATCCCGACAGTGGAAGCTACATCACATATTCCTCCTAAGTCTAGGGTTAGTGATCCTATTAGGATACCAGATCCAAGACGAGTGACTATAGGGAATAGCATGTACATAATTACATAGATCCCTTCGTCCTCTGTCCCTAGTTCTTTGAATGTTCACCCTCCACCTCATTCATGTGGTCCTTCGAGCCGGAACGTTGCTACGATTCATGTACGTACTGCGGTTACCAGACCAGTTGTGTCTCAGGTACATGCACTGCCCGTTGTTTCAGGAGGTCATGGTCATACTTCTAGAGGTCACATTCCTACTTCTGGGACGTATATTCCTACTTCTGAAATGTATATTCCTACTTATGGAGTGTCTCATGGGACATCTCATGCGATGACTTACGGACCCTATTATGGGATGCAGTATGGAAAGGGTTCTTCACCTTATGGGGGTGGGTATCAACAACCTGCTTACTCTCCAAATTATGGCTTTGTAGCTCTGAATAGTCAAGGTACACCACACTATGGTGCTTCCATGCCACCCTATACGGGTCAAACGGGAGGAGGGCACTATGGCCAAGGCCATGGTGGTAATCAGACCTATGTGAATTAGAACTGTCAGGGAGCGGTCCATCGACCTCATCATCCTAGGCTCCCTTTCCTCACAACGCTGAATCTTCTTGACTTGTCGAGATTGATGAATGATCCTATAGCTCATGACCTGGCTTAACCGGCTATCCCTACTAAGCTTCCCTTGGACATACCCAAATTCAAGGGAAAACCGGGAGAGGATCTGAGCGAACATGTTACTACCTTCCACCTATGGTGCTCTTCGAATTCCTTACATCAGGATTCAATATGTTTAAGGCTGTTTCAACACACCCTTACAGGGCATGCCACGAAATGGTATATAGAGCTACCAAGGGGGGCATTCGCTCTGTTCAATGACCTAGAGATGACTTTTCTTAACCACTTCCAGCTACCAGTACATTATGATGTTGGTACTGAACTCTTGGCGGCATTTTGGCAAGATAAAGCCACACATATCTCGAATCACATCCAAGAGTGGCGTAGACGGAAGAGGTTAATTAAAGCCTTTATACCGCAGGAATTCCTCCTCGAATGGTTCCTTAAGTCGTTATTGTCGTATATAGCGAAGGATGTTTCTACATCACGAGTGCAAAATGAGGAACAAGCCATTTTTAGGGCATGAGAACTGGACTTGATTTATGCTCAGTTCGGTTTGTTATATGAGATTATTCCCAATGCTCCGCATTCTAGTTTCGATCCCAAAGTTAAACCTGGACCACATGCCAATGGAATTGTTGGTTGTGCAAGTGCTAAACCTACGGATTCGGTTGTAAAACAAGTTAGTCAATTGTCAATAAACCAATCCACTTCAGGACAAGCCACGGCTTCATCTCAACCCGCCCAAATGGCGAGTGTGCTTTCAGTGCAATCGTCGGACCAGAAGGGTAACCAGCATCCCAGACGAAATAAAAAGAAGGGTAAGAATAATCATAAGGGTGGGAATAGGAATGAAAATTCTAATAATAATGACAAGAATTCCCGTAATGCTAGGGGGGACAAGAAATCTAAATGTAAGGTTAAATTTCCTTGCAAGTTGTGTAAGGACGATCACCTCACTTACTTGTGCCCTCGTATCAATGAAGCCTCAAGATTCTTGGCACAGGGCCCAGCTGTACTAACTAACCCTTTACCTCACAATAAAAATATGAACTCGAGGACCCATGATTAGTCTGGTGCTGATCAAGATCCACCGGAGGTAGTGGTTGTGGTTGCATTAACATGGTACGTGCTACAAAAGTTGTGACCCATGCGAAAGGCTATGGTTCGTCACAACCCAGCCCAGGAAAGGAACCTGATCCACTAGGGACTCCTTTGTGTATTGAGAAACCTGTGGATAAACCTGAAGCTACACCTCACATTCCTAAGGGAGTCCTTAAGCATTTGGGGCACAATCCTAATTCCTAAGCCACCCAGAACTATTCAGTTGTCGAGGAGTTTGGGCCACACTCCTCGTGCGATGTCTGCACTGGAAGTGCTTCAGAGTTTTCCTTCGCAAAGGAAGGCTTTGATTTCTGCCCTTGGTGTGAATGATGATAATTATTCCTCCATGATTAAATTTTAAACTGCAGGAATTCAGCTTCGCTTGCCTTACTATGTGTCTCTTTTGATTCACGTAGAATTTTTTAATATGACCATCAAGCGCACTCTGATTGATGAAGGCGTTGTTGCTTCTATGATGTCTTTATCATGTTGGAAGGGTTTAGGTTCCCCTGAGCTATTTAAATCAGCGACCATGTTAACTGCATTCGATGGGAGATCATTTAGGATGCATGGGATTCTTCCTTCCCTTAAGGTCCATTTGGGAGGGAAGACCGTTGTGATAGAAGTCGAGGTGGTTGATGTGCCCCTTGACTACAATCTCTTGCTGGGTAGGAATTGGATGTACAGTATGCAATCCGTAGCTTCTTCCTTATTTCGCGTTGTATGCTTTCCATTTAATGGGAATATAGTCACGATTGATCAAACATCATTCAAGAATCTGTCGGTTACTGCATCTTCGAGAGCTTCGATCCCGATCGTTGAACACTCTCAGCCGAAAACTGGGAGTGTGGGTGTAGGCATGTATCCATCCCTCATGGGAAGTTTTAGTTGTCTTGCACCGATCCTTATGATAGGGTCTAGTTCCGGTGAGGCTTTGACATCTATGAGGTCAGTGTCTTTTCGCACGAGTCATATAGAAGATCCTTGGATTATTCCTACACCGAGTACTCCGAGTGAGCCCATCATGATGGATGTGTCGTTTCCTGCAACTATGGTAGCTTATCAAGCTAATCTTGAGTGTGTTGTAGATCCTAGTCCTTCCTCTTCACGGATGGAGGAGGATGACCCTTATGTGCTACCTGCATGGGTAGTATATTCTTCTCACGCGCACGACTACCTTGATAGTGTTTCCCCTTCAAATGAAGCGATTATTGAGGCCATGTCGGGAGTTGAGCCACCATGGGAAGAACTCCTTCATAGATCTTACTTCCTTCCCGAGCTTGACCGCTTAGAGCGTGAGGACTTTAGGGAGGTTCTTAGTGAGAGAATTGGTAGTCCTATGGTTCCATTAAGCTTTCCTGGTCAGATGGCTGATGGAAACATGGCAAATATATCTTCAATGATTCCTATCAATATCTCTCGCAATCCTGGCAGGATAGAGAATGTCTATATTGGGGCAGAATGTTCCCATGCTAAGATTCAAGAATACACTGAGTTGTTTAAAGAATTATGTGATATCTTTGCTTGGTCTTACAATGAAATGCCAGGTATCAACCCTCGCATTGACGAACACGAGATTAATACTTATCCCAATGCTAATCCTGTTCGGCAATGCTTGCATGCGGTGAATCCTAGGAAAGAACCCGTGATTAAGGAAAATATAGAGAAACTGTTGAAAGCCGGTTTTATCTATACCGTTCCCTTGACAGAGTGGGTTTCAAACCCCGTTCTGGTTGATAAGAAGCAGGGAGCGATCTACATATGTACTGATTTTCATGATTTGAATCGTGCCTGTCCTAAGGACAATTTCCCCACACCATTTATTGATCAAATTTTGGATGAGTGTGCAGGTAGCGAGGTTTTTTCCTTCATGGACGGCTTTTCCGGATATAATCAGATACAAATTAAGCTTGAGGACCAACATAAGACTGCACTTATTTGTCCTTGGGGAACTTTTGCATATCGAAAAATTCCTTTTGGCCTTAAGAACACCAGAGCTACTTTTCAGCAAGCCATGACCTTGATCTTCCACGATCTCAAATCGATTATCAAAGTATTTTTGGATGACCTTGCTGCTCATTCTCATATGAGAATGTGTCATTCCTATCATTTGAGATTGGTATTCAAAAGATGCCGCCATTATTTGGTCAGGTTAAATCCTAACAAGTGCATCTTTTGTGTGAAGTCAGGTCGCTTGTTAGGATTCATCGTGTCTAAAGAGGGTATAAGAGTCGACCCTTTGAAGGTAGAGGCAATACTTCATTTGTCTCCCCCAAAAAATATTCGTCATCTTCAATGTTTGCAAAAAATGGCAAACTTCTTACGGAGATTCGTTGTCAATTTTTCCAATTTGACTAGAGGATTCATGCGTCTTTTGAAGAAGGACACCACCTTTTGTTGGGATGAGTGAGCCTAAGAGTCCTTTGATGCACTCAAGCAAGCCCTAGCATCGACCCTGGTGATTAGTCCCCCAGACTATAGCCGTGATTACCTATTTTATGTGGCTACGTCCATGGAGACTATTGGTATGGTTTTGGTTCAATAGAATGAGGAGCTCCAAGAGCATGTCATATACTATCTGAGCCAGAATCTTATTCGGACGTGGAGATTCACTATTCTCATATTGAGAAGCTTGCTTTAGCTACCATACATGTAGTTCAACGGTTGAGACATTATATTCTCCTTCACCAAACCTTGGTTGTAGGCCATGTCAATCCATTTCAATTCGTCCTCACTCAAAGGATGATTGGGGGAAAATATAATAAATATATTGTCATCCTACAAGAATTTGATCTCGAGTTTGTTTCAGCAAAGTCGAAGAAATCGTTAATTTTTGCAGAGCTTATATCAGATTTCCCAAGCGAGGCCGAGGAGTTGGTTTGTGAAGATACGTTTGTCGATGAACACATCTTCTCAATATCAACTTTAGACCCATGGTATGCGGATATCATTATATATTTACAAACATTGAAGGTCCCTACTCACCTCTCATGGGATGAACGACGATGATTACGTCACGTGTCTAAGAATTACCTCATAGTGGATAACACTTTGTACCACTGTGGGGTAGATTCCATTTTATGACGTTGTTTAACTCATGAGAAGGCTGAGGTAGTGCTGAATGATTACCACGGAGGGGCATGTGGTGGTCATTTATGTGGGATTTTGACAGCCCAAAAAATATTAAGAGCAGGTTATTTCTGGCCGTCGATCTTTAAGGATTGTATGGATGTGGTCAAGAGGTGCCACCCTTGCCAGGTGTTTGCATGTAATATGCGCTTGAAACTTGCCCTGTTACATCCCATCATCACCGCCGGTCCCTTCACTAAGTGGGGGATTGACTTTATAGATTGCAACCCAGCTTCAGCTAGGGGGCATCATCATATCATAGTGGCTGTTGATTACTTCATGAAATGGGCTGAGGCTATGCCTATAGTTAAATCCAATGATGAGACAGTTGTGCACTTTGTATTCAACCAGATTATTACTCGGTTCGGGATTCCGAAAGAGCTTGTCACTGACCATGGCTCGCACTTTCAGAATCGTATGATGAAAGAGTTGGCATCAAAGTTAGGGTACAAGCAAGAGCATTCCTCCTCTTACTACCCTCAAGTGAATAGATAGGTAGAAGCAGTGAATAAATCACTCAAATCCATTCTCCAATGAACCATCGCACAAAGCAAGAATAATTGGCACATCATGTTATATCCTGCTTTGTGGGCATATAGAACCGCTGTTAAGACCGCCACGGGTTTTCTCCATATCAACTTGTACATGGAGTGGAGTCGGTATTGCTGGTTGAATGCGAGATTCCTTCTTTGAAACTAGCTATAGAACTCTTACCGGACACTTCCCCATTGGAGGAGCATTTGGTCCACCTTGAGCAACTTGATGAGCAATGTCAAGATTCCTTGGTGGCTTTAGAAGTAAATAAACGTCGCGTAAAGGTCCAGTACGATAAGTCTGTCTATCCAAGGAGGTTTAGTGAGGGAGACTTGGTCCTTTTGTGGGATCAACCGAAAGAACCCTTGGGGGCAGGAAAATTTAACCCCATGTGGCGTGGTCCTTACGTCGTCAAACGTGTGTTAGAGAAGGGCGCTTATGAGTTAGTGGATTACGAGGGAACAGCCTTGGCGGAGCCTAGAAATGGGCTCTAGCTCAAAAAATACTATGCATAATTTTCAGCCAAGGCTAGTTATTGTATATTATTGTACAGTTTTTCATAGGTAGGTATTTTTCTTATAGTGATTGGGTTTGTGATTAGTTTCTATTTCTTTTGGCAGATGTCAATGGAATCTTCCACCTACATAGGATTCACAGATGGTGCGAGCCATCACACTCAACACTCAGCCTCTGCTGCTTGGGTGATTTATACTCCTATGGGTCATGTACTGTCTTCAGGAGGCATATGTTTACGGCCATATTCAAACAATGTTGCTGAATATAGTGTCATTATTGAGATCTACGGGATGTCATTTCACATGGTGTTCTATCTCTTGAGGCACATCTTGATTCGGAGTTAGTAGTGTCACAGCTTAATGGTTTGTACCATGTTAGAGATCTAACATTATTAAGAATATTCTTACATGTGAGATTGTTAGAATGGCAATTTGACAATATAACATACATACATATTCCAAGAATTAATAATCAAGTTGCTGACTCATATGCTAACTATGTGTTAGATTGGCATTTGTTTCATACACAATAAATTCATCACAAACACAAATTTTACACATGTAAATAAATAAACCGATCATCATAAAAAAAATTATAAACATCCAAAATGTGGTAATACATAGTGTCATGATACAAAAATGGGGCTCTCGAGCCACCAAAATATAATACACGGTAATACAAAATGTATAACTCCCAGGTATCTAAGCCTATGGGGGAGGGGGGGGGTTGTGATCATGGAAGGTCACTACGGCTCTAGCTAGCTGTCGGAATAATCGCACCCATGCTCGTGATACACCCACCACCTGGAACTACATATCCTCAGCCAAGTCCTTGACTTGCGCCATGGGAACTCGATGTGTTAGCCTCACAAAGTTTGTATGAATGCTCTAGAGCGTCCGCTCCACATCCACACCCATGATATCATCTCCTCTTCCCCTCTGTCTATGACGAGGGAAGCCTTCAGGTCGCCATGGTCCCACATCTGCATGCATATGGTAGATGTCACTATGTATTGTCACCCAAAAACATGTCTTTTGATTCCATATAATTAGAAAACACAAAAAAAATTAAATAACTCAAAAATTTAAAGAGAGGGTCAAGATTTGTTACCTATGTCACCGTATGTCGATCCTGGTGGTAGCGGCATGTCTGGGTCCCCCCGAAAATCTATCCCCACATAGGGGTAATCATCGATGGAAACTATCTGTCGTCGCCACCACGGAAAGAACTTAGCTGGATAGGGGTTAGACACCCTACCTCCACCCAATCTACGCATCACATCCGCCCAACGTCGTTGGGTTGGATCTCGAACCCCGTGTAGAGGAACGTCAACTCTGGGGCTCAATCTTGGAACACGCTCGAAGAAAAATGTGCTCAGTATGCTGCTAAAACCGAAGTTTCGCACTCTGCCCATCATACACTCACTAAGTTGGTGTTTCATGTTGCTCAATAGTGCAGTGCTCCAATCATATACCGTGGGTCTCATGCACTCCACTGCATAGAACATCAGAGGCCGTGAGGCCTAGTGGAGTGAATCCAAGCTTGCTATCCTACCCAGTGTTAGTAGGATGGCCTTTAGGCCCAGCACCTATATAGAGTTAGTTGGGATCTGACTCCCCACCTTCTCCATGTCTGGGTATCAGTACACCGCAATGTACTCATCTATAGGCAGGCCACCTCCAGGCCCGCGAGAACGTAGGTTCACTACTTCCCCCCATCAGGAAAGTCCAGTAATAAAGTATATGTCCTCCAACTCTATGGTGAGGGACATCCCATCTATCTAGAATGACTCAGAGTCTGGATCCTAGTAATCCACCAGCATCTGCAATAGTCTTGGTTTGGCCCTTAAGCCACCA
The DNA here is from genome assembly GCA_001517045.1 of Pseudotsuga menziesii. Taxonomy (NCBI): domain Eukaryota; kingdom Viridiplantae; phylum Streptophyta; class Pinopsida; order Pinales; family Pinaceae; genus Pseudotsuga; species Pseudotsuga menziesii. The sequence goes on along the minus strand of LPNX011126601.1, from coordinate 102,549 downwards.
AGACACCAAAATTTGTAGAGCCCACATGCACGTAGGGCTTGTTGAGCCTTTAGATCGGCACTTACTGCCTCTTCTACATCACCATGCTCGCGTTCTCTCCATTCTAGGACCATCCTGCACAAAAAATTGCAAGCTTGCACATTAGAATACTTAAAAAACCTCATGCGCAGCCGCATAGGCGACTATTTGCCAAACAGTCGTGTATGTACGCGACTGTGAGGGCATTTTCCGCGTATATCTAGCCCTATATGCAGAAAAACCCTCGATTTCTACGTGGGCCACAACGCCTATTTTGGATTGGCCTATAAATCCCAAATAACCATGGAATTTGATAAAAATTGCATCAAAATGGAAGAGAAGAGCATGGGTAAGTACCTAGAAGAAACAGTCGTGGATTCCGTTGGCTGGATATCCTGGAATTCGCTGTTGAAAATATGAGCTCAAATGGGTAAAAATTTCAAATGTTTTATAATGTTTTGAATTTTTTACTATTTATAGAAATTTTTCAATTTTTTTGAAATTTTTACCCCCTTTCCTATAGTTTGGACCATTTCTAATCATTTTGGACCATTTCACGGGGGATTCACTTTTTGACCAATATCCTATCACGTTAGTTCATATTGTGGGTTTTAAAATTATAAAAAATTGAACCAATATATTGCATGTATTAGGGGGGATGAGGGGTTTAAGGTGGGGGTGGGTAGGGTGGTTTATAAGGATTGAGGTATAAAAAGGCCTGGGGAGGAGGTTTTAAGTATTGGGAGGGGGTTTCAACAAAAAGAGTTTGGGTCAATATCTCTAGAAATTAAGGGTATTTTTTAATATCCCATGATCGCACGTGCTATGTGAGAGGTTCACTAAGTGAAGTCCCCATGGACCATTTTTGACCTAATTTATGATGTAGGAGACCTTTTTGAGTGTTGTTTCAGCCATTGGATTGACCCGTTCATGCTGATCTCAGGTATCATGTCTAAACTGGAATATAGGTTAGGTTTCATAACCATTTGCATTTTGCATAACCTTATGACCGTTTCATCATAGCCTCAGGTACGAACCCACTCTATTATGTCACGGAACCTTCTTGTTGTTTTAGAAGTGGCATGATATGAGTGGTAGAGCTTAACCTTACATGGGTACCCTAGTTAGTGCCTTATTTGCATTTGGTGCCCATGCTGACATTTTGTCCCTTAGGGTGTGAGAGTCCGTTGTATAGTATTGCCATGATATTTCGCAAGAGCCTCATACTCCTCTTGATCTTTTGCTGGCCTATTTCCCTCAAAACTCCCTTATGTCAAGTTGTAATTGCATTATCATGAGATTTTCCTACCTTATTGAGCTTTATGTTGGCTTCCTTGACATTGTGTTTCAGCCATATAGCCCGAGCTTGTCGCATGTCTAGCCATGCAGAGCCATTTTATATATCCTTTGCAGCTTGATTCCATTTTTACCGGGAGGGGATTTTCCCCCTAGTGTCGCTATCCTACACATGTATCCTTGCATTGAACATAGGTATGTTCCACTGCTTGGAACTAGTTTGTTTGCTCCTATGACACTCGTCTCCTCCTAGTCTATAACTATAAAGCAGTTTTATTCTTTTTCAAGCTTTTTAAATATTTGAAAAAGTACAAAAAAATCAAAAAACCAAAAAGCCGGACAAGGAAAGATGTTATCTTTGGCAGCTGTCGAGTCATGTCGCTTTCGAACAGAGCACTATATATCACATCTGTCGGTTGGGTTTATAGTTTGACTTTAGGAGTTGTACTCATTTTTCTGATTTTATCTCCACTGACTGGTTAAGCTTCCAGTCCCCATGGAGCCTTTGTTGATGCCTCCTGTGTCGCAAAGATGTCCCAGTTTTGTATATTGAGTCTATGCTACTTTTATTCAGTCGCCATTTGTCGTTATGCTCTTGTTCGAAGGAAGTTGAAACCTGGGTCGGCCATTCCTCAGTTATCTTCACTTTGCATGTCGGCCATTCCCGGTACAGTTACTGGTTCATACACCTTATGATCTAGTCCTTCCACATCATACAGCTTTGTTGAGTACCTCGTGTTGGATGATGGGGGATGCCTTAATGCCCTCCTTCCAACGGATTTCATCCCATCGACTTTAGATCATTTATTCTGGGATTGGAATCTAGAGTCATTTTTGAGTGCCTTGAGACTTGCAGTCATCAGTGGCAGGTTCTCTCGCCATCGACAGTCTTTGGGAACACATCAATGTCCCCTGATCGATGGATCCTCTCAAGTGTGACCTCAACACATTTATTCACACTTGTTAGTTTGCACTCTAGTACCTTGATTCCCATTTTCATTATCTATGGGTGATCTCGCATCAGTTAACAGTATACATCAATGACCAGTAATCAAATGATGGACTACTATGTTCGACCTCGACACCTCTATTTGCATAGTAGGACATGTACTCGTAGCATTTTTTGTAGAATACCTTCCATATTGGTGGCATCTTTTATATGCTACCTCCTTGATCGTGCCAGTGTTCATGAGATTTCAGCTCTCGTGACTTGATTCCAGTATATGTCAGACATTTCAAGCCATTATGGAGATCTTGATCCATTATATGTCTTCAGCCATTATGGAGATCATGGTCCTTTGTATATATTCATCATGGAGATTCTTATCTATGTATATTGTATGTGGCGATGACCACTTATGTGATATCTTATATCATGCCTATTCATGGCCATTGTACTCTTATGTATCCGGGACTGCTATATGTATTTGCAGTATGTGCATATTTGTATCATTGTGTTATGTTGATTGGGTGGTTGGTATTCCATTTGGGATCCTTCATCACTCCACTTCTGGGATGGACTTGTAATCTACTTCGGCCATCGTACGACCCCTCTAACCTCACACATTAGGGGGCATCTGTTATTGCTGATTTTACCACTCCATGTGAATCACACTTGTATGGCCTTCCCCTGTTCCTCTGCAGACTCCTTAGACCCCTTGGACCATTTTTTGTCCTTTGATGTTTCCTTGACCATCCCTAAAAACATGTGAAAAATGAAACACGCAACTTTTAAACCTATAATTGTGTATATATGCGGGTTTGACCCCTAAAACCGCGTACATTGGGATGTGTGCATAATCCAAATCCTTTTGGAGTTTTCCTTGACATGGATCTAACTCACTTGACTCCTAGCCTTCCATATGCCTTGAGATCGCTTGGATTCAACCTTTCATTACCCCTTTGAAAATCTATATAAGGAACTCTTTGGTACATTGAAGAGATAAGAGAGAATTGAGAGCAAAGAAACTATAGTCCATTGTTGTCGGAACTTGTGCTTGAGTCTGCATCCCTTTTTCCCTTGGATCACTTTTGTGTTCTTCCCAAGCTTTCCTTTTTCTTGTGGGATTTCTATCGAGAGATGGAGGATTGAGGTGGTGGAGGCCCAAGTGGGGGATTCAGTTTCTTCGATTCGCAGATGTGCCGACAGACGTTGTATCCATTGTAATCTTTGATTTTATATTAATAGAAATATATTTTCCTATCCAATAATGTATGTTTGAATGAATATTTTATCCATGGATGATTTCAAGTGCTTATACATTGTTGATTATATATGCTAGAATAGATCTAACACCAATATATATAGTATGCTTGTCTTGTTTACTTGTTGTTGAGGAAGTGATTTATCAATTCAAGCTGAAGTTGGGAAAGCTCAACAGGGATCTACTTCAACCATCCGGAATAAGGTACGAGGTTTGATCCTTTAATGTTAGATATTTAATTTCTATTGCATATTGGAAAGGATTGATTTCTGGATTCAAGATGTCTGTTGTGGTACCCCAAGCCATAGGAATTTCTCTCCATAATAGGTCACAACTAATATGATGAAGGGTCCATGAGCTAGGAGGACTTAGGAAACTGATAATATGAATCTTAGTGGTACAACATACTGCAACTAGAACTGAATGTGCTATAAAGCATAAGGGTTTCATTGACAGCCCTGTTTTCAGCCACATTATTGGTAGCAGGACCTAAGCAAGCGCCTCTTGAGGCAACTAACTATCCTGAGGAAAAATAAATGACCCATGCAGCTGAATCCAAATTACAAGTGTAGTGACTGGCACCATCGAAAAAACCTATGAACCACTCGGAATACATCTGTAACAACCAGCAGATGGTATAAAAAACACAAACTGACAAACTGTAGTACATAAAAATACATACAATAAAATACAGGAAAAATCACTAAGCCTAAGCATAGTACTTTTTCAGGTAGAGCCCATTTCTAGGCTCAGGCAGCTTATTCCCTTCGAAATCAATCAATTCATATGCACCCTTCTTTAACACCTTTGACACAACATAAGGTCCCAACCACATAGACCTGAAATTTCCTACCCCGAGGGGTTCTTTGTCTTGATCCCAGAGCAAAACAAGCTCCCCTTCAGAGAAAATTTGAGGCTTGATTGATTTATCGTATTGGATTTTTACTCTATTTTTATGAGCACATCTCTACGCTGCTCATCTAGATGTTCTAAATGTAATAGACGTTCTTCCAGCTCAGTCATATCAGGTAACACATGAATAGCAATTTTTAAGGACGGGACTTTGCATTCAACCGGGTTAACTGCTTCAACTCCATGAACGAGTTGGAAAGGAGAAAATCCTATAGCAATTTTCACATTGGTCCAATATGCCCAAAGTGTAGGATATAGCATGATGTGCCAGTTGGAACACGCTGCATTAATAGTATGTTTGAGAATAGTTTTCAAAGTTTTATTAATAGCCTCGACTTGACCATTTGCTTGAGGATAGAACAAAGATGAATGTTCTTGTCTAAACCCTAGCATAGTGGTCAATTCAGTCATCATACTATTTTGGAAATGACTTCCATGGTCAATGACAATCACTTTAGGGATACCGAATTGTGCGATAATTTGTTTGAAAATGAAAAAAGTGGAAGTTTCTCTGTCAGCTTTAAATGTGGGCATTGCCTCTACCCATTTCGTGAAATAATCTACAACGACAATGATATGTTTTTTCCCCCCAGCCAATACTGGGTTACACATCATGTAATCTATCCCCCACTTCATGAAGGGGCCCACTGTGATGACGGTAAATAACAGAGCGGGATGTTACCACATCTTTTCTGGTGTAAAGCTGACAAGGATGACAACGCTTTACAGCTTCCACACAATCTTTAAAGATCATGGGCTAGAAATAACCGGCACGTAATATCTTCTGGGCCGTTGCTAACCTAGATAAATGACCCCCACACGCTCCCCTATGGGCATCATTTAGGACAAGCTCCACTTCTTCATGGGTAAGACATCGACACAAAATGGAATCTACCCCCCTACAATATAAAGTATCGCCAATAATGAGGTAGTTCTTATCATGTACGTGAAGTTTACGTTGTTCTTCCCTTAGAAGGCTGTAGGGTACTTTAAAGTCTGGAGATAGATAAGTATATCTCCATACCAAGGGTCAAAGGTGGAAATCAAAAAGATATGCTCATCTGGGAATGAGTCTTCTTCAATGGCTACATCTTCCTCTACTGGAAATTCTACAATGAGCTCAACAAAAACTAAGGATTTTTTGGATTTGGCGGATTGAAAATCCAAGTCAAACTCTTAGAGAATGACTATCCATTTGTTGAATTTGCCTCCAACTATTCGTCGAGACAAAACATATTGAAAAGGATTAACATCTGCCACTACCTTCGTGGTCCTCAGTAAGATGTAGTGACGCAACCTCTAAACAGCACACACATTTGCTAAGGCCAACTTCTCTATGTGGGAATACCTAAGTTTAGGTCTGGCTAAAGCACAGCTGAGATAGTAGACAACATTCTCTTGGATCTTACCATCCTCCTGGACTAGTACTACCCCTATGGTCAGCTCAGATGTGTCCATATACAATATAAAATCCCTAGAGTAATCTGGCGGACGCAATAACGGTGCCGACAACAAAGCTTTTTTTAATGCCTCGAATGCGAGTTGTGCAATTTCATCCCATACAAATGGGGTGTCCTTTTTTAACAGGTGCATGAAACCTTTAGTAATCTTGGAATAATTTACAATAAAATGTCGAAGGAAATTGGACTTCCCCTGCAGGCTCTGAAGCTACCTGATAGAACGAGGAGGAGGCAGATTTATGATGGCCTCAACTTTCAAAGGATCCACTTGAATGCCTTTGTTAGAAACAATGAATCCGAGTAGTCTTTCTGACTCGACACAAAAAATGCACTTGTGGGGATTCAAGCGAATTTTATAGTATCTGCATCGTTCAAAAATCAAACGCAAGTGATCTGGGTGATCGATCCTCTTACAAGAATGTGCTGGCAGATCATCAAGGTAGGGTTCGACAATGGCTTTAATATCGTGAAAGGAAAAATTAATTGCCCGCTAAAAGGTTGCCCCAGTATTTTTCAATCCAAAGGGAATTTTCTTGTACGCAAAGGTACCCCAAGGACAAATAAAATTTGTTTTATGTTGGTCTTCCGGTTTAATTTGGATTTTATTATATCCGAAGAAACCATCCATAAACGAAAATAATTCACTTCCTGTGCAAGCAACAATAATTTGATCTATAAATGGTGTGGAATAGTTGTCATTAGGAAAAGATTTGTTTAGATCCTGAAAGTCAGTACAAACGCGTATAGTCCCTTGCTTTTTGTCAACATGAACAGGGTTGGATACCCATTCTGTCAAAGCTATGGGGTAAATGAAAATGGCTTTCAGCAGTTTCTCAACTTCTTCCTTCACTGCCGCTGCTTTACGCGGGTTGACAAGTCTCAACTTTTGTCGAATGGGTCTAGCATCAAGGTATGTTCGGATTTCATGCTCAACTATTGATGGATCAATGCCTAGCATCTCCTCATATGACAAGGAAAAAATGTCGTGGAATTTCTTAAATAAGTCTGTGTAGATCGCAATCTCCTCTGGAGAGCAGTTTGCACCGATGTGTACATTTTCCATAACGTTAGGATTTACAGAGATGTTGATAAGGATTGTAGCGGAAATGTTTGCCATATTCCCCTCAGCAAACATTCCTTCCCTTGGTAAGGGATTAATAGGCGTATCAACATCACCTGCCAGTCTCATATGGAACTCCTGGTTCTCTATCCTACTTAACTCTGGAAGAAAATAGGATCGATGGTGAATATCTTCGCAGATCTTATCTCGTCTGCACATGGATTCCAGAATGGCTTCATCCGAAGGTAAAACCATATCTAAGCAATCTCTAGAATTCAAATAGTTCTCTTCCCAAGAAAGAAAATAGGATTCTTCCAATTCCTCTGAGACTGTGAGAGGGACCGAAATGGGATCAACAGCGGTATGGATGATATCTTGATAAGCCACTTCCACTGTCAATAAGGGCACTTCAGGTTCATGGTGGGAAGGAAGAACCCAAGGATTAGTTCTATCAACAACCGTTGCTATGGACTTCCCCACACTAGTAGAATCTATATAATTAATTAGATCTGGAAAATCAAATGTGCCCATCAATGATGCACACATTCCAGCTCCTAATCTCTCTAAAGGAGTTCTAACCTGATAAACCAATGGTATGGTGGACTCATTAGTTTCCATGCAGCCTTTTTGAGTAAAATTGAGTTGGTCAACAGTAACCAACTTCCCTTCGTGTGGAAACACTACCACCTGAAAAACGACCGATGCAATAGAAGACATGGCATAAGTCCAACTTCTACCCAGGATCAAGTTATAATCCAAAGGTGCATCAATCACCTCTACCTCAACAGACACCGCTTTCCTTGCCAACTTAATTTCAAAAGCCGGTAGGATACCATGCGGACGGAATGACCTTCCATTGAAAGCAGTAAGTAGGGTGTTCGATGGAACCAGCTCTAAGGATCCAAGAGCTTTCCAACAAGACAAGGACATAACACATGTAGAAACACCCTCGTCAACAACTACCCTTCCAATGTTCTTTCCACCATGGATGACATCTATCGATAAGGCTACATGATATGGCAGGCGAATTTTGACATCAGACAGATTAAATTTCTCCATGAGACTCGATGAGTCCATATTGCCTAAGGCTGCTAAGAGTGCATCTCGCTAGGTGGGACAACTCTGTAACACCTCTAAAGCCAACATTGCACAAGGAGTCTGGGCTAAGTATTCAACTACAGAGTACTTGGTTGCAGCCCTAGAATTAGGATTATGAAAGGTTTTCTTAAAGACACCTTTCAGTATCTTGGGCATAATTTTGGTAGGTTTCTCAATCATGAGAGGGTTAGAAGTTTCACCTATCGACTTACCCTTCTCTGAGGTCTCTTTTTCATAGTTCTTGTTCCTAGTCTATAGTAAAGTTTTGGATCGAACCATGTTGATATAATTGGGGTCAGGAGCATTTGGGGTGCCCCCTGCTGCATTTGAAGTTGAAGCAGAATTATGTCCTTGGGGAAAAGGATCCTTCAGGAAAACCGGTTGTTGGCCTTTTAACATCTTCTGAGCTTTTTCCATAAGGGGACATAGATGGGTCAGGTGATATTCATGGCACAACTTGCATGGAAATTTCACCTTCTTCTTTTATTTCTTTCCCCGATCAACATTGTTTGTGGGTTTTTGCGTGTTTTGGTTTCCCTCACCCTTTTTTCCTCTCTTCTTTTTCCCACCGTGCTGTTGATTTCCCTTCTGAGAGGTTTGTGCAAAAACATTCACATTTTGGGGTGAGGGGGAAGCCTTTGCTACCTCCACCATAGAATGTTTGACAAATAGCTGATGGAGCTATTTAGCCAAAGATTCTACAGTGGGAGAATTCACAAAATCAACCACACCATCAGCATGGGGTCTAGGCTTAGGCTTCTCTACATTGTGCATTGGCCTCGGTGCCTTAGGGATAATCTCATATAAGATCCCAGACTGGGAATATATCAAATCTAGTTGTTGGGCCCTAAGGATAGCTTCTTCCTCATTCATCACACCTGAAGTAGATACATCCTTAGATATATATGGCAGTAGGAATTTAAGGAACCATTCTAATAAGAACTTAGGAGGAATAGTGGCTTTGATAAGGCTCTTCCGTCTTCTCCACTCTTGGATGTGATCCAAAACATGAGTGGCCTTGTCCTGCCGAAAGGTAGATAACAAGTCTGTCCTGAAATCATAATGGACAGGAAGCTGGAAGTGATTAAGGAATGCATTAGCCAAGTCCCAAAAATTGCTAAACGCAACAAAAGGAAATTCAATGTACCATTTTGCTGTAGTACTGGTCAAATTTCTTTGGAACAGCCTCAACCGAACTGAATCCTCATTCAATGATTTGGAAGAGCACCATAAATGGAAAGTGGTGGCATGAGCTCCAAGATCATCACCAACTTTGCCTTCGAATTTTGGGATATTTGAGGGAAGCTTGGTAGGGACGGGTGGCCAGGAGGGGTCATGTCTCACTGGTTCATTCATTAGTTTCGACAAATATGGCAAGTTTAACGTTTCCAGGAAAGGAAGCTTGGGTCTAACCGGAGCACTAAAAGTACCGATTTGGGGATTAGAGGGCTTGCCCCTATATTCCAATATGTGAAGGTGGGGTTGCCCCCTGCTTCTGATTGTGAAGTGGATGGGTTGCTTTGGAAAGGATTTCATCCATAAGCCAATGGATTGTTTATGTGCGGTGCAGTATAAGAGGTTCTAGCTTCCCCAGTCAAATCTAGGGTTTGGAATACAGGAGTAGGTATCCCTCTACTAAAAAGCGAAAAGGGAGAGCTCATGAATGGAGCTGAAACTGGAGTTTGAAAACCTTGACCATAATTATTAGTGTTTCCAAAATGCACCCCTACATATGAGGGTGTTGGGCCTACGTATGGAGTGGATGGGGGAATGTGCCTCCCATTCCAAGGAAATCCTTGGACAAAAGTCGAGGATCCTATAGGACCACTCTGGGCAGTGTGTGCGAAGGAAGTAGGAACTATAGGTACACTAGGAATCCCAGTGACCATACCACCAGAAGCATCTGCTAAACTTGTGGGATTTGGTGGTTGAACCACTCGGCTAGCTGGAGTTAACAGTGTAGTAGGTATACTTGTTCTAGGGGCACCTACTGGGGGAGGTAGCACCCCTTTAGCAGGAGCAGTTGAGGTGGAAGTAAAAGAACTTTCTCCTACAGTAGACATTATTCTACCCATATGGACACCAATCACGGGTGGGTTGAAAGGACGAACCTGAACGATCACCAGATCGTTTAAGTCAGTTAGAGGTGAATTAAAATTCCTTGCAAACTCATCATCCTGCAAGTATTTTATCTCAACTGTGTTTAAATTAAAATGGTTTTCCCTAAGTTCTAGTTCACCCAGAACTTCACTAACTCCTATCGGTTTGAAAGAACCATCTGTGTCCAATCTCCACCTTTGAGGGGGAGGTGGAGGTCCCAATGTGATAAGTGGAGGAAGGTTTTGCAACCTTAGTGACCTTTTGATAGATTGGTCCTCCACGATTGTAAATTTGACTCTTCACACTCTAAGGTTGGCTAAAAACATAGACACACCACACAACAATCACTACAAAAATTTTCTAAAGTCTCAACAATCACAAGGGGTATAAGATATGCTTTCTCGAAGAAAGCTGAGAGGCAATTTCTTGGCGTCCTTGAAGAGGTTCTTAGGCACAAGTGGAGGAATCACCCACCACCCTCCTACACTTTCAATAAGGGTTACCTTCCAAGCCCATCCAAGGTGAACCATAAATAGCCTTCGGGTTTACCTGTGTATAAACCCCAGATGTCCAAGAGACTAGAGGCTACCTTAACTATATCAACAGTCTGGGGGGACAGTCGCAAGACTGATTTGTACGCATGGGCAGGGTAGCAAAGCCCGAAACTCTATCTAGGACATAATCCCCAGATTCATAAAAAACTTGGTCTACATTTTGACAAGGAATCGGAGGGTTATCTCCTTAGTCCAATGCCTCCATGCGGCCTCATGCTTAACTCCCGTTTGAGAGGAGCTTCCCAGATACTATCAACACAGAAAAGGATTTACCTATCGATTGGCCAACTACATCTGAATTTAAGTACTTATGGGGAGTTTACACTTCCTATCCCACAATTCTAGCCTAAGCTAGTAGGTGTATGACCCTATAAAACAAAATTTACTAATAAATTTTAAATTATAGCGTTCATTTTAAGGGTTGTTCTTAATCAGAGGGTAAGTGATGGTGAATGACTATGATATTATAGACTCGATAAGAAAAGTAAAATAGGTGTATAAATGAATTCCAAAGCAAATTATCACTATTTAAAGCAAGCTCTTTTTATTTTTGTAAATATGAACTAATGAAAATGCAACTAGGAAAGAGAAAACTAAGACTTATTTTTGTAATTTTTGAGATTTTATTTAAAAACTGAAAGTAAAACTACCATATGCAATTCAAATGCAAATGTTTCCAATGCTTTTATCTTCACTTTTCAAATTCCTCAAAGATTACTATGCACCTAAATGCAAAAATTCTTGAGTATGCTTGAATAATCAAACTATATAAAGTAAGCAAAATGAAGTATAGCAGACTTATAAGAACCAAATATCAACCACCTAAGGAAGACTTGGAAAACACCTATCTTGGGAAGACACAATAATGAAAATCTCTAAAATCAATCATAGGCAAGCGACAAACCAACACTACTTGGAAATAGCATGGGATATATGGTATCTAGAACCCTGATCACTGATTCAGACACACAACACTTGGACTTATCACCCAATAGGAAAATCCACTTCAAATTTCTAAAAGAAAGACAATCCAACCAACAAAAAACTCAAGGGATTACTAAAAATCACAAAGTATGGTTAACATGGCTATCAAACCTACAGTGAAATGCCAGTACTAAAGACCACAAAGCAAGAAAAAATCCAAAGAAGGACAGCAACAATCAACCCTACCCAAAAATTTTGTTGCTAAGGTATGTATGTGACTGTCTAGTTGAGCAACCCGCGTACTATACGTGACTGTTCAATACAGCAACCCATGTACACAAACCTCTGTACGTGACTGTGTAGCACAGCAACCCACGTACAGGAGTAAAATTTTTCAAAAAAAGAAAAATTATAAAGGTCTTTAAAACACCACTACAAGTCCAAACCAAGACAAAAAACCACACATTGAATCAAAGCAAAGAGTGGGCAAGGATCTACAGGACTAACCCATAGTAGGCTGGACTCCCCAACAGAGTCACCAGTTCTGTTGTTCAAGATTAAACACCCTTGTAACCTAGGGTCTGGGGTTACCAACTTACTACTAACCTTGCAGACAATTAGCTTTAATAGAGTACAAAAAGGAAATAGGAAGAAATTCTTGACTCACCCGATTACCGATGGTTGATCCAAGCTTGATCTTCTTTCACTCTACTTCTCTCCAAAGCTTCCACGGATGCACCTCCTTCACCTGCACAGAGAAAATTCTCCAAGTACAATCTTATACATGTATATATGAGAGGTTAGATAAACAATATATCTAGTGCATAATCGAATATATTCATCAACCATGATACATGAAAGAGACTCAACACAATGTTGGAAGAAGAATTCTCTTTATTAATAATCAATGAATGAGATAAGAGTACAACCCAGCTTCTGAGACAAGGACTCCTCTGCAACCAAAGGACTCTGATTTCTACTGCTCCAAGACTTCTGAAGATATACCACCAGCATAACTTTGCTCTCCAAACTTGATTGATTAATGCCCTCCCCAAGGCCTCTATTTATACTTTGGGAAATAGAGTGGTTTCGAAGGTTGAGGAGGTTGAAACAGTTAGGATAGTTAATGATTAGGACCCAATTAATAGCCGTTAATCATGATTTATATTTTTTAATGTCGGATCAAGATGTACGTGACTATTGATATAGGCAACCCGTGTATGACACGCGAGTTGCTTAAATGAAACCCGTGTACACTAATGTACGCAGGTTGAAATGTCGATAGTCACGTACAGTACGCGAGTTCTCAATGGAGATAGTCGTGTACGTACGAGAGTTACAATGAGGATAGTCGCGTACACAACTCAACACTTGAAAAAATAATATGGCAAGCTGGTTCAAGGGTAAATGCATCCCAAGTCATGCCCATCTATAATGTTTTGGCAAACTTCAATCCTAAGATGTCCTTTTGTGTACCAACATAAGGAATGTCAGCACTCGAACGGAGAAGTTCCATTTGGGTTGATAACACCCAATGGTGGTTGATCTGAAGGACTAGTACTGGAAACACTGGAATGCAACATGGATGCATGGTCACAACTGATATGATGAAGGGTCCATGAGCTAGGAGGACTTAGGAAACTAATAATATGAATCTTAGTGGTACAACATACTGCAACTAGAACTGAATGTGCTATAAAGCATAAGGGTTTCCAAACACTGTCTCCAACGCAGCCTAGGTACCCTAAGGAGCATAATACTAATTGGGTTCCATGGTAACTCACCAATCTGATAGAGTCAAAGTACATCTAGGTTCTTCGACCAATGATGATGAGACCAATACTCTGTACGAATATCAACAATGTGATTAAGGAGTTGATGTTGAGCATGTGAGAAGCAAACATGTAAAAGGGAAATAAGGTTTCCCTTCCAAATGGTATGTAGGAACTCACCGATGATGGTGATGAGTCCAAGGTGCAAGGAACTCTAGGTTTATCCTCTAGAATAGATGTATTGGCACCAACAAAGTGAGACCTACAACTACCAAGGAAATAATGATTCCTTGACAAAAGCGTGAGGTGTACAAACATAATGTAACTGGAACATGATGGTTGAGATGAGACTCAAGATAGGGATACGAGAGTAAATGAGCAATGGGACTCAAACCTCCTTTGTTCAAAGTATGATGGCAGGGATGACCTGGTAGCATATGAAATAGATCTTAGGGTAGGGAAACATAGTTGGGGGGGGCTAGGTGGTCGTACTGAGTATGACTGCAACAGGACGAACTCAAAGGGAAAAAATGGATAAAAACAGAGGAGGACCCCAAGGGTGACTCATTGCATAGTACTCTAAATAAAGGTAATTGGGAATGATGTCAACACAAGGAACTAGATGTGATCTACAAGGGCACTGAGAAGCACTAGTTTTTCTTTCTTCGTGGTTTCATGAGCTAAAACAAGGGATAGAATTGTGCTCAATATGATACTCTCTTCTTGATTTTAGTGAGGCCAAGTCATTTAATGCTCGCCGATGCTTTCAATTTTAGAGAGTCTGAAAACAGTAAGAAGACTAAAGTAGTGGTATTTTTCGTAAAGTTAGTCTCCAAGGCCCAAAAAAAAAGAATAAAAGTGTGGAGTGGAGAACTCTTCTAGCTAAAAGGGACTAGAGCATTCATTTTTTCATAAATAGTCCATCCGACTCAAAAAAGGGGTGAACTTATACCAGACAGATGTTCATCCATGTCCTTTAACAAGTCTGAAAGGAACAAGATAACTCAACAATCTTCTCATTGTTTAAGGAGTCAGAAAAGGGCTTAGCCAAAACTCCAAGTTGGGAGTATGGGGGAACTATCCAATAAATGACGATATGAGGAAATATATGAGGCTTCAACACAATATGTCAAACTATACGAAATCCAAATCCTAAGGGGATTGGAAAGGCATGGATGCTAACTGCAAGGCGTTCTAAAACACAGTCATCAATGTAAACGAAGTATCTACTTCCGAGCAAGGGAAAACACAAGGGGTGGCTGGGTGGGGCCCTTAATCAATAGAAAGGTGCCACTCCAAGAATGGGTGAAAACAAACCTCATAAAAAGGAATAGAAATGGGTTTAGGGGGTGAAAAAGGTCGTATTTACAAGTCACAAGCCATTTAGGGGGATAACATAACTAAAAAAACACCCAAACTAAGTGGATCTAAACTATCAAACAAACCAAACAAAAACAAAAGCAAGAATAAGTTCTGAACAATTGGGTATCTGTAGGCATTTCCCCAGTGGAGTTGCCAAATCTGTAGTGAGTTCTTTCACACTCATACATCTGAAAAATGAGGTGCTATCATCTTGGAGAATCCAGGGTAGGAGTCGTATAAGAGTCTGGCTCTCATGGCTCTAATGTGTGAAAATGTGGGGTAAGTGCAAGTAAATTCTAGTGAAATAAACTAAACTATGGAGATGGGGATATAACGTAAGGTTCACAAGCTTATGCATCGTGAATGCATAAATGCAACAATAAATATCCCATTGTAACTAAATGCAGTAACAGTAAAAGAAAAAGATTAACCATGCACAATAACAATAAAGGATTGTAGTAAATATAACACAATAAAAATAGAAACCCAAAACTTTACGACTAAACCAAATCCAAACAACATACGATGGAAATGAACCTTTTTTCTTTTTATTATTTTAGAATTAAACAATTTTTTACAAACAGGTTCAAGTTACCTCAAATATGGGCGGTCCCTTTTAGTTAGTGGTGGATTTTCCTTCCGGTCTTTGACTATGAATGGTTCTCCACTTCAATACTCTATGAAGTCCAAACTCAATGGGAACTCCACGATCATGTGGTGGATAGGGTTTAGAGAGTGAATTCGATAGAGTTTTGGTAAGGGTTGATGAATGTATGTAAATGGGGGCCTCCACCCCTCTTTTTATAGGTATTTTGACCAACGGTGACCTTTACCTTGGTTTTTGGGGTGTCCCATGGTATTGTTCCATGGTATTGATATGTTTCCTCTCTTTTTATTTTTAAAATTTTTTTTCTCCTTTTTTCTTTTATTTTTTTGTATTTTGGGGGATATTTCCTTATTTTATGTGGGAAAATAAGTATTTTTATGGAATGTGGTCAAAAAGATAGGTTTTTTGGGTTGGTGGAGTCCAAAACTTAGGAAAATATGTGTAAAGGGTATGATGACCAAGGTAGTGAGCTAACTGCATGATTTTAGGTTGTTAACAGTAATTCATGTTGGTAATATTCTTAAAAAAATATTCAAACTCATATTATAACATATGCTAACATTATACAATAAAAGTTAGGGATGTTTTGACATTTTCTTAAAAATAAAAATTATTATCTTGTATTGAGTCAAAAACCATTAATTGGAATATTTAGTGAAAGCTACATAGAGACATATCAGGATAATAATTTTGGCTAAACCTACTAGTGTTATGAGGGATGGGTGATTCCCAAGTAATTATTCATCTTCATTTTCCAAAGCTTCTTTCAAAACCTAGTTTAGAATAGTACATTAGGATTAAGTACATAGCTAAGTGCAAACATAATACATATCTAAAATCACTTTCAATGTTAGTTTCTTGTTATGTACCTCATCCTCTGCTTAAGTGATTTTATATTTGTTCTTCTTGGGTATTTTGTCCAAATCCTCTATTCAACCTCAATAAGGTATGTTTACCTTCCTCTATATTTGAAACTTTAGTTTCTTCCTTGTCAAGGAGGGTATACTATACATACAAGATTTCTAAGGCCTGCTCTTCTTTATCTATTAGGTCTTCCCAACTTGCTTGACTATTTTTGAATGGGAACAAGGGAGAGAGTAGATATTTTTGGGAGAAGGGAAATGCAGATTGATGGATTGATTGAGTAGTATGCTAGTTTTGTTCTAGTAATAACCCAAAAATGAATGGAAGACCAACTACGAGTGGGATCATCTTATTTCTCTTAATATCATATGAAAAGTAACTACAATGAAAATGTATTAATATATATGCGTTGTGTTTTTTATGACCCTAGGGTATGTATTTTTGGTTGAAGATGGTGTCCTGGTTGATACAACATGTGCAAATGTTGTGTTCATTGTTGTGTTACTTGTAAATAAAAAACTACACACAAAACCCAACATTTCCACTGGTTTTGTTTCACTAGAAATCCTAAAGTGAATGAAAGACTAACTAGGAGTGGAATATTTTTCTTTTATTTGTTATCATAAACAAACTAGCTACCATGAAATACAAACCACCATGAAAATGTGTTTATAGTTTTGTTTTATGTTCTTCCATTGAACTATGGAGTCTTTGGTTGGTCAAAGATTGTCTCTTAACTACTAGAACATGTGCATATGTGTGGTTTGAAATGGTATTTCATTTATAGAAAACCTAGAACAATTCAAGGATAATCGGTAAACATGCTTGGAAATCTTGTTGCTGTAAAATTTCACAAGCAATTTCCACAACTTTGGCTACCATATTGTGAATTTGTTCCTCGTTCTAAAATTTATCTCTTGTGTTGCTTTATAGATGTTGTAAGAGTGACTCATCTGTGGTGGTCTCTTGCTACTAGATATATCATGGAAGCTTGTTCAAATATTAGTAATCTCTAGGTATGGATTTCTTTATCTTCATAGTTGGAATTTTCTAACTTTGGTTCACGTTTTCTTTATTGCCTTTCAGATGCATTGTTGAATTGACAATATAAATTTTTGTCCCTTTGAATTTTTATGTTGTTTTATAGAAACGTAGTAATCCTAAGGTGTTTTGGTTTCTTCTCAATGCAAGTTCCCACTATTTTCTATGATGTTCAAGTAGGGATAGCTTTTATGGAAGGTGATTTAAAACCATGTAGAGATTTTGGGCTTTGCTTGATGGTTTCTTCTCCTTTGTTGTTTTCCAAATGCATTGCTAAATTAATCATGGGAGATCTAATGTGTTTAAAAATTTTGTGCTCTCTTGAAATTCATTGGACATAGGGGGTTTTTGGCTCTTTTGGGATGCAACTTTCAATTGTTTTCTAATGCTTGATTATGCCTTATTTTCATGAATAGGCCATTTAAAAGAATGTTTGTTTGCAAGATTGAGTGCTAAAATTAATGTTTCTAGGATGTGGTTGGGATTTATGATCCAAACGAATGCAATTAATCAATCTATGGTCTAAAAACTCCTTGGATTGGCATTAAATTTGGAGGCATTTTTTTGTTGAGACTAATATAGTTATCCTGCGGAAATTGCATGGTCATGAGTAGAGAATAGAGTCTAGTTTTTGGACTTTAAACCAGTATGTTATCCTAAAAATTTTACCACTCTCGAGTTATGAAGTGGTATGTTTCTATACTTGAAACTTTCATTAAATAGTTAGTGTGCTAGGATAAATAGCTTAATGCTTTTGAATTGCTACTATGTTTTGATGGCATTGGTGTTTTCCTATAGTTGATTTTGCATAGGTTGTTTTCTTATGGTAACTTTGTAAATATTAGATAGAATTGCAACCTCTCCTGTAAATGGTATATTTCAATGGAAATAGTTAGGGGAATTCCATGTTGACAGTTATAGTATCCCCAACTCAAAAACCAAGTCCAAATACACCATGTAACCTAAGGGAAAGGTTGATTCAAGGTAATGTGGAGCGGAATAAGAGTAACTAAAGCTAGTCCATCATGCCAAAAAATCCAACAAAATAAAACATTCATCCTTTTAAAATTAAATGCAATAATTTCCAATGCATAATATCCCCCACTGTACATGCGACGCAAGGAAAGATGCAAGCATGTGAGCAACCAAATTTAAGCTTATACTTTAATATGAATTTCAAAATTATTAAACACGTCTACGGGTTTCTTTATACAATCATATATCCCATTTTCAAATCATATTTAGAGTTTTCATGTGAACAATAACAATTTCAAGTTTACATATTGTTGTTCCAACCATATAAGCAATGGCAATTTTAGATGATTGCCATCTGCAGCGATATAAGTGTTGTCAAATTAATGTTGCAAGTTTCCATCTACAACCATATGCTCATTCTTAAAATCAGCTTTGAATGCTTCCATATAAACAGTAATAAAAATTAGATTCAAGACTTAAGAAATGCACGCATTAACCCAAGTAGAGAACCATTCAACCTGCATCTGATTGTTACCATGAAAAACATAAGCATAAAAGAGATTATATAAGCCTCCAAGGGCGCCATAGCAGCATGAAATATAGTATATAATCATGTGATAAGAATAATAATTCATGGCTTCCATCTACAACCATCTAACCACTAACAAAAATCAGATTTCAAGTCATCATCTGCAGCCATTGAAACCATAAAAGAAACATAAGAGAAGGCTGCCATATATAGACATAGAAACTATGAAATAAATAGAAGAGATGGCTGCCACCTTCAGCCATAGAAACAATGAGATAAAGAGAAGATATGGCTTCCATCTAAAGCCATATAAACCATGAGAGAAAGAGAAGAGAAGGGATATCATAGAGAAGATATCAAATTCAGATTTTAAGTAGACCATCCATCATGCATTCAACTATTAACATAATAATCCATATAACATAGATAAGCATGAGGACCGCCCATCCTGCATTCAACTTTAAAATAACATTCATAAACATAAGCATATATCAAATCATCCTCCACGACACATATGCATAATAAATTGCAATGAATGAGCATATAACTAAATACTTATCTCAAGAAGTGCAACTGGATGCAACACAACATCGTTCCACCCAACCATAGACATTTCATGTTCATGCATCTCTCAACATGACAGTCGCCCCTAAGTTGGGGCCATGGATCCATAGTCATAGGTACTTTCAAACTCATCTCAAGCAATATAATTACTTAGGATATATCAATCTAAGAATCCACAACTCAATCCCTCACCATCTACTTTCCCTTATGTCTACACTTCTTGATTAGTTGTGACAACCCACTCTCACCACGACCCTTTGGATATCACCACCCTCACCCAATGGCTTTATGTGCTAGACCAAGGACAAGAAATGGTCAACGAGGAACACTATATGAGTTGGAAAAGGCTTACATCAAACCAAAATACCATATGGAATCACATCATAATCATGATGTTCATACTATGGAATGACACAAGCTCTCACATAACAACTCTAGACAATACTCTCACAAGGATTTCCCTTCTTCACAAGCTAGTTCACAATGAGGTAGCACATGGATTTATAGAAAAAAGAGGTCAATTTGAACCCAAGGAGACCAACTCGAATTGGTTTGGGGTGTGGTTGGAATTCATCATGGAGACTAACTCAATTCATGAAGTGGGGGAAATGAGAAGATTCATTTTCCCGGAATAACACCATAATGAGGGGTTACCACAAATCAAGGAGTGGAGGCTAATAATATATCAAGGAGGGAGAAATAGTCATGTGAGATGAGAGAGTGACTCCAATAGCATCATAAGTAACCTGTAAGCAGAAGAATAGGGATCATCTCCATGGATAGAGGAGTGGGGCGCACTTGTGGAGGTGGAGGCTAAATTCTAGCTTGTGGAAGCTAAAATCTAGCTTATGGTTCCTAGTAAGTAGAAATAGGACGCTCTAGTGCAAGTGGGTCCCACAAAAGAGCTCCTTTCATTCAAGGAGGGCACATTCACCAAGTGGGACCCACTAAATCTCCAAGAGGGGTTCATTTTTCAAGTGGGTCCCATCTAAAGATGAATAAGGTGCATTAGTAACTCCAAGGTCCAAATAATCAATAATTTAGTCCAACAGCTAATGTTTGGTGATCAACATCATCCTATACCACCTAGTCCCCATTCCCCCTCACTTAGTGGAATCCATGTCCCCCCATTCTTATTTATTGTCCATGTTGAGCCAGTGATTTTATTAATTACAAAATAGTGTCCCATTCCTTAAAGACCGTTGTCCTGTTGGCAGGGGTTTTGGTAAGTGAGTTGTGCAGCATCACGGCAGCTGCACAACCTCACACGGTACCGCGCAAGGCCAGATTAGCGCGATGGGCAGAAGAATAATCGCTTTGAATATCTTATATATTATTTGACCAAGTTTTGTTGTAATAGGTCATTAGCGGTTGTAAGTTAGTTAGAAGTGGACCCTCTATGTAATGGCGCAAGCCTATTTATAGATATAGTTTTGCAAGTAGAAAGGAGGATAATAGGAGAGAAAGAGGATCATGATTATCATAGGAGAATCACATTAGAGGATAATTGGGGCATAATATCTAGTGTGATTTGGTTTTGTGAAGAATTTCCTGCGTATCTACGATTTATCTGGGTTTTCATGATGTATGCAGTCTCCAGTTTTGGAGAAGAATTGTGTAATGTGGGTCCTTTGCGTAAGGTTAATATGATATGGCAATTGTGGCACAACTCTTGTCTATTATCATTGTTGTGATCTAATCTATTATAATGTTGTGACTTGTTATGATGTTGTGACCTGTTTTGGTATAATGTTGCTGTGATTTAGTCTCTTTCTATTATATCGATGCGATCTATTTTTATGCTACTGTCTATTGCACTATGAGTAGATATGTTTTATAGACAATGCTGCAGTATTAGCAATATTATGACAACTGGATGATGCTATAATGACTGGATAAGTTCTGAATACACTCTACAAGTTGAGGAAATGGTGTAAAGTCGACTACAAAGCTCTGGGTCTAGCAGTTATGGTGTCCTTTCGTCGGATCCCCTTATCCTCCGTCCCCACTACCAAAAACTCAGTTCTGACAGCTCTCCCTTAAACGCCTCGAGTGAGACCTCGTCTGCTCCGTAGACGTTGCTGGGCAGAGCAAAACCTATCAAGGCCAGTGCTCAAGGAGATTGCGCTAGTTGGGAGTCAACAGAGTGGGAACCCCTGTCGACGAGGCTTTCTTGGTGGGTTTCACCAACAAATGGTTCTGTTGCTGGGACCGAGTTTCTATTAAGAGGAGGATATGTTTTGGCATCTAAATTAACCAAATATTGAAGGGTGGTTTGATATAAAGTTGCGGGAGTTTGTTGAAGCTGAAAATCAAAATCCGAAGTTGTCGACGGGCCACTGGATGGACAAGTATATCCATGAAGATCCTCACGAATGGTTCTTTTGTGAATTTCTTGTCCTCTTGCAGGAATGGATGGCAAAGTTCACTAAGAAGAAGACAAAATTTAAAGGAGGAGAGCCAACATCCTGGACCCCAGAGTTGATCCAGGAGTTACAAGAAACCAATAATAGAGCATCGCGGGCATTTGAAGTGTGGTTGGATAGTATCTTAGAGGGATACATCACTGAGTTTGCAGTTGACACCAATAAGTCCTTTAGCAAAGCAGAAAGAGAGTTCTTCAGTGGACCTCGAGGAATATTCTTGTTGTCGCTGCAGTTGTCCATTAAGAAACTGGTCTGTGAAAAAGGTATTCTGAAGATGGACCAAGAGTAGTGGAACTCTGGTGTGCGGAGGATGTAGGCACCGTGACGGAAGGGGGGAGATGCATGAAAAGGTAAGAGGTAGATGGGCATGATTTCTGGTGAGAATGTGAAGGTCGTCGAGGAAACAAGTGGTTGTATAAGGGGAGGAGCAAGGTTTCGAGAGAAGAGGCAGAGGACAGGAGAAGGTCTTGCTACGATTGAAGTGAAATACCGTGAAGAACAACCACACAGGATGAAGATACCTTTTGTGATGATGAGGACGACTAGGCCCAGGTTATGCCCGAAAGGACAATAAGATCAAACCCCGGCAGTAACATTCCCACACCTCCACGCACTACTCCACCACAAGGAAAAAATACACACTATGCATAAACTTTCCCGATGTGTCAGCAACATTCTAGTAATAGAGCACCAGCAGGAGGAAGAAGGCCCAGAATGGCGGGCGATGAAATGAAGTTACCAATATTCAATGGGAATGGCACTGATGATCCAGAGCAGTACTGGTTCTTATGTGAGGTGATCTAGATGGCCCGAAAAATTGTCGATGATGATGTTAAGAAATGTCAGCTGGCCACTACTCTAAGGGGTTGTGCACTGGAATGGTTCATGAGATTCACGCGGATCCCTCAGGGAGGTACCGTGAAGACATTGGATGAGATCCAAATGAGGTTATTTGAAGAATTTAATAAGCCAAAATTTGAGGCTCAGTATATTACTGAATTGAAGGAGATAATATAGTTTCCCAATGAGACAATTTGGGACTTTGATCAGGGGTTTAATATATTGATGGCTCGGGTCAGTTTTCAGATGAGTGACGTTCAACACAAGGAATGGTTCATCATCGTGCTTGTCCCACATATCAGACAGCCACTAATGCAGAAAAATATTACGACACGGAGCGAGGCTCTAGAGACTGCGATGAAATTGGAGGCATCACCAGTATGAGAATATACGGTCGGAATGAACCATATTCAAGCGTAGTTGGCCAATTTCACGCTCCAACTACAAAGTATCAAAAAGGCCAAGGAAGATCGTGGTGATCTTTGGTGCACCCGTTGCCATGCAGACGGACATACCAAGGACACCTGTCCGACGTTTTAGAATTATTTGTTGTCGGGAGCCCCGAATCCGTTGAGTTGTGCTGGTGTACCATGGTGTTGCATATTTCAGGTCTATGGGCATCGACATGAGAACTATGATTACATGCAGAAGATGGTTACCAAGGCAGAAAATTTGTACTGTACATTTTGTCGGTCAGTCTAACATGATGACAAAAACTGTTGACCTTATGATTTTCTCCAGGAAAGGACGTATGATTCATACTTTGTGAAAGGTGAGGACCCTCGGATAGCACAAGCACAGCCACAAGTAGTACAACCAGCAACACAAGTGCCTATACACCACCACCTCCGTTGCAGTTTGTCCCCGCGCAACTGCAGCAACAGTTTATATCGCAACTGCAGTTTGCACCTCTGCCACAAATGGTGGTACAACTGTAGTATAACCAGGAACTGTGACTACAGTATAATCAGCCACAATATGTTCAAGCTGTGCACTATGTCTAGCAGCAACCAAACCCATCGCAGCAATAGATGGCCCAACCGCAGTTTCAGCAAGGAGGAGTACAAGGAGGATTCCATGGAGGGTTTAGAGGTCGAGGAGGAGGATTTGGTCGAGGAGGAGGACGAGGTCGTGAATCAATCTAGTGCTACACCTATGGGGTATTTGGGAATTATCAGAGGGAGTTCCCTCATGCGTAGTGTACATACTGTGCAGCCAATGATCATAATGTTGAAAGCTTCCATCAGTTGATTGCAAAATGGAAGGAAGGAAATATTCCTCAGTTACAGAATGTTCATAATCAAAATCATCCTACATTCCAAGTACATAACCAACTGATAATGCAGAACTAGGTCCCACTACAGACTCAGACCCATAACTCACCTCAGACTCAGAACCAACCATTGAATCAAAACCCGCCATTAAACTTTAATCAAGGATCGACAGTTGCCACTATTCAAGCTGAGCCATGAATAAAGGATGTCGACATTGGGATCGTCACTTGCGCTGGTGTGGAAACTGGAGATGATGGACCGTGGCTGCAAGTTCGGCTCACTAGTAAGGAAAATGTCGCATTTGATATTGCGACAGAGAAAGACACCTTCTTTGGTGCAAAGAATGCAATTGGGAGAAATCTGGGTAAGTTACCAATTGTTGATATGCCATTTTCTTTCAATCTATCTGTATAGGCAGGACCATCACGGCAGCATGGTACCTTGCAAAAGTTCTTTGAGAGTTGTCTATTGCTAGAAAGGGACTCTGATGCCCTTGTCAAGCTTAAGACGTTATTGCACCACCCGGATAAGACAATGAAGGATTCTCCTATGAATTATTTGCAAAAAATGAAGACAGGAAAGGAGATGAGGATGAATGTCCAGATTGGAGATTATGAGGTTGATTCGGTCATTCTGGATCTTGGATCAGATGTAAACATTCTGACCAAGTAAACCTAGAAATTAATGGGAAAGCCAACATTGGGATGGTCGTCAGTACAGCTACAACTAGCAAATCAGGTGAAGGTTCATCCCATTGGTCGCTTTTCAAACTTGGTTGTTAACATTGAAGGTATGAAAACGCATGTTGACTTTGATGTGATAGAATTTGTAGAAGACGGTGGTTCCTATCCCGTGCTACTAGGAATTGGATGGGATAATTATAACATGGTAGTTATCAACTTCAAAAAATGAGTTATGACATTTGAAAACCAGGATGTCAGGGTCATTGCCCCTATGGACCCTCAGGAAGGACAGCGATATATTGAACCTGTAAAAGATGAATTCAGGAGAATTTGGGATCACGCTTATAACATCTATGAAGACTATATCCATCCTACCGTCAATGGTGAACTTGGATGGCACAGTGCAAGTTCCATGTCCTCTGACTCTAAAGATGCTCTAGAAAATTGACAGAATTGGTTGCATGAAGTATCATTCAGGAAATGCAGGTTGATTACATGGTATCTCCGGCATGTTGCAACTGAGACTATCAAGTTTCCCATTTATGAAGGACTTCCAGGACTATCAGAGTTCTTTCAGGAATTTGAAGAGAAATTTTTTGAACCGCAAAGGATACTGGCTCTTGATATAGCACTGAAGGCTACTCCGGCTCGATGGTGGGTAACATACAAACAGATGATCCATGACTGGGAATAGTGCTGTAGATTGATGATGGTCCACTTTGGTGATTTACAAGTCTATCATGCTAGGAGATATGATGGATGGAATGATCCCACCGATCATTTAATCGAGTGTCAGACTTTATGGGCGTCGTGACCCAGAGATGAATGGGTCCACACTTTTGTTCACACTCTAGAAGAAATGCCAAGATCCTGGTATGTGGTGGCAGAGTTGCGCAGGACTATCACCACTTGGGAAGAGTTTTATATTTGTTTTGCACGGACATTTAGTTTTCAGGACATCAACCCAGAGGTATGCAATGCTTTACAAATCATCTGCAATGTCGTACTCAAGGTCACTCATGTCGCCTATCCAGTTGATCCACATGCGCATTGTTCGATCCAGTCCATGATGACCTGCCACAACTTGTTTGGGGAACCTAAAGATGATGATGAGTTGTGGAATGTTAATATTCCAAAGTCTAAAGAAATCCAGGATGTCGCAGCCCCCAACATACTGACAAACTCGATGAGTCAGCCGCTGAGGATCCAGAAAGTTAACATTGGTTTGGCAGAGAACCCAAAATTTTCCAATGTCAGAGACTACTAATTGGACGACAAGACCATGGCCAAGATAACAAACCTACTACATGAATTCCATGACCTTTTTTCGAAACGGTTTTCAAAAATGAAGGGAATTTTAGGAGACCAGGGAGAGATGAAAATCATGTTGAAACTAGATTCCAAACTGGTGCGACAGAGGTCGTACCGATTGAATCCACGCTACAAGGACCATGTGAAAGCTGATATTGACCGGATGCTTGATGCTGGGATCATCGAGCCTGTAAAAGAATCCGAGTGGATAAGTCCTATGGTGGTCCAAGATGAAAATACAGGAGAAATATGCATTTGTGTCAACCTAAGGAAGTTGAATGATACATGTGTACATGATCCATTCCTGACCCCTTTTACAGACAAATTTCTTGAAGGTGTAGGTGGCCAGGAGATGTATTCTTTCACGGATGGCTTCTTGGGATACCACCAGATCCGGATTGCAAAGGAGGATCTCTATAAGACTACGTTTGTCACTGAGTGGGGCTATTTTCAATATACAGTCATGTTGTTTGGGCTGAAGAATGCACCAGTTGTATTCTCTTCTGTAGTTGTCAATGTATTTAAATATTTTATTCAAAAGTTTCTACAGGTGTATATGGATGACTGGACTATCTATGGACTAATTAGGGACCATCTGGACAACCTACAGCTAATGTTGGAAAGGTGTTGCCAGCATCAAATCGCCTTAAACTCTAAAAAGTGTATTTTTTGTGCACCATTTGGCATGCTACTAGGGCACATTGTCTACAAAGAAGGTTTGTTGGTCAATCCGGTGAAGATCGCGCTAATCCTCATTTTACCACCACCGACTAATGTCAAGATGCTTCGGGCCACACTGGGGCATACCGGATACCATCGCAAGTTTATCAAAGGATACACTGTGATTACTGCCCCCATGGAGAAACTACTAAATAAGGATGCAGTTTATAAATGGACTCAGGAATGTCAAGGAATTTTTGACACTTTGAAAGCCAAGATGGCCTCTGTGCCCATACTAGTTTTTTTTATTGGGATAAGGAGTTCCATGTGCACGTTGATGCTTGTTCTATCGCACTGGGGGTCATTCTTACACAACCAGGTGAGGGTGACCTGGATCACCTAATCGCATATGCCAGTAGAAAACTGTCTTTTGCTAAACGAAATTATACAACAACGAAAAGGGAAGGCTTGGCAATGGTTTATGCACTGCAAAAGTTTCGGCACTACTTGTTGGGAGGACATTTCAATATGTTCACTGATCATTCTGCTTTGTAATACCTGGTCAATAAGCCTACATTGGGGGGGAAGATCTGTCAATGGCTATTACTCTTCTAGACGTTTGATTTTGAAATAGTTGTGAAGCCAAGGCAATTGAACGTTGGCCCCAATCATCTGTCTCACATCAAGAATGGTGAAGAACTGACCAATATTGATGATGGATTGCCAGATGCACAACTGTTCCGTGTTAACATCACAGATGATCACTATGCACCAATTATTCATTTTTTGGCCACTGGTGTCACCCTGGAGGACATCTCGACTGGCCAAAAGAAGCAACCGGTAGTAAAGGCTTCTGATTTTCAATTAATTATGGGATAGTTATATAAGCTTGGATTGGATGAAATCTTGCGACGGTGTATTTTACTGCATGAGCAGGGTCCCATTCTCGAAGAATCACATGCAAGAATTGTGGGAGGTCACTATGGATGTCAGGCTACTGCGCGGAAGGTGTTGTGGGCCAAACTATGGTGGTATACATTGCATAACGAAGGTCACATATTATGTGAGGAGCTGTGACATCTTCCATCATGTTCGTAAACCATCGCGGCAGGATGAGATGCCACTGGTACCGCAGGCGACTCTGCAACCATTTGACAAATGGGTTGTGGATTTTGTGGGTCCTATTAATCCACCAAGGAAGCAGATTGGTGCGTGATACATCATCACTACAACCGACTATCTCCCTAGGTGGGTAGAAGCTGCACCACTTGTGTATTTTACCATTGCGATGGCAGCAAGGTTCATCTTTGAAAACATCGTGACACGGTTTGGGTGTCCTAGGATCTTGATGAGCGATCAGGGTAGTCACTTTGTCAACTGGACTATGAAAGCGATAAATGAGGAGCTGTAGGTGCAACATAAGAGGAGTACACCATATCATCCACAGGCGAATGGGACCGTTGAAACATTCAACAAAATCTTAGAAACAGTGTTGACTAAGGTATGTAACGCTAAATCGCGATGACTGGGACCTAAAAATTCCAGTAGTGCTATGGGCCTATCCCACTACTTGTAAATGGCTAACCGGTTAGACACCATTTAAGCTGGTCTATGGGCAAGAGGCAGTCATGCCCATGGATTCTATTGTTCCCAGTTTGTGCATTACAGCAACGACGTGGCAAACTGCACAGACCTGGTCGTCGAGCTCGGGAGTCATTGAATCCATGGCACCTCGGGGTGTCTCTGTTCATGATATTTTGGGATATGTCACTCCTATGCATCCAGGAGCCAAGCTGAGGCAGCTGTTAAAGAATCAGAAGTATCCACCAAAATTGTCGCCGCTGCCGGAGGGGATGAAGTGCTCGGTCGACATCGTCCCTACATTAATCAGGTTGAAATTTGAAGACCATGACCTACTATTGCTCAAATATGTTAGGGATGAGCCCTGTGAGTCAATCCTGATGGGGCCTGGTGCCCCAATTCGATGGATTCCTCAACCTTGAGCAACTGGGTTAGATTAATCTGGATTTCTGGGGCTCATCAATATGCCTCATTTTGGGCGATTGAATGAATCCCATGCGTGCGTGAAGCAACTATTGGCTTTCTTTCATGGAGGGACACTTTGGTTGAATACGTCGATTCTTTTTACAGTAGATTTGATTGCAAGCATCACAGGCTTGTCGAAGGACGGGGAAGATCTGACATAGTATATACGCGGGAGAGATACTAACAAAAGGCTTTCCAAGCAACTAAAGGAGTTCTTTGGTTTACAATGTGATGGCCGTGCTTATCACATTGATAGCATTAAATCATAGGTGGTGCACATCAGCGCAAGGATTCTGGCAAGCAAGGTCGTTTGGGGAAACCGACCAGTCCAATGCAATTTAGGTATTGTCCCATGCGCCCAAAAGTGTGCTGAAAGGGTGCAAATGAATTGGTCTATGTTTTTGCTCAATCAGTTGCTAGAAGATGAGCTTCCTGCTCAGGCTGGGCGATCATTTTCATATAGTTGGTTGTTGATCCTTATTGCGCTAGTTTCTTGGATGGAACCGAAATACTATCAACCGATGGCAATGGATGCGACAAAGGTGTGCCGAGGTGCGAGGTATCAAAACTTATCGTGGGTTGAAGAGCCTAGTCGATAGATGGACTGTGCCATTCACTCTTGGGTTTATTGGGAAGCATTGTAGGCTATGGCCGTTTCCATTCCCCAAATCTCTCCTTACATCGCGGCCAATTATCAATGGACCTTCAGTTTGCCATTGGGCCCCACTCTATCTACATTCATGCATGGTGGGACCCCAACAAGCAGTGGCTACCTTTTCCTTACAAAGTCATGACAAAATAATTGGATGCCATTGTCCAAGAGTGGTCGATGGAGTCACGAAACTTAGTGAGTCGGGAGGAATTATCTAAAGAGCGGCCATTGGATGCCATAAAAGAACCTACCCAAAAGGACCTAAGCACTCACGACTCTGATAATGAGTCGTCAACGGACCCTGAGGATGCAGGGCAATGCATGTGGGAGAAGACTTGCACCAAATGGAACCATGAATATGAAGCAGGTAGTGATACCAAGTCGGGGATGGAGAATCAATTGCAACGGCTTATCAAAATGGTCACTGACTCATCCACGGATGCGACAAAGGCAATCCAAGAGTTAAACCATGAAGAATTCTGTGTGGTAAGAGATCGATTAGATTCAATTTTTGGCATTATTTCTAGGCAGACATCTGTGTGACCCATGATGCAGGACATCCCGTCGATTAGCACTGAGCCCCGAGCCAGGAATATGTAAGTTCCCTCGACTACGATCGATGCGAGAAATGAGGAAGTTCACCAGTTGTTGCGACCGATCCAGAGCGTGGCTTTGGACCTGAACAAGTTGTCCGCTATGGATTTAGTGGAATTACAGCATGTTGCCACACTAGAATTGGTGGAACGACAGAAAGAACTGGCTGAGGGCTATGTTTAGTACCATAGTGTCGCAGAGAAGCTATAGAAACAGGCAAATGAGCTACATCAGATCCGGGTGCAGCTGGCAAAAGAAAAAGTTTGAGAAATCGATGCCTTGAAGGAGACACAAGCTGAGATGCATTGAAAGGCTAATAAAGATATTACAGAACTAAAAAAGGTGCAAGACCGCCTGATCGTTGAACAAGCCCAGATGTATTCCAGGTGCGGTGAAGTCGAGCACGCTGTTTCTGAAGCCTGCCAGCACATTTTTGAGAACACGGCCAATCTCACCCCAGTCAAAAAGGCCAAATGATTGGGGAAAAATATTTTTCAGCTTCAGGATACCAACCTGATGCTCATTGTAATGTCCCCGACCCTCTGACCGGCGAAGAGAATGCTACTATCACCAAACATACGGGCAAATATCCCCATGAAGATGAACAGGCATATAGTGCTGAAATAAAAACTTAAAACATAAAATATGCTACGACGCATAAACCTTCACATGCATAGTGGAAGCAAACATACATTCATTCAAGCATACCACATGTTCATCATATTCATTATTCAGTAAATATAAATGCAGAGACAAAATAGTTAAGAATACTCATTTTAAAAAGGACTCATCCCACAAACAGCTACATTGCTGCAATGTTCCACCCAACCATAGGCCATCATGCTCATAAATATCTCAGCAACACTACCACCCCCAGCCTGAGCATGATTCCTCAAGGAGTAAGGGTCAAAGCAGGCTTACACATAGCCAAGGTACACAAATCATCCAAGCCCACACGGTAGGGTTTATCAGGCCATGAAGGAGCTAGGAAAGGCTAAATGATAAGATGGTGGTCTCAATAGAGAGTTAAATATGCTTACCCAGAGCTAATCCTGACTTATAATACATCCACACACCCAATACCAAGAATCAGTCCTTTCTCTGCTTCACAGTCCCTCAGGCCTTGACTTCCCCTTCCAATACTCTTCAAGGGTTGTGGAGAAGAAAGCCAGCAGTCTAACTCTGTCTGAGTGGCTCCAAACACCAGTTTTCTCAAGCATACCCTACCTCTAATCCTACTCTCAACAGTATGAAGACCAACCACTGCACACTGCAGCAAAACAAATAGTTCACAGCTCTGTGAAGAAGATGAAGACAACAGGGTGACAACCCCAAACAAAAAGGTGAACACGGCTCAAGTCCAAAAGACAACTCAAAGTTGTTCTTGGCCCTAGCATGGCCAAAACAACTCAGCAGCAACCCAAAGAGGTACTTCCATACACAACAACCCAAAAGCAGGGGAAGACAATACACATTCTACAAATGGGAAAGAAGCAAAACTCCTAGCATGGACAGGGGAAAACTCAGCCAACGAATGTGGAAATCAACATCTGTCCAACATCCATGAGCCCATAGCACAATATTCCTCAATGCAATCACTGAAGAAAGTTACACAGACCGAAAATGGGAAAAGAAATGATTCTCAATCTGTGCGTGAGGGGAAAGGATGCGGCCAACAAAACTGTGGAAGAGAACACCACCACAATCCAACGATGGAAAAAAAAACATTACGTAGTCTAACAATGGTGGAAAAAGACACAGACTCTCTATGTGAACATGAGGGTTAACACAACCACAGACTAGCAACTTCATGAGAGGAGGGAAGAACAAACCCCCCAATAAGGAAATGTAATCCATTTTAACTCAGCCCTGCGTGAGAAAAACAAACAGTCGACGATGGGGAGAGTGGATAGAATGATCAGTCTTCGCATCATGGAGGGAGTGCAGGCGTGAGCATAGTGGTTTCTTGCCAGCCCATAGCTACCCCCACTAACAACAGAAACTAAGGTGGTTGACACATGGCAAACTCCCAATGGCCCCCACGGGTTAGACAACCCCCCCTTAACCTTAGGAATCATGCCCTTTTCATTTAACATTGCACCATCATAGCTAGTTGTAGATTTATTTTAAATTGATGTGCATACTTACATGATGCCAAAACTATAGTGTGTCGAATAGCACGATGTACCATCGGCAATGATCCCTATTGTCGAAACATAACACAGCCGAATCGATGGTGGGGCTTTTGACTTTAGCTCCACACCACGATTTATTACAATATATACATCATGTACCTTTTAATGCAAATGGGGTCAAAACTGAGGCATTACAATCCCATCCCCCTTGGAATAACAGCATCCTCAGTGTTCCAATACATAGGAATACATATACAATTTGCACATCAAATTTTCAAAATTTTGCAGATCTATCCCATGTTCAATTATTTACTTTGAATGTTTAGGACCAAGCCCCTCGTCTTCCACATACTTCTCTTGTTGGTTCTCAACTCTTGGCTTATCCCGAAGTCTAGGAACTTTGTGGCCACTGCCCTCTTTATGTTCCCTCGTTGGGCAGTCCGGGCATAAGTGATGTCCTCCACATTCCCAGCATTTCGTTGGATGACTCATATTTCCCTAATAAATTTCCTTTGAGTCTTCATTCCTGGACCGTTTCTTAATGGATCGTTTGGACGAATGTTCCATCATTGGTCCACTTCCCTTGCCTTTACAGATTGCTCCAGAAGGCTTTTGACCTCCTTTTGCAAACCAATAAAGTCTTGCAAAATATGGTGGTTCATCTCATTCTTCCTTTTCTGTATCTTGAGCATCTCTCCAAGATTCTCTTAGGTCCTGGAAATCA
>LPNX011126601.1:48391-69779 GCA_001517045.1 Pseudotsuga menziesii | reverse complement strand
ATATATAATCAAAAGGAAAGAGAGAGCAGCAAGACTTTTTTTTTGTTCCTCTTTGTTTTGTTTCATCCTGGAACCCACATTGCCGCTGTGGCTTTTCATGCTCTCAGCCTCTTTCACTTCACCGTGAATGTTGGACCAGTCCCTCTTGGTCATGACACTTAGTGTCCTGGTCTATTTCAGACCTCTCAACCATGGAGCCTCCCCACATGGTTTGTTTCGGCCACTAGGAACTTCACAGTCTCACTAGCACCTTTTTCATTACTACTCATTCTGAGCTCTTCAAGACAGTCACACGTCCACATGCACCCCTAGGATGCTCTCATAGTCCTCGCTTCCAGCGATACCTATATTCAGACATTGAATAAATTCACATGTTTAGTTTATTCTCATCAGTTTTTATCTCTTAAACAAGAGCTTAAAACATCATAACCAAATCATATACACATGCATATTCATAAGCAAGAATTGCAAAATAATCCATTACTTATCTGTATTGTGCATTTCCTCATTGGTCCATAGGATCATGCTTCTCTTTGTAAGCCTTTGGATTGCCTATGGACTTGGATGTTAGGTCAGCGCGCAGAATGCTTCACAACATCCTTTTAGCGATATATCAGGCACAGTCAAGCCAACCTTCAATTGGGTTTATCATATCGTCAACAAATTGCCTGTACTTATATCAATAATACACTTATATCAACAACCAATCATCAGCCAAGCCAACACCGTTAGGTTTATCAGGCCATCAACAATAACACATGCACTTATATCGACCATTTCTAGGTTTAATTTCCAGTAGTGATCTCTAATGCCACTACCCCATATCACACAAGAGACCATTCCCTTCTCTAAGTTGACAGTCCCTCAGAAATGTCTCCTTTTTCTGTGCCGTTTAGAGAGACCACTCTCTTCTCTGAGTTGACAGTCCCTCAGGAATGTCTCCTTCTTCGTGCTCTTTAGAGTAACCACTCCCTTCTCTGAGTTGGCAGTGCCTCAGGAATTTCTCCTTCTCTGTGCTCTTTAGTAGAAGGTAGGATGAGCTCAATCCTTTGTCCATTTAGTGTACAATATCAGGATACATCTATTTAGCTTGGAAAAACAAGCAATGTAAGCATGTTCGTTAGTGTTATTGCTCCAAAATTGTAACCATATTTCACATCATTCACTATCAAGTATTGAGACACCAAGAGTGTGTCCACTCCCTAGGGTGGAATCAATATTGAAAAACCCTTCCATGATCAGACATCGGGAAAGTATGCACCCTTTTCCGGTGTGTGCCATGTAGGCCCTATGCATACTCAAGCAATATGTCATAACGGAAACAAAATCAAAACATGCTCTACCTATTGAATTTAACAATTTGACATGCGTATTCTTATCTAGGGTCACAGAACACTTATCCATTTGCTGAAGCAATTTTCCTTCGTTAAGGAGGAATGGGGGCTCCCTTCTCTGAGTTGATAGTCCCTCGGTTTTCCATCCCAACTCCTCTTTTCATGTTGTATCCACACATGTCTTACTGACATCATCTATACCATCTCACTCATGTTTCTTACCTAACATGTAGTGCAGATGAGACATTTCCAAAATGTCCAATGGAGTTTCACCCGAAACCCATTCCAAGATAAGGGAAAACCTTCCCATGAAGTTTGGCTCATGCAGGCCAGCACACATGATCTTCCTACAATGTGTACCCCTGGCACATTCATCAAATAGCCAAACCGTCAGTCATTATCTGATAATACAATCCAAATTTGATTGTTCCATAACCAAGCAATAACATTATTAATTAAATTCAATGAGAATTTGCAACTCTGTTTACTACAGAAATTGATTTGCTTGGCAATGAGGTGATCCTCATTTGTGGGTCTCTTGTAAGCAACACCACTATGATTATTATAATTCTATGCTTCATAACATGAACACCCACTTTCATTGTGCCCTCCTGACATAGTTCTATGCAAGCCAATAGTGATTAGTAGTTGTCAGCAACTTCTCAAACACGAAATTCACAAATTCAAATTTGACAACTCATTGTGCATATAAACTAGTTTCACGGCCATGAGACTCTTCTCATGAGGTTTGGCTCTTTCACATGGTAGATTTCCGGCATTTGTCATGGTCTTAGTCTCATTTCCATGCTCCAAAAAATCTACCTGAAACCTAAACTTCAATCAGCCAAACACTTGGTAAGTCTTGATGCATATAACCTTTTCATTGCTGCAACAATCACTAAAGCATTTTCAGAATTTATAAAATTCCAATACTTCCAGCTGTTAATAGCATCAATATTACCAAAACTCATTTACTTCACGCAATCATTACCATACTTTAGATTACAAGGTACTATCACATCATTCATGTAATTTAAATGAAACATTTAGAGACTCCTTACTTCACAAGCGTATCATTTGTACCAGCTTACCCTTCCATAGAGCATTTCCGGTAGCCAGTCAATCATGACTACCTTCTTCATGCACTTACTATCCTGCATTCATAACATCTCTTGAAATGGTTCCAGAATTGTCATCAATTCATCATTTCAGCCATTAGTTATTCATAATATCACATGCGCTATCTTAATGCATTCATGCAATGCATCACAACATTTGCACCCATACTTAGGTAATCATTTACTCGCACCCTTCATATGCATCCATTCAATGCATAACTACAAGATTTATGAAATCTTTTAATGCATATCCACTCAATGCTACCTTGCATTGACTCAGGAATACTATGCATTCAAACATACCATGCATGGCCTAACCATAACTACTTCATATAGGATGCATTACTATAATCAAGATCACCAGTGCTTACTTTCTTCGGGCTACTAAGCTCATAGCAACATAATACATGCATAACATATTTCTATATGAAGGTAGTATAACATTCAAATATCCACATGGTATGAGATCTCTTACCTTTACCACTCCAGGCAATTGTCATAATTAAACTCTTACCTTCATGGGTCCTACTTACACCCTTGACATTACCAGTTTGGTTGGTCCTTTGCAGGAGATTGTAGAATTTGCTCACCAACTTTTGATTGTGGACTTGTTGCCTTATCCCTTTCTCCATAGGGTTGCTAGTCACATTCGTCAACATCAACAAAATATTCAGCCATGTTCATGTTGTCGTTGGTTTTTCCACTAATGCCAAGATCAATGCAATAATCATCATTAGTGGTTCATTATAAACGTATAATCCTCACTATTTTTACCAGCATGTAATATCCTATGTATGCAAGGCATATCCTCATACATTTCATGTATAAAAATTATAAAATGTAGTTATAATCAGCAAGGAAACTTCCCTTTTTATGTCCTTCATCCTTGCATGGAACTCCTCTTCCACAACAACTGATTTGACTACATGGTCTTGCTACCTCTAGGCATGCAATTTCCCATATTTGTTCATTTGACAGCAGCACCTTTCTCTTTTAGACAATCACTTAGCACTTTGTTGCTCCTGCCTATCCATATGCTTCACTCTGACCCCGGGTGTGAAAACCACATCATTTCAAAAATGATGGCAAAACACACCACTGAATGTTGGGGCTGAAATGAAAACTCTAGCCACCTAGGGTTTTCTTCCTTTTTCAGTCATGAAACTGCTAAGAACCCCAATGAGAAATTCACTGCAAAGCCCACTGGAGCACTAGCTGGAACTGCTAAAAATTCCACTGGAAAACCCAATTTTATTTCTCCCTATTGGGTCCCTTCCCAACTAAGTTTCTGACGCTTCGGTGGTCAAAACGCCTAGCTCATCGGCGGTCTGTTCCTTTATTTTTCTTCGGCGTTTCAGCGGGAAAAATGACTAGACTTCCAATTTGCATCGACGAGAAAACCGATTGTTCATCAGGTCCTCTCCTTACTAATCTTCAAGCATTTCAGTGGCTGAAACCTCTAATTTCTTCCGCTGTATCGGCGAGTTGCTCGTCTACTGTTCCGAGTTTCATCAGCGATTCCTTGGTCTATTTTCGTCTGTAGTATCGGGTCTGTAATCATCTACTGCTCCAAACTTCATTAGCAATAGCATAGACTAACATGTTGCGTCGGCGGCCAGGTGCCCTACGCATCGGACTGTTAATCCCTTCAGCTTCTGCAACGGTGGCCCACAATTGAACTATATCTTCCGCAGCTCACGACTTTGTCGGCGATCGGAGCGACTATGCTTTTGCAGCATCGGGGCTCGGAGAACATCGGGTGATTAGTTCTTTATATGGCCGCAATGGCGGCCCACGATCTCTCTATGCCTTCCGCAGCCATGGGTCTATCGACGGTCGGAACAATGTCCATCGACAGAATAGTCTACTAATCAGCCACAACAGCAAATGTTCGATCAACTAACTTTATCCGACATAGCTCATCGGCAACTGAATCACCTAATCATTGGCGATGTGATCAACTAACCATCGTTGATGGTCGATGATTCTATGACTTAGAAAAAAAATTGAATTTTTTCTCTTTAGTCTTCTTTTTCACCGCTTCATCGGCTCAACTGTCTCTTATTCTCCGCCTATGCGAAAACTTCCTCTACCTTCCGCCGATTATGTCGGCTCCATCTCCCCTATCCTTCGTCGATCAAAGCAACTTCTTGTCGCCGCCATAGTTATCGGAACCATAATTCACTAACACCTCGGCATCGGTGGAATAGTTTACTCAGCAATCGCAATGGTGGCTCATCATTTTCAATCTTTTTCTGATTAGCGGCCCAATATGCTAATGATTTTCGATTGGCGAACTGAATCATAACCTAAACGACATCGGCAGTCGAAACTTTTCTCATCGGAAGACTAGTGCTCTAGGCTTTCACAACGGGGGGGCGCACAAACCATTATCGTGTTTCGATGGCTGATGATTTCAGGCCTTAGAGAAAAATTTTGAACTTTCTTTATTGCGTCGACTGTCAGAACATCTCCCTCTCCGGCATCGACAGTCGCAAGCTCTATTCGTCGGAAGGATAGTCCTCTAGCTATCCGCAATGGCGGCGCAAGATCATCTAATTCCTTCTGATTTTCATCGGCGATCCGCACAACTAACATGCTCCGATGGCCGATGAAGTCAACGCTTAGAAAATTTTCAAAAATTCTGCTCCATCGACGGTCGGAGGCTCTATCTATTAGAAGGATAGTGGTCTAGCCATCTACAACGGTGGCGCTCAACCAGCTAAGCATCAGCGATCCATCTATCTAACTGTTCCGATGTGCCAACGGCCAAAACACTTAGGAAATTTTCCAAATTTTCCTCCTCTGTCTCCCACCGCATTGGTTGTTGAATCAACTATCTGTCGGGTGGCCTTCCCACTAAGTGCTCCGCTGCATTGGAAGAACTTGTCACCAATTTTTCCGATGAGTCGACATTCTGGCACTTAGAAATTTTTGTGAAATTTTCTTGTCTTCACCCATTTTTCCTGGTTTCTGCTGGGCAGTAAGCAACCTACCTCTATTAACTGTTTATCATGGCCCTCTGAGGCCCAAGTGCTGCAACATAAGCTTTGTCACTGCAACTTCACGGCCCATTCAGGCCCATGCTGCAACCTTTAGCTCTGATACCATACTATAACATCCTCGACCCTCTGACCAGCGAAGAGGACGCTATTATCACCAAACATACGGGCAAATAGCCCCATGAAGATGAACAGGCATATAGTGCTGAAATAAAAACTTAAAACGTAAAACATGCTAAGACGCATAAACCTTCACATGCATAGCAGAAGTAAACATACATTCATTCAATCATACCACATGTTCATCATATTCATTATTCAGTAAATATAAATGCAGAGACAAAATAGTTAAGAATACTCATCTTAAAAAGGACTCGTCCTGCAACTAGCTACATCACTGCAATGTTCCACCCAACCATAGGCCAGTGTGCTCATCAATCTCTCAAAAACACTGCCACCCCCCAGCTGGGCATGATTCCTCAAGGAGTAAGGGTCAAATCAAGCTTACACGTAGCCAAGGTACACAAATCATCCAAGCCCACACGGTAGGGTTTATCAGGCCGTCAAGGAGCTAGGAAAGGCTAAATGCTAAGCTGGTGGTCTCAATAGAGAGTTAAAGATGCTTACCCTA
Source organism: Pseudotsuga menziesii (assembly GCA_001517045.1). NCBI lineage: Eukaryota > Viridiplantae > Streptophyta > Pinopsida > Pinales > Pinaceae > Pseudotsuga > Pseudotsuga menziesii. The sequence continues at coordinate 63,694 of LPNX011126601.1, read as the reverse complement.
GAGCTAATCCTGACTTCTAAGACATCCACACACCCAATACCAGGAATCAGTCCTTTCTCTGCTTCACAGTCCCTCAGGCCCTGACTTCCCCTTCCAATACTCTTCAAGGGTTGTGGAGAAGAAAGACAGCAATCTAACTCTGTCTGAGTGGCTCCCAACACTAGTTTTCTCAACCATACCCCACCTCTAATCCTACTCTCAACAGTTCGAATACCAACCACTGCACACCGCAGCAAAACAAATAGTTCACAGCTCTGTGAAGAAGATGAAGACAACAGGGTGACAACCCCAAACAAAAAGGTGAACACGGCTCAAGTCCAAAAGACAACTCAAAGTTGTTCTTGGCCCTAGCATGGCCAAAACAACTCAACAGCAACCCAAAGAGGTACTTGCATACACAACAACCCAAAACCAGGGGAAGACAATACACATTCTACAAATGGGAAAGAAGCAAAACTCCTAGCATGGACAGGGGAAAACTCAGCCAACGAATGTGGAAATCAACATCTGTCCAACATCCATGAGCCCACAGCACAATATTCCTCAATGCAATCGCTGAAGAAAGTTACACAGACTGAAAATGGGAAAAGAAATGATTCTCAATCTGTGCGTGAGGGGAAAGGATGCGGCCAACAAAACTGTGGAAGAGAACGCCACCACAATCCAACGATGGAAAACAAAACATTACGTAGTCTAACAATGGTGGAAAAAGACACAGACTCTCTATGTGAACATGAGGGTTAACACAACCACAGACTAGCAACTTCATGAGAGGAGGGAAGAACAAACCCCCCAACAAGTAAATGTAATCCATTTTAACTCAGCCCTACGTGAGAAAAACAAACAGTCGACGATGGGGAGAGTGGATAGAATGATCAGTCTTCGCGTCGTGGAGGGAGTGCAGGCGTGAGTGTAGTGGTTTCCTGCCAGCCCATAGCTTCCCCCACTAACAATAGAAACTAAGGTGGTCAACACATGGAAAACTCCCAATGGCCCCCACGGGTTAGACAGCCCCCCCTTAACCTTAGGAATCATGCCCTTTTCATTTAACGTTGCACCGTCGTAGCTGGCTATAGGTTTATTTTAAATTGATGTGCATACTTACATGATGCCAAAACTATAGTGTGTCGGATAGCATGATGTACCATCGGCAATGATTCCTATTGCCGAAACATAACATAGCCAAATCGATGGTGGGGCTTTTCCCTTTAGCTCCACACCACGATTTATTACAATATATACATCATGTACATTTTAATGCAAATGGGGTCAAAACCGGGGCATTACACTCAATGCCCTCGTACAACCTACGACATCGTCGGAGCAGGTTGCGGAAAGGAAATCCTCCATTGAAGACATCGCAACTAAGTTAGAAAGCATGGAGCAAGAGGCTAAAATCATTATGGAAGCGACAACGTAGTTTTGGCAAAGTATTGTCCAAGACGAGTAGCTTGATTAGCTGACTGTGCAAGTGCAATAAGCCGAAGGTCAACTAAAGACCTTGAAGACTTCACTGAGGGCCATGCCACTGATGGTACAGATCACATGGGCCAAAGAGATAAAGGATTTACAGCAGAGAGCTGCCCGTGCACAGGAACGCCAACAAAAGCATCGTGCTCAGCTTGATGAATTTCAGGAAATCAGTGGACAGTTGGTTGTTAAAGCAGTCGCCATGCTGCAAGAAGTACAAGAGCATCGACAAATGGTCGAAAGCAAGTCCAGAGAAGAGCACCTAATGAAGCAGGATTTGACAAATTCTTAGAGTGCTGTCGACAAATTCCAACTTCAGGTACGTGAGATTGTGCAACAATTTGAAGATTTCAAGATATGGACGTCAGCACATACCCTTTCAACCTGACGTGGCTCGGGGACAAGCCACAAGACTGTTTTGGGGGCCTGTTGGCATGGGTTTTGGTAAGTGAGTTGTGCAGCATCACGGTAGCTACGCAACCTCATGTGGTACCGCGCAAGGCCAGATTAGCGCGATGGGTGGAAGAATAACCGCTTTGAATATTTTATATGTTATTTGACCAAGTTTTGTTGTAATAGTTCATTAGCGGTTGTAAGTTAGTTAGAAGTGGACCCTCTATGTAATGGCGCAAGCCTATTTATAGATCTAGTTTTGTAAGTAGAAAGGAGGATAATAGGAGAGAAAGAGGATCATGATTATCATAGGAGAATCGCATCAGAGGGTAATTGGGGCATAAGATCTAGTGCGATCTGGTTTTTTGAAGAATTTCCTGTGTATCTGTGATTTATCTAGGTTTTCTTGATGTATGCAGTCTCTAGTTTTGGAGAAGAATTGTGTAATGTGGGTCCTTAGCGCAAGGTTAATATGATATGGAAAATATGGCACAACTCTTGTATGTTATCACTATTGCGATCTAATCTGTTATCATGTTGCGACCTGTTATGTTATGATGTTGTGACCTGTTTCGGTATAATGTTGTTGTGATTTAGTCTCTTTCTGTTATATCAATGTGATCTGTTTTTCTGCTACTATCTGTTGCACTATGAGTAGATATGTTTTATGGACAATGTTGCAGTATTAACAATATTGTGACAACTGGATGATTCTATAATGATTGCATAAGTTCTTAATACACTCTGCAAGTTGAGGAAATGGTGTAAAGTCGACTACAAAACTCTAGGTCTAGCAGTTATGGTGTCCTTTCGTCGGATCCCCATATCCTCCATCCCCACTGTCGGAAACTCGGTTTTGACAAATCTCCCTTGAACACCTCGGGTGAGACCTCGTCTGCTCCATAGACGTTGCTGGGCAGGGTAAAACCTGCCTAGGCCAGTGCTCAGGGAGATTGTGCTAGTTGGGCATCGACAGAGTGGGAACCCCTATCGACGAGGCTTTGTTGGTGGGTTTCGCCAACATGTCCCAGCACCTAGTGCCACATAAATAATTATTACATATGTCTATGGCTTAACACATCGGGGTATTACAACATTTGTCATTGGCTATAATTTCTTTATGCTTCCCATATTATCTCGTAGACTTATAGAGACTTATTCAGACTCTTACAATTTTTTTTTTTGGAAATGTGCAATATTGTTCGATATGTGGTTTCCTCCATTTCTATTGCTTTCTCTTAAAAGAGAGCCACTCTTTCTGTTTTCCAACCTTTGTTTGGGGAGAGTTGTTACTCCTGGACTGATTTTCATTGAGTAAATGAGAATTGGCTAGGCTCATATTTCAACCAAAGATGGATATTGTTTTGATTAGATTTCAAGAAATTTGGTTGTTGTTTTCAGTGCATTTCCAATTATTGTTGCTAAACTTTTTAAATCATGTAAGCTTGACGAATTTGCAAGTTTACGTGCAATAATGGGTTTTGTACTTAATTTTTTTTAATTGTTTTATATTTTATATTTTTGTTTTAACACATTGTTGTCTTGATGTTGAAATAGTCTTGTTGTTTGAAATTTTGGAGTACTCTTAGTTGACTACGATTTTTTATTATGTCTCATGTTTTATGCATGTGTTGTCATTTCTAGGCTTCTTATTGCAATAGTGAAGTCTATTGGTTATGGAAAAAGAAATTGATAAAAGCTTCCAACTTCTAACATTTCTACTATTATTCTTGTTGCATAATTTTACTATTTATTTGGTGTTTTCTCATGGTTGCTTATAATAAAAAAATGTGGTAACTAGTGTTTTTCTTATAAAACAAAAATGTGGTAACTAGTGTTTTGCTTATAAAACAAAAATGTGGTAACTCTTCAGACACTTCATTTATGCTTATAAAAAAAATGTGGTAATTAGTGCTTTTCTCAAGTTATGTACATCCATCTAGAGACTCCTTTAATGCTACTAAGTTCCCATTTTGTTACTTATGTTGCAAGCCAGGCAGCCCATTCATACTTTTGAAAATTAATTTTTTATGTTTGTTAGCAGGTATGGGGAAAATATTACCTTACCTTTGTACATGTTGATGATGAAAGATATTTGATTCTCAACTAGGAAATATTGGTTTGATGTCTTGTTGAAGGTAATATTTATCATGCACATTTGTGATTATGTATATTGAATGGAACCACAACTACCTCCAGTTTTCCATTGCCATTTTCACTTAAACAAAACTCTTGTTTTGCACAACATAATGATTTCAAGATCTATAACGTTGTTATCCTATGGTAATTCCTGCAGTTGAAGATGATTATGAGCTATAAGTCCAACGTATAAAATTGAGCACATATATCTATGGATCAACACTCAACTCACAAAATAGATCAGACAATTTTACTCAGAATTGAAGAATGAAACAGTGCAAAAAGTGGTTTGCAGCTGTGTAATGCTTTCTTTAATCAAAAGTAATTGGATAGTTAATTACAATGTAATACACTGGTATTAATAACCAGTCAATTCGAATGCATGAGAGAGGAATTCGAATTGATTGCTCTACCTAACTAAATGGATAACTAGATATGTCCAAATCACTATCGGAGCCCAACTAGTTAGCTCAAGTTGTCTAAATCAGTGCCTCAGCTAGTTAGAATCAGTTAACTAGTCTAAATGAATGTGGTAGGGGAGGAAATTTGCTTTCCCACATGCATTTAATCAATGACTGGCGCTAACTGAATGTAACTAGATGTAACTAAATGTAACTAACTCCTAACTAGGCTTAACTAGTCGCTAACTGAACTCAACTGAAGGAGGTTGGTTCCGGCACTCCTAGTGGCTCCTAAATTGTAGGGATTGGTCTTGGAGGAGCCTAAACTGATGCATGCAAGTGCAGTCAGTAGAATTTAGCCTCAACTAGTGTTCCCCACACTCTATTAACTGGTACATGTGGCCCAATTAGACCATGCGGACCCAATGATGCTAATGACTAGATATAGACTGAAAAGACTCCTAATTTAGACATAATTGACCAAATTGGACAAGGGAGGATTATAATCCTAACACCCCCCATGAATGATATCTTGGAAAATTTGTGGGCCCTAGTAACTAATACCATAGGTTACCCATTACATCTAAAGCAAAGTAACTGCTTAATACAAGGAAACGGGAAAAAACCACATGGGAAAAAGGCCCCCCCTCAAACTAAGCAGGTAGAATCGGGATCAATCTTGTTCTTCTGTTCACAGGTATCCTGGGGCCTAGCATGTAGAATTTTCCATCTTATTTCTGGAGTAATCTTCCCCTTTGGAAGAAGAATAATATGCTCAACTAAATCAAAAATATAGATAGTTGCTAGATGAAAACTAGATCCATGTAGAGCAACTCAAATCAAATGATAAGAGAGAGAAAGTGCTTGAGGATTCGAACCATGTGAGGAACACTCAAGAAACTAATATGTTGCAGCCTTGAACAGAAAACCATGAGTGGTAAAATCAGCCCCAATTGTTAGGAGCAAGTGTCCATGAAGATGCAGAATGTCTTCCTCTTTACTAGTTCTGTGAGGAGATGAGCATGTGACGAAAGGTAGAGAAGCCTTGGGACTATGGAGAGCGAATACTTGAGATCCATAATCTGATATAGCTTCAAAAATAACTAATGATTCACAAAATAAAATATCAGCAACCTCACAAGAGGAAACTAACATCAAATCCCCTGCAGCAAGTTTGAAGAAGACTTGCGGTGCTTGATTTTTCACACCAAAATTGGTGAGAGAAGCTAAAAGCATGACTGAAATCTATTGGAATTTAAAATTTGAACCAAGTAATGTCATATAAGATCCAAATAAGATGATATCCAATCCAAATAGTTTCATATCATATCCAAAATTATGGTCCACCGAGATGGTAGCACAATTTTCTCCTTCTTCAAAATTTTGAATATTGGTGCATGCAATCATGTAGGAATTTGCTAGAAGGTCTAGATCAAGGAGAGCGAATGGATCACTCCTAAAATATGATATGTTTTCCAAAATATACAAGGTATTACTTATCTACACACCAGCAGAAACATTAGAGGGAGAGAAATCAAATTCCTCTTCACTTTTGGAAGCAATCACTGGCAAATTTTGCACAAAATTTAAAGGAGAATCATTGGAGAATGTTTGCATAGAAGTGCAGCAGTGTTTTTCTTCAATATCAAAGATTCAAATGTATTATTTTGTATCATCCATATGAGAATATGAGATATCATAGATCTCATAAACTTTTGGAGCATCAACAAAAGGAGTCACTGCAATGAGACTTTCTTCAATTCGAATTGATTGTGTAGAAGATTATGCTTCTTCTTCATATTGAAAAACTTCATCAAAGAGACTAGAGGATGAGACTTTTGGATCAATAAATCTTGTGGTGTTGGGTGGCTCTCCAAAGTGATATTATGATCCTCATTATTCTTTCCAAAGTTTCTCTCCAATTTTGTCTAGAGATCCTTTGGGTATTCAACAGATTTAGTGAGGTAACGCAAGCTAGGAGAAAGGGCCAAACCTATTGCTCCAAAAGCTCCATCATCGTCATTTATCCAGTAAATCTCATTCTCATAAGACTCTTTACCAAGTCCAATAGACACCTCATAGAGATATTCTCTCTTCATAGATGCAATCATCTTCATCTTCCATTCTGAATATCTTGTGGATGGAGTAAGAAGAGGAACTGATAATTTCAAATCCATTTGAAATTGTTCCTGCAATTACAAAAAAAACAAAGTAAGGTCGACTACCTGCACATTTCAAGTTTTCGTCACACCCGGCTTAGTCAATCAAGCTAGCTTGATCAACAATTCATTTGCTTAGGATTTATGTGGTAAACTTTTTGGCTTCTAGTGCAGAGAAGGAAGGAGCAATGTTACTCAAAAAAATTTGATCCAGTAGGAGATCTGTAGAAAGAGAAGTGCCTTGTCCTACCCGAGGCTCTGATACCATATAAAATTGAGCACATAGATCTATGGATCAACACTCAACTCACAAAATAGATCAGACAATTTTACTTAGAATTGAAGAATGAAACAGTGCAAAAAGTGGTTTGCAGTTGTGTAATGCTTTCTTTAATCAAAAGTAATTGGATAATTAATTACAATGTAATACACTGGTATTAATAACCAGTCAATTCGAATGCATGAGAGAGGAATTTGAATTGATTGACTCTACCTAACTTAATGGATAACTAGACATGTCTAAATCACTATCGAAACCTAACTAGTTATCTCGAGTTGTCTAAATCAGTGCCTCAGTCAGTTAGAATCAGTTAACTAGTCTAACTAAATGTGGTAGGTGAGGAAAGGCGCCTTCCCACATGCAGTTAATAAATGATTGGTGCTAATTGAATGTAACTGGATGTAACTGAATATAACTGACTCCTAACTAGGCTTAACTAGTCACTAACTGAATTCAACTAAATGAGGTTGGTTTCGGCACTCCCAATGGCTCCTAAATTGTAGGGATTGGTCTAGGAGGTGCCTAAATTGATGCATGCAAGTGTAGTTAGTGGCAGTTAGCCTCAACTAGTGTTCCCCACACTCTAGTAACTAGTACATGTGGCCCAATTAGGCCATGTGGACCCAATAATGCTAGTGACTAAATATATACCGAAAAGACTCCTAATTTAGACATAATTGACCAAATTGGACAAGGGAGGATTATAATCCTAACACAAAGTTATTCATTAAATCATTTACTATAATTTGGTTTCCTACTAACTGAAGTTAACAAGAGAATTCATCATTTCCTTATTTATTTGAATCTTACTATGGAAAGGTTTACTCACTTCTTTGTCTTGATTGAGATAGATTTTTCTTAGGAATACCTGTTCTCATCTACAGATGAGTTTCTATATACCAAATTACATGAATCCATGGCACCTGGAAATTTCTTCTTAATGGCCTCCTTGTGCCGCTTTATTCGATCCAACATTGGATATAGCATTTAGAATTTGCCTTTGTCGTAACCATCAACATTACAATAGTTATAATACTTTGTTAGGTAGTAGCTCAAGTGTATATTGGTCAATTTTCCCTAGCTATTTGTTTTTCCATTTCATGTTTCTTTATTTAGAATAATTTTGGTAGTGCATTTGCATGGAACATTTGGGTTAAAAAGTTTAGTTTCCTCAAACAATAGTCTGGTTTGTTGATAGAATTAAAACTTATCTTAAATAGATAATATGTTCACCCAAATAGTTTTATATTTGAACTATATTTTTCTCATTTCTTTTTGCAATATCTAATATCAATGTAAAATGATTTCTGACTGTGGCATTAAATTTCCTATATAGAGTGAAGCATTATTATAGAGTGGGGTTCCTTTTAGATTTTTTGAGACTCTTCCAAATTCTTGTGCAGGATTTGTTTGCAGTTGTTAGGTCAAATTTCAAATAATTAGTATGTTAGCTTAAATAACTGAGGGTCTTTGAACTATGTTGTTAGTTTTGCCAATATTACAACTGTGAATTAGTAATTAGCATGTTGGCTTAAACAGTTTAATTCCTTTGAACTTCTTTACTAATTTTTGTTTTTGCATGATTTGCTTTCATGTTCTAAACTTTGCAAAGGCTATTTGAATGCTTCTTCCTATTTGTTGGATGCAGAATTGTGTACTATTTCTATATTGCCTCATTGTTGGAGGAGGGATATTACTTTGATTTTCTTGTCATACTTGTTGGACAGAGGTCTGTTTGTCGTCGAGTTGAATTCCATGTTGGAGTGACATTCTTCTGGCAGTTTTGGGTTGTTGAATGCCAGTGCGAATGTTATTTCTATTTTGATTTTGCTTTCTCTTTGCTTTCTTCCAGTTACAATATTGTTGATAAATCGTCATTGGATTCAAAAATTCTCAATGCTTCAAGCACTGGTTTGTATTCCTTCGACTAGAAGTTGTGCTTTGCCCAAATATTCTTTATGGAGTTTGTAAAATAGAATGTCTACTTGATTTTGATAAAATAAATAGATAATGTAGGAATGCTTATAAAGAAAAGGTGTTTGGTTCAATGTTGTCCAATCTCTTTTGGAAAATATGATTTGTTTCTGCAAAGCCATAATAGTTTGTTGAATGTGGTTATTCTCTACTTTGTACCTATTTTTTTAATGGAACAACTTTTCCTCTTTTTTTAACCTTTTCCTTAGGAATATGTGCTTCTTTTGCGTTAGATATTGTTTTGCAAATGAAAAGTGCATGCATCCATGTTTTTTTGGGGGTTCCTGATGGGAATTTGCAAAATGCTCCTTGATGTGCAATGCAAAAACTTAATATTTTCAATCCATGGCTTTAGGTGTTGCAGCTTCATATGCAATAATAGTCTTCATCATAGAATCTTATTTCCTGTTACGGATAATTTTGGGTTTTTTTACAAAAAAATATATATATGGTTTTTTTCATTATGAAAAAACTTTTATCCTTTACAATTCTAACCCTCTCCAAATGCAGTTAATGTAAAGACTATGTGATCATCTTGGACATGTATAATTGCCTTCATAAACAACCTCTTTGATAGATGAAATGGATTGTGACAGTGTTCTTTTGACTACTTTAGCAAATGCTTTTTTTGAAATTGTGTTTTTCTAAGTTAGAATTGGTTGTGTCTTCGGTGACAATGCACACGTTTTTTCTCACAATTACCTGCACTAACTGCCGGAAATTTTTTTTGCTTTGCTATTAACTAGTCAAATCAGTTATTGTTCTGAACAGGCTCTCTAGCTATTCTTGCTTGTCTTTTCTATCAGATAGAGACCTTACAGACCTTGCAATGGAAGCCTCTGCACCAGAATCTCTTTCACCTTATGCCACAATTTTTCTTCTTCTTCTAAACATATTATTGCTTTTATACTTAAATCCTTCGGTTGTTCTGAATTTTGAACGGCACTTAACTGATTAAGATCTAGATACGTTTCCCCAATTTTTAATACTCTAGATTTTCTATGACTGTTCTTGCAATAATTAGTTCGTTTGCCTATGACATAATTGTGTGAAGTTTTCATTGTTGTTGCCACTGGCCACTGTTACCTTTTTTTTTTTTCTTTTGGTTGCAAAACACCTTCTATTGTTAGTATAGAAACATTTTCCTATTTATGTGTTTGGGCCAAATTACAATAGCCTCCTATTTGTTTTTTAGCGATTGAGAAACCATATTTCATGATACAATTTAAATCCATTAGCACCTGTTTAGATATTATATCCCGTTATTGTAGTTGGATTGCTATTACGGAAAATTAACAAGGTTTTCTTCCTTTTCGTTTCCAATTACTTAATCTATCTTGCTTTGTATTGGTATGTTTTCATTTTCACTTCTTTTTGTGGCCTATAACATTGAAATGCCTGAAACAGCTTCAAATTGATGTAACAGCTACAAGTACTCGGACTATTTTCCAAATTTTCTTCTTCGATACTTTGTGTATTCTAAAATGGCGTATAAAATGCCCTGTTCTTTAGATAGCACAAGGTGTTTTCACCTATTTGGTACAAATGCAGAAGGTATTGATCACATATCTGTGAGTTCCCAATTTCTGCGCTTGCAACACTTTTACTATAAACCAGGAAATTGTCTATTTGATGCCCTTGTTGTCCTGTTGCATTTTCGCTATGCATCATTGGAAATAAGAGAGGGGGTTGTTAACCCTTTTCGTTCTTTGTTGGAGGCCAGGGATGCTACATATTGATTTCCATGTATCTTCATCGAATATCCATATCTACATCGCAACCAGCTAAGAAAAATGGGGTGATATTTTTGTGTTAAATGGTTTTTAGGTGGATGAATGTTCCAGTTTCTGTCTCATCATTGACGAAGAGAAAAAAAATATTTTCTTCATCGATGCAAATACAGAATATTTCTACAATCTTTTGTTTCATCTTGTAACGCCATCACTTGTCCATTTCAAATAATAATAATAATAATAATAATAATAAACCATTTATTTAGTATATAGGCATAAACCATGCAAGAAATATTTCATTACAGGTTGCGAACAACCATTGCAATAAGCAATGCCCAAGAAATGAAATAGAAATAACATCTATCGAGCAAACACTTTGCAACACAATATTTCCCTTGTTGATCCAGTGAATGGTGAGTGCCATGATTCACTTTTTCAATCTATTTGCAAATTAGTGTCATTGTTTAATGTGCAAACATTGTGACAAGCAGTGGCACAAACGTTCTACAATTCCTCCATTGCAAATGACATATGTGCAATCAATTGCCTTAAAAACTATCTTAGTTAATTAACAATTAGGGAAATGACTCTGGTTTCCAATAGGGAGGGGTATGTTATAAATTTGTCAAAACTATATCAACAAAGAAACCAATTTGAAATGCAATGGTTATGTGAATTATTAGGTGTAAATATATATGTTTGGAGCATAAATTTGGAAAAAAATTCCAATCATTTATATTCATCACATACACCTTCATATATTTTACACATGGTGTGCAATATTTTGGACCCAAAGCATCTGCATTTCCAACCATTGCTACAACAAATGAATTTGCATACACCTTATATCCCTTCACTTTCACTTGCATTCTCTAAAGCATTGGCTAATTTAAATTGAAAAAGCATGGAATTCATTGAGACTATGTCAACCAAAGATAAAGCTATGAAATAAAGGAAACCATTTATGTCAACAACAAGTTGCATATAATAAAGGAGTTAAAGCAATACATACTTACTTGCAAGCAATCCAAGATAGGCGAGACTTTACAATTTCAAAAATATATACATACTATCAAGATTGAAACTATCTTGGGACCCGCCGATTCTAAAGATCGTTGTTGGGAAAAATTCATTTGAGGTGGTGATTAGGTTTGTGCAGCTTATAATAAATCATTATGCAGTGAACAAGTCCTAAATATGTAGTTCCCATGCACATTCATTGTAATAGAAAAATACATTATGTTGAAGCTTTGACGCCATTAGAAGAATGATTATTATCACCAAGAATGGCCTTTGCACAAATTAGGCAACTTGGATACAAAAGAGCATAGCTTGGATTGACGAGAACAATTATCAATATCCTTGTAGACTTAGATAAAATACAACAAGTGCTTCCCTGTAACTTGGAAGACTCAATGACAGTTGCAGTTATTCTTAAATGAAAACTAGAGTACAAAAATGCATATTTGTCTAGAAATGTTCGACCAAGGAATGTCATGGTTGCATTGAATAACTTGTGCAAAACTATGTTGTATCAAAATGAAGTCATAGTCATCAATGTTAATTGGGAAGAGATAATGAACAAAGGCCTTGAACAAGAATCCACAAATAGTCTAAGGATAGAAATAGATCAAGCTTTTCCAGAAGACAAAGAAATGGAACAAGTGTCTGAATCCGCAATACATGGATATGGGCATACTTATCTAATAGATGACTTGGATAACAATATCTTGAAAATTGTACCTTCAAAAGCATTTAAACCGCTAGGTATTTCCCAAGACACGTTCTTTGAAGAGCTAAATTTCCCTACATTGTTTTTTGGATTTAGCCAACCAGAAGATATTTTGAAGAGATTTTCATATCAACAAATTGTGCATTGGGAACTTACACATATGAACAATGACTTCGAATCACATAATACAAATATTTCCCTTAAACAGTATGAATTCCAATTAAACAATTTTCAAGCACTCTTGGATATCAATTTGCTAAGGAGAGCTAAAAGGAAAAAAAATGCTAGCAAAATATGTGAAAGATTTAAAAAAAAATCTTGAACAAATTCTGAAATCGCCTATTGTTTATCGGTCCTTGAAGACAATATGAACATCACCTGACTATTTTGAATACATGAGAAAATGTATTTTTTCTATGATACATCATCTTGTCCCACCGACATTCTTTATAACCTTAACAAATGTTGAACATCTTTGGACTTCGTTCCGCAATGCATTGTAAGATATTGAGAACCAACAACCAGCAAAGCATGTTGACAACATTTCCAAACATAACATTTATTCGTTGATTAGGAAGTTCCATGTAGTGTGTAGTCGTTACTATAAACATAGAATAAATGCATTCAAATCCTTGATATGGAACTCTACAAACTTGTTGCTACTAAGGTCAAATCCACTAGACTCACTAAGCAAAGATTATCATCATTTGCATGTTTTGTTAATAGATGAAGCATTGCTCATTGGTGCACAAATGCTATATAACATAGACAAAAGGCTTCAATAAATTATGCACACACCTACATTGCCATTTGGGAATCTAGATGTCATATTTTGCGGTGATTTGTGACAAGCACAACCCATACATGACTCTTGGATTTTCGAACAACAACTTTTGCATCAAGAAAAAATCTCATATAGCTTTTGGGTAGAAAATGTTAAGTTGTTTGAATTGGAAAAAGTGATGTGATAAATAGACACAAAGTTTATTTCTATTTTAATTAGAATAAGAACTAATACACAAATAAAGGATGATATTAATGTTCTTAATCAAGTTTTCCATAGACCAATACCACATGATCCTACATTTCCTTACCCCTTTTATAGAAATAAAGATGTAGAAGAGCATAATAAGAAAATGTTTTGTGTTATTCAAACAACTTCATATACTCTAATAAATATTGACAAATTAGTTGATTTGATTGAGCAAACAACAATTGAACCCAAAAAAATGCACATGCCCTCAACAATTGAGTTGAAAAAGAATATACTTATTGAGTTTATTGAAAGAAACTATCCAATTGACGATGGCTTGGTGAACAGTACATAAGGGATTTTCAAATGCTACCACAACCATCTGATATTGTATGGATTGACTTCTAGGAACTGACAATGGGAAATGTGCAATGAGCCAACATGCAACAACTATACATACCAGATGTGATGCACAACTTGACGCATATCAAAATAATTTATGTAGAAAAACCAATTGAAAACAAGAAAATAGTGACACGACACTAATTCCCTGTTCAACTAGCATGTGCATGAACAAGCCATAGAGTGCAAGGCCTAACAATGGACATGTTTGAATTTGACCCTACATGAATAAAATGGCATGACCTTGTGTATACTTCCCTTTCCCATGTAAAAAAACATTGATTCGCTCTCTCTTATAAACAAGTTACAAGACAACAATTTCCCACTTTGTTTTAAAGTTGTCACTAAGATTGAAAGACTTAAAGCACATTCACAATGGCAATTTCAATATGGACTACATTCAAGGAAAGAACAAAATTGTTTGTTAATATATACATTGAACACAGAAAATCTGGCATTGCATATGGAAGATGTCATAAACGACAATGAGCTTATGCAAGAAGATATATTATGTCTCCAAGAAACGTACATTCCAAAAAAATTCAAAGATACTTTGCTTTCAAAATAATATAACTGTGTCTTAACATTTGACAAACATGGCATTGCTACTTGTTTAAAAAAAATAGTCCATAGAAACTCAAGAAACTATGTAACAAAATACTTAGAAGCAATTATAACTGATTTCTAGGTTAATCACCATTACTTTAACTTAGTAAACATTTACAATAGACCAACAACTCCAATTGAAAGCCCTCTTTTGTTTTTAACCTTTGTCCTTTGCCAGACAATTTCAAGACAAGAAAAATTTCATTGTGGGGGATTTGAACATAGATATGTTACATAACAATGTAGCAAAAAACAAATTAAAGTCATTTATAATAAGAAATAGCTTCAAACTGCTTACAACCAAAGCAACAACAGACAATGGCTCAATGCTCAACCATTTTTGGTCAAATGTATAAAATACTGACATTATCTTTGGAATCTCCGATGCTTACTAGATTGACCACCATGCAAGCTTCATTTCAGTTCATCTTGGAACACCATGAACAATGTTGAAAATATGTAACAAAAGAAAGGAAACCTCTATATAAGCAATCTTCTCTTTGTAAAACATAAAGTTATCAACAATGGAGAAATTGTAAGGTAGAATAGATTGGTGATGTAATATGTATATATTTTCATTTGTTCATTATTGTTATTTATAAACTGTTAACCTTGAATGATTTCGATTCATCTTTGAAGTTTATAACCTTTGTAGGTTGTGCCCTTTTTCTCCTTTTATAGGAAAATCTATGCAACAAGATATTTTCCATATATTATGTGTTTCATTTGTAGGAAAATGCTTTGTAAGAAAAGGAGGATCCTAGACTTGCTCAGAAGGTTTTCGGCTAGGCATTCCCTCTTGACATGTATTTGTAATGTCCCGGTTTTGACCTCGTTGCATTAGATGTACAGGATGTATATATATTGTAAATGATCACGGTGTGTAGCTAAAGGCCAAGGCCCCACCATTGATCGGTTATGCTATGTTTTGGATTTAAAATTGTCATCGATGGTATATCGGGGCATGCGGCATATATTATGTTTGCCATCATGTAATTATGCATCTATAATTAAAATGAACACAACCAACTATGATCGCGG